>CM061919.1:11888379-12248693 GCA_031002005.1 Vandiemenella viatica
CCTTGAGCCTTGAACAATCAATGATAAAAATAAAGGCACTTCGACTTTGTATTCGAGAAAAACAGCGTCAGATTATACAAGGGCAATAGGTGTACGAAAAATCACAGGACCACGACATTCCAACAGAAAAATTGTAAAAAAAAAAAAAAAAAAAAAAAAAAAAAAAAAAAAAAAAAAAAAAAAAAACAAGGGCCGGTGCAATAGGCATTGATGCAGGACTCGCAATGAGAACTGAAAGTCAAAAGGATATGTTTGAATGTCTTGACCAATTCAACACCGAACTCCAAAATAGATTAAAATCCGTTAGAAATGTAGTTCCATTGATTGAGGTGGTACGCAAAAATAATTTGCTTTCAGCGAGCATGGAAGAATTAAAAATAGCTATTTCCAAATTAAGTGGTTTTCATGATGAATTATGAGAATCAGAACCTCTCCTGCAAATATGAAAGATGAGAAGACATTTAAAAGAAGCCTATGTTACCGTTTCAGAAACAAGGGAGCGTGCATAAACCACGTAGCTCCATTTTGGCCTCCTGTGAACCTCCTCCCCTGCCCCCCCTCCTCCCCCTTAACCACACCTGGCTTTTGCCTCTACCCCCCCTCCCTATCCCGCACATAGTACGTAGCTTTTTTCCCTTTTGATTCCAGAAGACATTTGGTACTGTTTTCTCTTGTCAGAATATTGTAAATTACATACAGAGATAATTAACTGAGGGGAACAAATATTCACATGCTGTTGTGAGTTCTGTTCCTCAGTTTAACTGTGAAAAAAGTTATGAAAAGAAAGCTAAGTGTCCTGACTCGGAACTCCCTCCTTCCCCCACGTAGCCCCCCCCCGGCGGACCGAGCAACGTAGTTTGTGCACGGTCCCCAAATTCTGGGTAAACCAAGAATCTTATGGTCGCCCTAAAATTCTGTACGAGAATTTTCGTATGAGTTGCTATGTGTAAGTGCAGTCTTAGTAAATGAAAATTAACGAAAAATTACTATATCGCGTGACTGATATCTTATGAACTGGTTATAAATATAATGAATTCAATCCTTTTGTTTTAAACAGTTTTCCGTTTATTATTCACAACTTGTATTCCTCTAGGAACTACATCGGACTTCTGTAGTATTCGAAGATGCAAGGTTCTTCAGCAATGAATGATTTTAAAGCAACCGATCTCTCTCTATGTCGTTAAGCTCTAGCTATAAATTGATATCTCATCTCCATAGTAACCTACATTTCTTTTCTTTAAGAATAAATATATCGATTTTTGTCTAATCTCAGGGAACAAAAATATGATTTTCTTATGAAATGTTTCTGTTCTGTCACAACTAGGGTAAACAATCTTGCCATGTTGATTACTGAATATGTGACAACTCAAAATGTTTATTTTCAGGATTTGACTTCCGAGTTTGCAATTATTGTCTCTGTTAGCAACTGTTAAAGATAGAACGAAGAAATTGTGAAAGATATTATTTTTCGTTTATTTATTTTTCAAATGTTATTAAAGTCACAATTTGATTAATAAAAGATTATTTGTAAATAACAATAAATGTTTATTTAGCAATGTTTTATTAAAATTATCTTTACACTTATAGGATATTATGTTTACTTAATATGAGTTTAAGTTTCCATGGGGTGACACCATTAATAACCGTCCCGGGTGTCACCATGCTAGCAAAGCTGATCCGATATACCGTACGCTCGAAGCTTCGCTAAAAGGCGGTTGTGTGACACAGAATCAAAGGCTTTCTGAGAATCTAAAAAATTGCATCTATTTGTGAACCTACATCAATAACTTTCATTATGTCGTGTGTAAATAGGGCCAGCTGTGTTTCAAATGATCTTTTTTTCCGAAATCCGTGTTGATTTGTTGTAAGCAAATTATTATCATCTAGAAAGTTCATAATGTTCGAGTACATAATGTGTTCCATTACTCTACTACAAACAGATGTTATAGATATGGATGGGACGATAATTTCCAGGATCACTTAGATCACCTTTCTTGAAAATCGGAGTTACTTGCGCGATTTTCCAGTCTGAAGGTACTTTTTGCTCTTCTAGTGATTTACAGAATATATCAGACAGAAATGGTCCGAATTTCGCCGCATACTCTGAAAATACTTGCCACACTTTAGGAGCTCTGGTGAACAATACCAACTGTATCTATTCATAACGAATCCAAGAGTGTATTATCTTTATTTTAATTGTGAATGAATTTAGTTTAAATTACGTTAGCTTAGTAGCGGCTATCATTAACCTGAAATCATGAATTAGTACTGGCACAAACTGCTTCTCTTACGTTCAACCAAAATTTCTTTGTGTTAAATGATGCTCTTAGAAAGAGAGTTGCAACGTAGACCATTAAAGATCTTACTGATTGCATTTTTATAACGTCATTTGAACTAAGCTATCTAAATCACTACGACACCCGTTCTACTCTAGCATGCGTGCATCCTCCTTTTCTTTTCGAGTAATGTTTTGACTTCACGAATATACTCGTTGGATCATTCCTTTCATTTATTGTCCTTTTCGGTATATGTATGTCCATTCCTTCCTAAAATATTCCTTCAAATCGATGCGACCTCTCTTCAACGGTGCCTTTTGTTAACTTGAACATCTGGTAATTATCCCTTTGATATGTTTTAAAACACTCCTTTGAGGCTATATCGAGTCTGTTCACAATTCATTCTTTTTTTCCTTTGTGATCATTTATTATATAACAGTTACAATTACTTCTATGTGATCACTTATTCCTGTGTTCGTTGAAATCTGACACCACGATGGTTTAGTAATCAGCTGCTCGATGATCTGAGAACAGGTCGAAAATGACTTCAGAAATTATCTTATCCCTGCAACCAGCAACTTGAATGTAATTGCTCCACTCGGTATAAGGCAGGCTGAAATCACCTCCTATTTTAATAGCACAATCCTGAAAACGACGAAATAGTATCACTTACGAGTACATTGTTTCTTAAAGCCTCGGAAACATGCGGACGTGGAGACGTCTATGACAGATTTTGATTGAGTTTAATCCATACGACCATATAGACGTCTATTTCATTATATGGAAGGTATTTAACTTTGAACAATTCTTAAAAATTTCTGCGGAACTTTTATCCGGTTTGAACCAAATATACGTACCGATTACGATATCCACTTCTGTGCTAGTAATAACATTACAAATGGAGATATTTGTTACAAACGCTTCTACAAGAAGTTTTAACTGTCGAGATTCTCTTACGCTCCTCCTACCATGCGGTGTTGCATTTGTTGTGTTTGTCCGTAACTTTATTTCAAGTTCCGGTTCTTGTTCCCAAAGCATAAAATATTTCTTAATGCGCTCCACAAGTCCACACGGCCCCTGTCTTCCGTGTAGCCGATTCACATATGTATTGCACACGTGACCTGTTCAGGAGAACTCTACACGACATACCCCTGTGGTCCGTGGTTCGGAGAACACGTAAAAATGTAAGTCCTCTACACCTGTTTGTATTACCAAGTTAGGATTACCGGGTTAGGTAGCCACGACAGAGGCGCATGCGCAGGCGGCCGAACTACCCTTCTGTGTAAGCAATTTACTTAAACTTTACCAAGTGCGAAGTCGTCCCGTATGCAGCGCGACTCGATGCGAATGCGATGCTTCTTGCTAGTGTTCGATTGTATCAAACGAGTAACGAGTTATGATTCGAAAGTAACGGGTACTGATTGGTTTAGCAACGAATACATACGGGTACAAAATTTCTCGTTACTTTTACAGCTCTATTTTTTAACCCTGTGGTAAAGACCACTATAGGAAGTTCATATTCTATAACTGCCCCCCCCCCCCCCAAATACGTCTTTGAACCAGAGCTCCACAATCAACGCTATCTACTATGCTGCAGAAAGTTAGGGCTGCTGATATCTTGAGGCTACTGGCAACAGAGTTCAGCCTTTCAGGAAGAAAGGGTAAACTCCTACCCAAGGCGAAGCATGCAGACATGCGCCACGATGCGCAGTTGGCTACACCCTGTCCCCTATTTTTCATCCGCGATGGCTGGTTCCACATCTCTGATCAGGCGGATAGGACGAATCGTGGAGGTCAATGTAGGAATGTAGGAAGGCCAACTGAACATTCTCCTCTTGTCATCATATCTGAGCCAGATGGATGGTTCCAGTAGCCACCTTCTCAAAATTTTCCATGAACACGTTTGCTGGTATGGGTAACGAACTCTTTCTTTTTGTTTGTAGAAATCATTGTTCCAGTGAAAATAAGTCACATCAGACATTGTATAAAAACGCATCTAAATTCCTCAGTGACTTCTTTGTCTGTTGTCTCCATTACGTAACTTAGAGGAACGTTTGTAATCAACGTCGTAACATCAAAACTTACTAACAAGCCACTGTCAGGTAAGCTGATCTTAATTTTTCGACAAAGTGCGTGGAATGTTTTATATAAGTCGCTGTGCATCCCACCAACGGTTATATTTGCCTGGCAATAAGTTTTGCATAGTAACTGTGCTTTTTTAAATTGAATTTAATTGCGATGGAGTGCATGCTCCTGTAGCAGTTTTTCTAGTTATCTCGTTCCATTTCTTTTTATTATTAATATGTGAAATACTTAAATCGTCTAATTTTACCATCTACTAATTTTAATTTTAAATCCCTTCAACGTTTTCTTATAAATTATTTATCACTTTCTTTGCTAACATGTTCCAGTCCCCGACACCCTTACTCACAAAAGAAAATTTTCCCACTCCCTAATGTATGAAATCGGGTGCCAGCTCGTGTCCACGATCGTATTTTTGAAGTGAAAACTTCTATGAGTTCGTAACGTCACCTTTACCAAGATGTGTAGCATAACGAATTACAAAAGGCTTGAGGTTACTCTGGGAGAAATTAGTAGTTGGTGAACCTGTACTCGGCAGACATTAACTTTTTTGGAGGTTCACTATCATGTTTTTCAGCAAACATTAAAAGATTACTACTTACCGATTAAGTTTATAAAATCATTTTCTTGTATGTATCATAGTGTAATAATTTTTGTATTTAACCTAAACAATTATCCTTGGCTTTTTCTTTGTAAAATATTTCACTACAGTGCTGATTGGCATAAAAAAAATTTAAAAAATAGATAAAATATCCTGTCCACAAGTGTTCTTTTTATTGTTTATGTATTAATATAAATGATACATAAAACCTAAGAAAATGTAACGATTGTGTTTAGTTTCTTATTTGGCTTTGGTATCTCTTTTTCCAAGAAGTTTTTCAGTTACGCATTATTTTTTACTGTAGGAGGAATTGGCCAGTGGGAACAGGGAGGGTTTTGGAAGAATTGGCTATTTGACTATTTTTTTAAAATGGTTTTAAATAGTTTATTGTTACACGTTATTTACGAGGTACTATTTATTTTTTGACAAAAGTGCTTATTTTTCGTAAAATTCAAAGTTAAAATTTAGGGTATTTTAAAGCCCGCCAAAACGCTCCATTGCTGCCTGGCGCGGGCAACAGCACTCGTGACGTCACGTGTCAGCAGACGCTCACTCTACATAAGTAACGTTTGGTTTGTTTCTCTGAATTTGTGAATAAACTGTTGGAAATATGGTTTATAAATAGTGTGTAGTACATCAATCTACAACCACAACAATAAAAACTCTCCAAATAAGCATAAGTGTTCCCGCATTAGCTGAAATAGAAAAAAAGTCTCTGCAACTTGCTGATAGAAATCCAGACGACATTGCGACTAAGTCGCATATCATTTACTGTGAATATAATTTGCACCATAATTTCTTTAAGATAATGTAGTACGTTGTTTAAGGCGAGTATCAGTAAAGTTAGGGTTCTTAGGGTCGATCCTTGCTTTGGAATATGTTTTGTTATTTGTGAGCGTTTTCTTTAGATACTAGTTGCTGTTGGTAGCGCCGCATATTCTTTTTCTAAAATCCACCAAAACATTAACATTTTTTCCGAATGTTTCACAAATTTTTGGATAGCAAGAGTATTATAAACATTTGAGACATAACCAAAAAAGATTTCAAAACTAAAAGTGGACGTTACTTGCACACCGATAAAAAGTTAAAAAAACTGAAAATTAATTGCGCATTTAAAGTAAATACCGCTTAAATAGATGCATTTATGTCAGAAAGGCAACAAACAGTTGTATCGTCAAGTAAAATTTCCCACATAGTTTTCAAAACGTTCCGGAATTGTTGCGAGATTAGCGTGCAATGTTACTGTTAATATAAATCCTATTATTTGCCGCCGAGTACTTGGGTTTTGTTACAATGATGACGTATCTCTGGTATGTTTCAAAATTAAAAGCAGGAGGTTATCTTTTTATAAAAGTTTTCTTGTTTGACAACAATTTATGTTTCAAACGTTTGAATGACGTTTCATGACTTCTTTTAATTTTCATGATTCTGTAAAGCAACAAACGGCAAACAGAAACAAACAAAATGTACACACGAAAAAAATAATATCCAAATCAAGGTTCGAATATAGGATCTTCTAATTCCTATAGCACTCTTTAACCATGCAGCTACCTGGACATCATGGCATCGTTACTTTTCATCTCGTTAATAGTGATCACTTAAACATCACAATTTCTGCGTGCAGTGAAGTGAACGCGGTCGGTAAATATATTCGGTTTCGTTGGAAAAAATATTATTTATCTATAATTATTTATCCGCAGTTTATAAATATTGTCCATAACATCCAATTATTTAACTGCTGTGCTTACCTTATACTACATTTTTCTCGTAAATATCTCCTAAAACAACTAACTTAATTTAAATTTTTAGTCATTCTTATGAAGGATTTCTGTTAATCTCTAGCTTCCAGCTTAAATATAAATGAATCTCGAATTGAAGTTATTACATTCTCAAGTTCCGTAAAATAAAAGTCAGTGATTGTTTATATAGCTAGTCCGACAAATAATTTTTGGTATTTTTCCGCTGTAGGCTTCTACAAATTGTTCTTCATTTTATATTCAACACAAAATCTCATTAGTAACAAGAGATAACCAGCAGAAAATAGTTGAAAATTTCGATAGCGGGAAACACTCCATACATAGCCCCAGCGCCTACAGGCAGGTGACGTCACTAAAGCGATCTACAATCCCAGAGAGTTTTCTGTCACGTGACAAGAGGCAAGAAAAATTTGATTTTTATTTCGCTTTTTTAATTGAAAACAATCCATCTTTATATTCAAATTTAACAAAAATAGCTTCCTTAAGCATTAATCTTCGCGAATGACTACAATTTGTAATACATTTTGAATACTGCCAAACAGCCTATTAATCAGGTGAATTGAACTTTTTCACTTTTCATTGTACATGAGCAGGGCAGTAACCATAAACTTAGCGGCTCTGGAGCAAATCTTCTTAGTGAGGCCCCTCAATATTTCTTTCTTTTTATATGCATGGGGGTTTATTCCAATTCGACAAAAATTTGTTTTGATCTATTGGTCCATGCAATGGTAACAAAACTGGCTACTATCAATTGATCCAGCCGCATGTCTGAGAAATCTTCAAGCATCAGATTCGCAGGGAAAATCGACGATTAGTACATAAAACTGGCTACATAGGCAAAATGTTCAAGTATTTATCTAGATATACAATTAAAAATTATTAAATGGGTTATTTTTATGATGCAAGTTTTGGAAATTAAATATTCAGTGCTTATGGTTGTAAAAAGAATACAAAAGTACAATTTCTAAAAAGAGCGTATGTTTATTAAAAATTTATAAAATCTCACGGGGTGTAAGGGTTTGGGAGAGGCTATACTAGCCTTTTCCAACCAAATGTCAACCTCTCCTTCAAGTGGTGCGCCCTGAAAGATTCCCGGTATAAGGAGTCACCCACTGCTTGCCAACGGCCTCCGAAAGGAGGGCGGAAGAGTGGGGAGTGGTTCAGGCCACCCTCTTGCCATTGGGGTTGGAAACGGCCCCTAAAGACTGATGAATAAGAAATGATCAACGGCATGGGGATGCAGAAGGCAACGGGAAACCACTGCATTAAAGAACCAAAGGGTATCCCGAGGACATGTAATCCTCTCAAATTACATATATCATGATGGATTCTTCCTGGGTAAAATATTCCGGAGGTAAAATAGTCCCCCAATCGGATCTCCGGGTGGGGACTGCTCAGGGAGGAGTCATCAGAATGGATAGAAACATTCTACGAGTCGGAGCGTCGAATGTTAGAAGTCTGAACAGGTCAGGTAGGTTAGAAAACTTAAAAAGGGAGATGGAACAACTTAAGTTAGATGTTGTTGGGATTAGTGAGATTAAATGAAAGGACGCACAGGATTTCTGGTCTGGGGAACACAGGATAATTAGCACACAATCTGTCAACGGAGTCACTGGTGTAGGGTTTGTAATGAAAAAGAAAGTAGGGAAAAGGGTGAGTTATTATGAACAGTTTAGTGACAGGATTATTTTGATGAGGTTAGAAACTAAGCCCGTCGAAACCACATTACTACAAGTGTATATGCCAACATCACAGGAAGATGATGAAGAAATAGAAAAAATATACGCCGAAATTGAGGAATTAATCCAATATGTGAAGGGGAGGAAAATCTAATAATCATGGGTGATTGGAATGCAATAGTGGGAGATGGAAAAGAGGGGAATACTGTAGGAAGTTTTGGTCTTGGAGAAAGAAATGAGCGAGGAAGCAGATTGCTAGAATTTTGTGAAAGATATAAGCTAGTAGTGGTAAACACACTGATTAAGAACCATGCAAGAAGAATATACACCTGGAAATGTCCTGGGGATACAGGCAGATATCAGCTAGATTATATCATGGTCAAACAGAGATTCAGGAATCAAGTTCTAGACTGTAAAGCTTACCCAGGAGCAGACATAGCCTCTGACCATAATTTGATAATAATGAAGTGCAGGCTGAAATTTAAGCGAATAAGGAAGCAATATAAACAGAACAGACTGGAAGTGAATAAACTGAAACAATCTAGCACAAGAGAAAAATTTGCAGAAATGGTAGACTTAGGTCTAAGAAGTAACTCTGAAAGGAGTTCAACCGAGGACGAATGGAATGCAAGACCGAAATAATGAAAGCTGGTAAAGAAACAATAGGCTTTAGGAAACAAGTTGTCCGAAAACCTTGAATCACAGAAGAAATTTTGGAGCTGATGGATCAGAGGAGAGGTACAAAAATGCTCAGGATGAAACAGGAAGAGAGTAGTACAGGCAATTTAGAAATCAAATAAATAGGAAATGCAAAATAGCAAAAGAAAAATGGCTACAAGAAAAATGTGAAGAAGTAGAAAAGGAAATGGTCATAGGTAAAGTAGATGTTGCATATCGAAAGATCAAACAGAATTTTGGAGAGATGAAGAAAAGATGTATGAACATTAAAACTGCTGATGGGAAACCTCTTTTAAGCTCAGAAGATAGAGCTAATCGATGGAAAGAATACATTGAGAAACTGTATGTTGGGGACGACTTGAACAAGAGTTTAATGGAAAAGGAAGACGATGTCGACATTGATGACTTAGGAGATCCTGTTTTAAGGACAAAATTTAATAAAACTCTGAATGGCTTGAAAGTAAATTAGGCAGTTGGAATTGATGAGATCCCTGCAGAACTTCTTAAATCCCTAGGAGAGGAAGGAATCGAAAGTTTATTCAAGCTTCTGGTATCCCGTCCCGACATTGCGGCATGCCCGGTAGGAGGCATGGAAATCGAACTTGTATAGACGGTGCTGGCATCAGGCCAACCAGCGCCACCTCATCACAGTTTCCGCCACGGCCAATCAGAGCCGACCCGGCACGGATATAAATAAGCCAGCGCAGCTCCATTCATCCAGTTCGGTATTCGCTGCGCTTCCGGTCGCGTCTCCGTCAACTGTGCTTCGTCTCTTGGACTCTCTATAGTGTTTCGTCTCGGCTACGTCTACGGGACTCTCTCTTGGACTCAGTGAATCGCTTTCGGACTCGTTACTGTGCTTATCCTCGGTGACGTTCGGTACTCTCTCTTCGGACTCTGTGAAACTCCCGTCGGATACAACCAGTGCGCGTCTGTGGACTACGTTCGGCCTGCTCGTTGGACTTGTTCGGGTTAGTCGTGACCATCTCCTGCGGTCCGCCCCTCCGCCGTTCGACGTCGGCCGCCATACGGATATAGCAATTGGCGACGAGGAAAAAGGTTATCAGCTGGCATCATGGACACCATTGACCGTATTCTGGAGCAACAACAGCAGCAGACAGCGCTGTTACAGCAAACGCTCCAAGTAATACTCGAGAAACTGTTAGCACAGGAGGCCAAGTCAGTCCAGGCCTCGGAAAATTCACACATCCGGCCGCCAGCGTTTCCACCATTTAATGACGCTAAGGAAGACTGGGACACATATTTGCATCGGCTCAAACAGCATTTCTCGGCATTCCAGGTGACGGACGATGCCTTACAGCGCTCGCTGTTTCTGTCGTGGGCATCACTCGACACGTTCTTCCTCCTGCGGAAGCTGGCCCCATTATCAGATCCGGTCGCCCTCACATTCAACGAAATGTGCACTCTGCTAACAAGCTACTACTCTCAAAGATACCACGTGGTGGCCTCCCGCCTTGAGTTCCATCAGTATCACAAACAACCGGGACAATCATACCGGTCATGGGCGACTTCACTTGCTCAAACGCAAAGTGCAGGGCTTCATATGCAGACTACCTGATCCGCGACGTCATAGTGCAGCTAGCTCCAGACCCAGAGGTGCGCACAGCGGCACTGAAGCTGGACAACCCATCACTCGAGGACATTCTACGCATCGCGCACTCGCATGAAATTGCGCAAGCAGCGAACGAGCGCCTCATGACACGCCCACAAGTAGCGGCGGTCAAAACATCACAACACAACTCCCGCGCACAAGGCAAACCCATGGCGCGCTCCAGACGCCAACAAAGCAGGACGCCATCGCTGTCCGACGTATATATGACGTCCGAACCCCGACCCCCACCCCGCCGACGATTCCAGAGGCCCCTGCCGTCTTGCCCACAGTGCTTCACTTCGCACTCACGGGCAGATTGCCCCGACCGTTGGGCACATTGCACACGCTGCGGTCAGTCTGCCAAAACTGGGCACCTCGCCCCAACCCGACAGCCCGCATGCAGCAAGAAACGGTCAACACACTACAGACCGCAGCTCATACTGGCGACCCACTCTCACAGAAGCTATTCTTAACTCTGAGAGTCGCCAACCAGGACATCCGTTTTCAAGTGGACACGGGGGCAACCGTCTCGCTGATAAACCAAGCCACCTACGCTCAACTAGGCTCACCACCGTTGTCTCCACCTTCACGGCGTTTGGTATCATACGGGAATAGAGACATTCCCCTGCGGGGTCAGGTCTCCATCACGGCCGCCTACAAACAAGTCACCAGACCAATCACCTTTTTTGTGGTGGATCAGCCCTCGGCTACTAAAATTTTTGGGTTAGACGCATTCAACAGATTCGGATTCTCAATCGTGGACGAAGTCTAAGTCATATCGGACTCGGTCCCATTCCAGGACCTGGATGATCTCTGTACACAGTTCGCACCCATCTTCACGCCAGACTTAGGGTGCGCCTCAGATTTCGAGGCTCACATCACCCTCCGGCCAGTGGCAGTGCCTCGCTTTTGCCGTGCCAGACCTATTCCGGTCTCCTTACGTGCAGCAGTGAAACAGGAGCTTGGCCGACTTCAGAAGATCGGAGTAATCGAACCGGTCAAATCCAGCGCATGGGCTACACCACTGGTCATCATCCGGACACCCAATGGCACCCTCCGGTTATGGGGAGACTTAAAGCCTACGATCAACGCCCAGTCTCAAGTCGAGACGTATCCAATCCCACGACAAGAAGATCTTCTCACTAAACTTGCGGGCGGCGAATACTTCTCGAAGATTGACCTCGCAGATGCATACTTGCAGCTTCCACTAGATGAGGAATCACAAAACATCGTCGTCATCAACACACCGTTCGGACTCTACAAATACAAGCGCCTCCCATTTGGCATCGCGTCTGCACCGGCAATATTCCAAAGATACTTGGAGCAGCTGTTGCGACACATCCCGGCATGCGCAAACTACCTGGACGATATCATTGTCACAGGAACCACTCGCCAGGAGCACCTACAAACCTGCGCACGCTATTTGCAGCATTACAAGAGGCAGGGCTGAGGTGTCGCCTCGAGAAGTGTCGGTTTTTTCAAGAGGAAGTAGAATATCTCGGCCATTGGCTCAACAAAGAGGGAATTAGGCCATCAGACTGCAACGTGGCCGCCATAGACTCCCTACCCCGCCCAAAGAATCTGCCAGAACTACAAGCCTTCCTCGGGAAAATAAATTACTACTCAAAGTTTCTGCCACAAGCGGCACATATCTCACAACCCCTCAACCAGCTTCGAAAAAAGGGCGTTGCCTACAACTGGAGCCCGTCTTGTCAACGGGCCTTCGACCGGCTAAAGCGCATGCTAAGGTCTGCTCCTTGTCTGACGCCGCTTTCTCCTACACGGCCCCTAGTCGTGGCAGCACAATGCAACTACTCGCAGATCGAGAAAGAGGCATTGGCAATAGTCTTCGCTATCAAGAAATTTCATGTGTATCTATTTGGAACCAAGTTCTCCCTTATCACGGACCACAAACCGTTGGTGGCAATATTTGGACCCCGCTCCAGCCTCCCAGAGCGAACGGCCCAACGCCTCCAACGATGGGCAATGTTTCTGAGCACTTATAATTACACAATCCAATATAAGCCAACAGCACAACACTCCAATGCCGACGTCCTATCACGCCTGCCTGCCGGCCCCGATCCGGAATTCGACCAACAAGAAGTACTGTGTTTTCATATCGACACAGAGAGGAAGCAGACAGTGGACGTGTTCCCCATTACAGCAGCCCGAATCGCCTCCGCCACCCAGCGGGATCCAATCTTGCGCCAGGTCCTGCGCTATATCATTCACGGGTGGCCAACATACCTCACACGCAGAATGGACAACGAATTGAAGACATGGCGCCACATATCTGACAGACTCTCGGTCACAGACAACGTCATCCTGTTGGACGCAGAAAACGACACACATCGTGTGGTCATCCCAGCGGAATTGCGCTCGCAAATTCTAAAGCTCCTGCATCGAGGACATTGGGGCATGTCCCGTATGAAAAATCTCGCAAAAAGACATGTTTATTGGCCAGGAATCAACCGAGACATTGAGAAGATGGTACGCAGCTGCATAGCCTGCGCCCAACATCAGGCAGTGCCACCACAAGCTTTCGCCCCCTGGCCCACACCCCGCCAACCATGGGACCGCATTCATCTGGATTTTGCAGGCCCATTTTTGGGAACTATGTGGCTACTTATAATTGATGCCTATTCAAAGTACCCGTACGTGGTTCGCATAGCATCCACAACGACGGAAGCCACACTAAATGCATTAAGCCAGGTTTTGGCCATCGAGGGGTTACCACGCACCCTCGTCTCAGATAATGGGCCCCAATTTACAGCAACCACATTCGAAGAATTCTGCGTGGTTAACGGCATCAAACACATCTTCAGTCCTCCATTCCATCCCGCCTCAAATGGCGAAGCAGAACGGCTCGTAAGGACGTTCAAGCAACAAATGCTGAAAGAGGTACAGTCAGCTACGACGTCTTCCGCCCTCACCCTCTTTCTCAGCACATACCGGACAACACCAATTAATGGTCGCAGCCCAGCAGAACTGCTCCATGGGCGACAACCACGAACGATGCTGCACCTCCTGGCACCATCACCGGCAGAGCCCCGATCCAGACCGTCCCATCGGTACACACCAGGCAGCGCGGTCTGGGCACGCGCCTACGGAGGAAACGCCACCTGGATGCCAGCAACAGTAGTGGGGACACACGTACGGCGTGTTATCTCAATACAAACGCCACACAGAATAGAACGCCGTCATCACAACAGGCCCATCACCATCACAACAATATCAGGAAGAATACAGTATACCACCATCAGCGCCATTAGCAGAGGTCCCACAACCACACTCCCCACAACGACGCTACAACTTGCGCCCAAGAAAGCCAGCAGTGCCGGACGAGAGTGACGTCGAAATGGACACATCCTTCAACCATCCACAAACCACATCGGCACCCACGTCACCACGTCCTCAACCATGGAGTACGTCGGCGCATGATGCGGCCGGGATACCACAACCATTCCAGCCTCATCACCCCAAGCATCGTCAAGGGCGCTTCCGTCCGTACGCACCAACTTCAGGGGGGAGGGATCTGGTATCCCGTCACGACATTGTGGCATGCCCGGTAGGTGGCATGGAAATCGAACTTGTATAGACGGCGCTGGCATCAGGCCAACCAGCGCCACCTCATCACAGTTTCCGCCACGGCCAATCAGAGCCGTCCCGGCACGGATATAAATAAGCCAGCGCAGCTCCATTCATCCAGTTCGGTGTTCGCTGCGCTTCCGGTCGCGTCTCCGTCAACTGTGCTTCGTCTCTTGGACTCTCTATAGTGTTTCGTCTCGGCTACGTCCACAGTACTCTCTCTTGGACTCGTGACTGTGCTTATCCTCGGTGACGTTCGGTACTCACTCTTCGGACTCTGTGAAACTCCCGTCGGATACAACCAGTGCGCATCTGTGGACTACGTTCGGCCTGCTCCTTGGACTTGTTCGGGTTATTCGTGACCATCTCCTGCGGTCCGCCCCTCCGCCGTTCGACGTCGGCCGCCGTACGGATATAGCAAAGCTAATATCAAAAAGTTATGAAACAGGAGAAATTCCAACTGATTTTAATAAAAATATCATCTTCACACTTCCAAAGAAAACACAAGCCGACAAATGTGAGAATTATCGCACCATTAGGCTAACAACACATGCTTCAATATTATTGACCAGAATAATATACAGAAGGATGGAAAGGGTAGTAGAAGAGATAGTAGGTGAAGATCAGTTTGGGTTTAGGAAAAATCGCGGTACAAGGGAAGCAATTCTGTCTTTAAGATTAATACTTGAAGGGCAGATCAAGAAAAACGAAAATACTTTAATGGCATTTGTTGATTTAGAAAAAGCTTTTGATAATGTTAGGTGGGACAAGATGTTCAAAATTTTAAGGAAGTCAGGTCTAAAGTATCGAGATAGTAGAATACTTTATAAACTATATAAGAATCAAGTGACTATAATAAAAGTAGAGAATCACGAGAGACATGTATCAGTTAAAAATGGTGTGAGACAAGGTTGTAGTCTATCCCAGTTAATATTCAACTTGTATGTAGAAGAAGCAATGAAGAAAGTGAAAGAAAAATTTCCATGTGGCATAAGTTTTCAGGGAGAAAAAATCAGTATGTTACGATTTGCTGACGACATTGTCTTGTTAGCAGAGAGGGCTGAGGATATTTAGAAGTTATTGTGATGGCATGAACAAAATACTGAAGGAAGATTTTGGACTGAATATAAATCAAAGCAAAACAAAAGTGATGAATTGTAGCAGAAATGATACCAATACTAGTGGATTAAATATAAAAATAGGATCAGATGCAATAGGAGAAGTAAGAGAATTCTGTTACTTGGGAAGTAAAATTACAACCGATGACCGAAGCAGGAATGATGTTAAAAGCAGAATAGCATTAGCAAAAAGAGCCTTCATGAAAAAGAGAAACCTTTTAGTTTCAAATATTGATCTAGGAATTAGAAAGAACTTTATAAAACTCTTTGTGTGGAGCACAGCACTTTATGGTAGCGAAACATGGACTTTAGGTAAACCGGAAATAAAGAAAATTGAAGTATCTGAAATGTGGTGATACAGAAGAATGCTGAAAATTAAGTGGACAGACAAAGTAAGAAATGAACGAGTTTTGGAAATGGTGGGTGAGAAAAGAAGTTTGTGGAAGAAGCTTACAGAAAGAAGAGACAGGCTGGCAGGTCATATTTTGAGACATGCAGGATTGGTTAATTTGTTAGTGGAGGGAACAGTCGAAGGTAAGAACTGTAGAGGAAGACAGAGATTAGAATATATGAAGCAGATAATTGAGGACGTGGGCTGTATGGGATATGTAGAAATGAAGAGGTTAGCACAGGATAGGAAAGGATGGAGGATTGCATCAAACCAGTCGAAAGACTGACAACAGCAAAAAAAAAATAAAAAATCTCACATAATACATGGTAAAATATTTGCTACACTGTTGTTAACATAAAAAATTAAAACATTATCTTTTAATAAGTTTAAACTAGCCGAAAGTTTTTAATTGATAGTTTAAAACACGACTTTTCTAAATAAAAGTTTAAGATCGATTAAAGATATAGTTATAATAGATGTAAATTAAGTTAGTCAAAATGCATACTTTGCTTAAAAGACAAGGAGTCAGTAACTGATGCATGGAAAGTAGTGTACATTTAAAAGATTAAAGATTAGCTACATTTGATTATTTTTTATACATTTGTTCCACAACTTTCAAAGAAGCGAATTCATCAGTTACTTTGTCAAAGTTGATTTGTTGAGCTTGATCATTCTCATTTGAAAGCAAAGCTAAGCTGCTGAGTCTTTCTTGAGCCATTGGACTTATCAAGTAATTTTTGATCAATTTAAGTTTAGAAAAGGACCGTTCAGCCTTTGATACTGTCACAACAACAGTCAAATACATGATGCACGCTGTGCAAACATCTTGGTAGCTTGATGAAAGCGAACTGTGGTCGACTATTATATAATTAGCAAATTTTTTTGAAACGAATTTCTCACTGAGTATAATTGTGAATGAAAGGCTACACTCAAATCATTTGGAAACTTATTAACGAAATCAATTGCTTTTTTTTGTGGATATCACTTTCACATGCATTGGCTAAAAAATCAGGTTGTATCACTTAATAAGTGTCAAGAACAGCTTTCATCCCTTCAAAACGGCGATCAAGTTGAGTAAAAAGTGTGTCTACCATTGAATAGAACAGTGGTACCTAAATGGTGGTCCGCGGAACCCTGGGGTTCCATAGAAGGGTCACAAGGGTTCCGTGTTCCTTCCAAGAATTAAATAAAATATTCGTTGAAAAGAGTCATAACCGCGCCGTGAGAAAGCATTCATGGTTCTGCTTCCATTTGTGATGCCTTGCCGATGCGAAACTGGTTTTTAAGCTGACCCTTATAAAAATGGAGGTCCATCAAATTAGGGTTCCGTGGCCAAAAAAAAAAATTGAGAACCACTGGAATAGAACACAGTGACTCGGAAACAAGATTTTGGGTCAATTAATCTCTCTTCTTCACTCAACTCTTCAAAGTGGTTTTTCACTTTCCTTTGTCTGTTCTGGCGAAATTCTTTGTTTATTCCCCATCCAATACAAACATCTGATTTAATAAAACTGACAGACCACTCGGTTTCCTTCCACAGCATCCTTTTACAGTAAATTAAGGTTATGTGCAGCGCAGTGCACAAAGTATGCCTGTGGGGGCTTTTTCTTTAATACGCTGCTGCACTCCACTGTATGCCCCACTCATGACTGCAGCCCCGTCGTAGCCTTGTCCACGATATTTGGTAAAAATCCAAGTTTTTCTCTTCCAATGTAGTAAGTATTTCTTCTGCAAGATCTTTGGCAGACTGAACTTTTACCTCTCTAAAGGATACAAAAGTTTCACATATTTTGATATCAATAGCTTCTTCATCATTAACTATTTTGACAAACCTGTAAACATCACTTAACTGATCAACTTTAGCAATGTCCTGAGTAGTATCTAAAATCAATGGAAAAAACAGGCAGTTTTGAAGCTCAACGTTAATTTCATTTTTGATTTCTAATGCTAATGGGTTTATAAGTTCATTCTGAATTATAGACTGAGGTATTTCACTGTACCTTGCTTGTGCTGAATCAATTCTTTGCAGTACTGGGTCATATTTTGGCAAGTGCTGAACTATCGAGAGAAAGTTTCCTTTGTTGCTACAGTCTAAATTTTCACTAGATCCACGAAATGCGAGATTACATGTTGCAAGCGTTAAGGTCACATTTAGGATTCTTTCAAGAACTTTTCGCCAAAAGCTTCTTTCATTCTCCAAATTATAGCACTAGCTCCCTGCATATACTTGACTCATCACTGGGCAGGCACCTGGCGCGACATGATACATTCGACTCAACATTCTGCTGTCTGGTCTAGAGCTGCTTTTGCGTGCGAGCAGTATAGAGTATATGAACTGAAACGCAAAAATATTTATTCTAGCACTTTGATGAATTTTTTTTATTGTTAACTTTTAGCTAGGTGGTTCTGACTCTCAAAACTTTCAGAACTTTCTCTACAATATCAAACCCCTAAGCCAGCAATTTTGTTTAAAAATTCTCTAATGGAACAGGTGCTTCTTCTCCATATTCTTATGTTTTCTTCGTTTGAGCTGAAACCCACTTTGCTTGTTTCCCTGAATGTTTATAGCATGAATGTCCTTTAGTCAGATGATGTCTGTACACAAATGTAGTGTAGCTTTATATGATGTAGCAGATACACAAAACCATTCAGAAACAAAGAATTTTGGGAATTTGATGTCTGCTTGAACAGAGTTTTGTGTAGCTGCAAATTCTCCCATCATCTATTTTAAGAAGTTATTTCTCTATACTTATTATAATTTTCTGTGCATCACCATTAATTTGTTCCAAATCAGTAATTTTAATTCTATAGATAAGATTACAATTTTATTTCTCATGAAATTTCAAAATTAACATTTACAGAACAAATCAGTTTCAGCAAAATGCTGTTCCACCTCTTTACATCAGACAGGCAATGGTGCATTTGGAGCGTGCCTTGCAAGTTGGTCTGCAAGGAGAAGATAACAGCAGCACAATACAGTCTCAAAACTGGTGGGGAGTTGGTGCATAATACAACTTGCATACGGGAGATTTCAGAGAATCTGCAGTAACAGAAGAGATGTAAATTTGATTATCTTATGACATTGTGAAGAAGATACCAGAATAATGTATAAAGATGGTTTATTTTCAACAGAAGACAGCAGGATTGTTATTTATTTTGTTGTCAAATCAATTCACTGTTTTATGTATTTAGTTAGTCTAATTCGAATTAAGTCCTTGTTACTATCCCATGGTTTTACTATCAAACATTTTTCTTTACATTATTTTTATCTCAGTATTTATTTACTGCCTTTGGAGTCATTGCTCCCAAACCTCGATTTGGTAGTTAATTTAAGCAGTCCAAAAGGATAGGGTTTCCTTTGTATTGTTACTATTTAATCTGCTCTCTATCAGTCACTTGTTTGTTTTAAATTGTTTCAATTGTGTGTATTGTGAATGTTTTGTTCTTACATCAACAAGAGCAAAATACAATTTTTTTATTAATAAAATTTACTTCTCAGCTCTGTTGCTTTTGATCTCTTCCTAGTAACAATTTTGTTTAAATACTTTTTCAATTTTGTGAAAAAAACACACCAAAGACTGAAAGAGGTGAAGTTATTGTTATTTTTAATGCTCCTACTATATATTTTTTATAACACTACAGATCTTTAACAAAATTATAGTTTATTTAATTTATCTTTTATTAATTCCACTGATAATGTGGCAAGATGGCTTTATTCTAAAGTTTTGGATTATATATGTTAGTTCGAAATTATTTTTAATTTGACATTTTAGTAATGTTTTGAATATTTGGATATTTTTGGTTGATATACTTATCTATGTAATTATTACTTTTCTACAATAAATTTTATAACTTCTTTTACCAGTTGTAGACTATTTGTGTTAATAAAGTGTTGAGCCTATTGTTTTTTATTTTATTTTAATTATAAATCAAATTTGAAATAGGTTAATAAAACTATAACAGTGTTGAGTGTAAACAGTGATATAAAAACTTAAAGTGGACTTTCATACAGAAGTTAAAAATATTTATACAGTGTCAGATGTACATAAAAGCTTAGATGCTAGTTTTAAATTCACATTAAAAAATTATAACAAAAATTTGACTTTAATTATGATTATTACCCAAAAGAAAACTATCAAAATAAAACTATATTTTAGCTATGAATGTGTTTTACCAGATTTATGTTTTGATGTAAAAATCTAACAGATTTTCTTTGTTAATGTAGTTTCTTGAATTAACATTTGGAAAATTAATCCAATGCTTACCATCAATAATCGATGAGCTTTCTAAAAAGAGAATGTAGTCACACATTTAACAAACACAAGTTTGAATACACATAACCCTAAACATACCAAAAATTTTACACTTGACATTCATATAAACTATAAATGCTTTCAGATGATTCTATGACTGATTGATGTGTTTCAGAATAGTGATGATGAAAAAAATTTAATATAAAGATATGAACTGGTAGTGAATAGAGAAGTGGAAGCCTAATGTCTGATATTTGTTCTTATTCCTAATAATACCTTCATCTTTTATGGGCTATTCAAGAAACAAATTTTGATGTTGATACTAAGGAAATAATGACTGGTCCAGGGTATGGATTAAGCGTCATCTGCCAGTGATTAGTGCTAAATATAGTTTAGGACTAAAGGTAATTAGTATAGAGTACATGAAATATTAATGATAATATAAATTTTTGTGCGGAATTTCTTACTTCAGATGTTTGTAGCATTGATAAAGAAAAGAAAGTATTACAGCAGAAAATGTGTATAATAATGCTTCCATTTTGAAATTTGAAAGTGGGTGAGAAGCAACACTCACACCTTTTATCTGGCTGAATGTGGGTTCAAATCCAGACTTCGCATTTTTATTCATTTCTGAAATCACTCCAGGTGAATGCTGAAATGGCTTCTACAAAATAACACAACTGAATTTTTCTGCATTCCTGGTAGCCCGCCTCTCTCTTGGCTCCAGTATCAATATTTGATATATACATAAATCCTTAACTAAGAAAGGGGGGGGGGGCAACTAATTGGCAACAAATTTCTATGAAATATCTCATGCATACACATTTTACAGTAGGCCTAACCTAAATCAACTGCTGAACCTGTAGGCCTATATCATGGCTAGGGAGCAGTCATATGCATCGTTACAAGACCTGTAGATTCAGATATGAGTAGCACCAGCAATGGTAAGTGATGGGTTAACTTTTTCTATCCTTTTGGGATTTTTATTACTGTGAGCATTGTTTACTGATCCATTATTTTTATCATTATACTGTGTATTCATTAATATATCAATCTAGAATTGGCAAGGTGGCATTTAAAGCAACCAAATAAGTTTATAAAGTGAGTGAGTATTAGTGATAGAAAGCTTCAGATTAATTAGTGTATTGTGCAATGACTGTTTTTCAGGCATTAAGTATCTACAAAAAGATATGAATATTATACACAGCCAGTAAGTAAATAAAAGACATATAAGAATGCATACCCTAAACTGTGATAGCAAAATGAGGATTTCCTTTACTTGTATTAGATATCTGATATTACAGGATGGATATATTGTTCTAAAAATGTGGGGGAAAATTATGTGAAAAATTTTGTACATACCAAACATATTTTAAAAAATGCATTTAAATCTGTTATTTGTATTATGAATGAAAGATAAAAGAAGCAACATGGTGGAACCTAGTTCTGGTCCTTTCAGGCAGTCCCACTGTAAGCGGGCTTGCAACGCGTGCACCGCACGCGGGCGGCATATCCAGGGGGGCGGCAAATCGAGCGATCGACAAAAAAAAGGATCGTCCGCGAAATAAATATTTCGCCTTTCAAGCACGAATTTTCCGCCCCCTGAAGCTGAGCATAGGTAGGTGTAGTTAAACAGAGGCGGAATAATCAGTATTGCACAAGGGCGCTTAAACTGCTAGCGGCGGGCCTGCTTTCAGGCTTACTTTTCTGATAGACACCAGAGAGTCTGTTAAGTTAGTTGTCTTAATCTGATGGACGAATCACCAGCAACATTATTGTCATTATCTTCAGTCCAGATTGACTGTGGAAAGTTTTAGGATTTAACACATGGCTGTTACTCAGTCTGGTCAAAATGTAAAGGTATATAGCATTTTTGCCTTTGGGAATAGGAAATTTAAAATGGAAAAAACACGAAAGGGAAAAATGGGTTTGTACAGAGATTGCTGCCACAGCTTGCGCTCCATTGCAATGAAATTAAATATCCGTATACATGATTAGAGTGCAATTAATGAACAGGTCTAAAAAGTTTTAACACTGCAAACTGACAAATTTTTTGGCACTCACTACCCATTATGACCGTGTTGATAATTTAGTGCTGAATCGGCTGCTGCTGGAATATGTAATAATAAATACATTCTAAATTTTAATTGTGAATGTTAAACTGAGAAAGTATATGTTGACATTTGAAGGCAAACAGACTACGACCATCGGATGGCCGCTAGGAAGTTAGGAATCTGCTGGAGACAGGTAAATGACGGACAACAATGTGAATACTAGTAGATATAAGGGATTATAAGCTTGACTGAGAGAAGGAAATCGTTAGACACTTTAGGGTAAATTTTCTAAAAATGTTGTCTTGATGGAACTGCACCAGTGGCTTGTGGCTTAGATAAAACATCAATCATTCTAGTTTTATTCAATCTTCCATTCATTCCTATTCTGAGTCAACCTCTTCATCTCTCCAACCTACATTTTCAATTATCTAATGAACGTATCCCATAAACTACATAAGTTATCTTCACTAAAGTGCCAATAGTAATAGGATACCTACTAACATCGTGTGAGACCCCCTACTGCCCTCGAAGCGCAGCAGCCCGACATGGCATTGACTCAATAAGTTGTTCAAGGTCCCCTGAAGAAATATTCACATTTGCTTCCTCTACAACAGTCCATAATTGCGAAAGTGTTGCCGGTGCATGACGAGCACAAACTGACCTTTCACTTATGTCCCAGATATGTTCGATTGTATTCATGTCTGGCAATCTTGGTGGCCAAATTATTCACTGGAATTATTCTTAGTGTCCAAAAACCAATCATGAATAACTTTTTCCAGGTGACATTGTGTATTGTAGTTCTGGAAAAGTCCATCGTTGTTTGGTAATATGAGGGCCATGAGTGGCAAATGATCTCCAAGTAGCTGAATATAATTATTCCCAGTCAATGGTCAGTTCAGTTTGACCAGAAGTCGCAGTCCATGCCATGTATACACAGCTCATACCAAGATGGGGCCACCACCAGCACCTTATAACCTGGATCACTGGCTTCGTGGTGTCTGCGGCACACTCGAACCCTACCATCAAATCTCACCAACTGGAATCGTGACTTATTTCACCACACAATCTCTTTTCAATTATCAACTAATATATTCACGAGCCGATGGTGTTTTGTTTGGTAGCGGATGCAATCACGTTGGTCTTCTGCTGCCATATCCCATCAGCATCAAATTTGGCTGCTCTGTCCCCACGAACACATCCAGGTAGATATAGACTATATTATAGTCAAACACAGGGCCGGATTAAGAAAGCGCGGGGCCCGTAGCAAATGTGAAGAAGGGGCACTTGATTTTTGCCGTCCGGGGGGAAAATTGTACAGCTAAAAAAAAAAGGTCGCCCATCTAGCCAGGTGTGGGGCCCCCCTAGGAGAGGCGGGAGGCCCCCTACAAGGCACGTGGCCCGTAGTATTTGCTACCTCCTGCTACGTGGTTAATCCGGTACTGGTCAAACAGAGATTCATCAATAAAGTTATAGACTGTAAGGCATACCTAGAAGCTAACACAATCTGTCACAATCTAATAGTTACGGAGCGTAGGCTGAAATTTAAGAGAATAAAGAAGCAATATAAGCAGAGCAGATTGCAAGTAAACAAACTGAAATAATATAACAAGTGAGAAAAATTTGCACATAAGATAATCACGTCTCTAAGAAATGACTGAAAGAAGTTCAACTGATGACATATGGAATGAGCTGAGGAGGGAAATAATCTAAGCTGATTGTGAAATGCTAGATTATACGGAAAAGCTGCCCGGAAATCTTGAATTTGAATTACAGAAGAAATTTTGAAGTTTAAGGATCAGTGTAAATGCTCATGATGATGCAGGAAGAGAGCCATAAAGATATTTAGAAATCAAATAAACAGAAAATACAAAAAATAAAAAGTTATAAAAAGTAGATAAAGAAATGATTGTAGGTAAAATAAATGTGACCTACTTGAGGATAAAACAGAATTTTGGAGAAATGAATAAACGATGTGTAAACATTAAAGCTGCTGATGCAAAACCTCTTTTAAGCTCAGAAGATAGAGGTAATGGATAGAAGGAATACATAGAGAAACTATGATGGGGATGATCTAAACATCAGTGTATTAGAAAAAGAAGGCAATGTTGACATTGATGACTTAAGAGCTCCTGTTTTAAGGTCAGAATGCGATAGAGCTTTGAAAAAATTGAAATCATGTAAGGCGATTGGGACTGATAAGATTCCTGCAGACTTCTGAAATCCATACAAGGAGAAGGTATCCAAAGATTATTCAAACTGTTATCATGATATCAAACAGTTTGGAAATAAGAGAGATTGCAACTAATTTTAATAAAAGTATCATCTACACATTTCCGAAGAAATCACAAGTCGACAAATATGAGAATTATCGCACATCACAGTCTTCAAAATTACAGACCAGAGTAAAATACAGGATAGTTGAAGAGACAGTAGTAGAAGGTCTGTTTGGGTTTAGGAATAGATCGCGGTGCAAGAGGAGCAATTTGGCTTTAAGATTAATACTTGATGGACGTACGAAGAAAAATAAAAATACTTTTAGGGAATTTGTTGATTTAGAAAAAGCTTTTGACAATGTTAGGTGGGATAAGATGATTAAAATTTTAAATAAATCAGGTCTAAAATATCGAGATTATAAGGATAAAGTGACTATGATAAAAGTGGAGAATTATGACAGACACGCATCATTTAAAAAGGTTTGGGGGATAGGCTGTAGTCTATTCTCGTTAATAATATTCAACTTGTATGTAGAAGAAACAATAAAGGAAGTAAAAGGAAAATTTGAATGTGGCATAAGTGTTCAAGCAGAAATAATTGGTATGCTAATTTGCCGATGACATTGTCCTCTTAGCAGAACAGACTGATAAGTTATTGAATCACTACATATAAACCAAAGCAAGACAAAAGTATTGAAATGTAACAGAAATCATAGCAATAAGAGTAGATTAAATATAAAAATAGGATCGAATGTAATAGAGGATATAGGTTCACTCTGTAGGAGTTTCACTAAGGACAATAGTGATGGTGGCAAGTGGAGGGAATAGTATTGATAGAAAGGTGAGTTATAGTATGGAGTAGGGGTGTTACGAATATTCGCATCTGCAAATGCCGAATATTCGCATTAATTCCGACATCTGCATCCGCATCAATCAATGCGGAGTTTTTACGGATGCAGATTTACATCAACAAGTAACTACATGTAAAGAAAGTGGGCGGAGCCAGAGTGGCACGTGCTTCGCGTTTGTTTTGGTAATTGCTAACTTCATTCGGTAACTGACGAATAGGAAATCGCACATTGGTAACAAGATCCTACAGGTTTTGTTTGTTGTGTTTTTTCTCATTGTCAATAAATTATAGTTACAGTGAGTGTTTACTGTGTACTTCATAGTTTTTTGCGTGTTTAATGAATATTTTGATATAAATATTAAGTGAAATTTCGCCACCAATAAAAAGCAGTATCTGGACTTATTTTACAATAGACAAAAATGATCCGGAGAAGTCGGAGTGTAAGATATGTAATAAAAGTTCCTCGCGGAAGGGACGCACTACTACTTCTTTGAAAAATCACCTGAAATCCATACACCCGGAGGAGTTTTGTTTATTCCAGAGTGCGAATAAAGAAGGAATTGAAGAAGAAAAAAATGATGAAGCAGGTATGTATCGAAAATATCGGAATATCGGATTTACAATCATGTTTTACAAACTTAGTTACGGTTAGATAAATTGATTTAATTTCATTAATAATTTACTGTTTTCATTTCAAATCATGATCATTATACTTGGTGCTAAAAGGGCCAATATCTATAAACCTTCCTTACATTATTATATTGTAGTGTGACTAAAATATATTGTTGTTATTGGTCACATGATTTTATGTTACTTTCTATATTAAATTTAAAATAAAAAAATGGTATTATTTAAAATATTCACTTCTTAAGCTTTTTAGCACTAACAAGGATCCAAAGTTAGCTCCAAATTATGTTTAAAATTGAATACTTAAGTCTTGTTTCAATTCTAACTTTATTGTTAGCAAATTATAGCCCTTTTAACACTTAATTATTTGAAAGCGCACACCACATTGGCCTTTTTTATTTTAAAAATTTAAATTATAATGCGTATTATTTACTTTTAGTTTTTTTTACATCGAATTTTGATAAGTATGCTTATTTTTTTATTTAGTAGATGGTTTGTGTATATTATGTTGTATTTTTTTACAGGTACAATTGTGACTCCGTTGCAACAAGCCAAGAAACAGCTTTCGTTAGAGGAAGTACTACAAAAAGAAAAGAAGTGGGATACTAACAATCCTAATTCAAAAAAGATTGACAAACTCATTGGCGAAATGATAGCGCTTCAAAATTTACCTTTTAACTTTGTGGAGGGACTTGGATTTCGTCGTCTCATACAAGAGTTAGCACCGAAATATAATTTTAGAGGACGAATTTTTTTTTACTGATTTCGTGTGCAATGAGCTATACATAAAACTTGCTGGAAAAGTTAAAGAACTAATTGAAGAATATGATTACATGTCGTTCACTACTGATATTTGGACAGATCCCAGCTCAGGTATTTCTTTGCTTAGCCTAACTTGCCACGGTGTATCAGAAAACTTTGAACGATCGTCAATTGTGTTAAAATGCGAGACTTTTGATGACCGTCATACTGGTGATATCATTGCAGAAAAATTTAACACAATGCTTGCTGAATGGAATATTTCAAATGAAAAGGTGCATTGCATGATACGAGATGAAGGCTCTAACATGAAAACAGGAATGCGATTAGCATTGCTAAATGATTTAGATTGTACCGTTCATAAGTTGCAAATATTTAGTCGGCATGGTTTACGATCGCAGGAAAGCATAGAAGACGTCAAACAAAAATGTAAGAAAATTACTACTCATTTTAACCATTCAACCATTGCTCAAAAGACACTTGAAAAAATTCAGGACAGACTTAATCAACCGCATCTTAAAGTATTCGAGGATTGTGTGACGCGCTGGAACAGCACGTTGTACATGTTTGAGCGTTTTTTGAAGATAAAAAATGCATTAAGTCTTTATGCCAATGACAATAACATTGAATCAATTTTGCCTGAAGAGTGGAAAATAATAGAATGCTGTCTTGAAGTATTGAAACCGTTTGAAGAAGCCATTCGTGAAAAGAGCAGTTCTCAGGCACTCATATCATCTGTGATTCCTATAATACAAATGCTTTTGAAAAAACTTGACGACTATTAACAAAACCACGAGAAAGTGATGCTATTCGGTTGGCAATCTCTAATCTGAAATCACAATTGTCAGCGAAATTTTCTTCTTTGGAAGATAACAACTTATATGCAATTTCCACATATTTAGATCCTCACTATAAGCATAAATTTTTCAAACCAATCACCGAAGAAAAAATAAAAGATGAAATAATAAAGATGGTAAATGACCATGTCGTCATTGCTTCTCCTATGTCCAGGGCCGGCATTAGGATTCTCGGGCCCCGGGTAAGTGATCTTAGACCCTCTAACCCCCCCCGTAGATATTTTTACTTCACACTTTTTTTTTGATAAATTCAGAACATTTTAATATAAAAATTTTAAAAATTATTGGTGCAGATTTTAAAATTTGTGTTTGATTTCTATTTATTTAGGCACCCAGGCTGGCGGCCCCCCCTTTAGTGGCCCGGGCCCCGGGTACTTTTGCCCCGCTTAATCCCCCCTAACGCCGGCCCTGCCTATGTCGCCGGCGGAAAAACTAAAAAGAATGAGAATGGGAGATTCTCTCGATCCCGAACCAGGAACGTACAGTATGGATAAGAAGACTTGCTTAAAAAGCGATCTTGCCATAATGTTAGATTCATCGAGCGAAGATGAAGGTGAAGGAGAACATGACAACAGTAGCCCCGATGCTCTTCTCCGCAAAGAATTAGTTATTTATCGTAACAAAAATAAGTCTGGATTTAGATGAAAATCTACTTTATTTGTGGAAAGTTAACCGTTGTGAACTTAAAATTCTCTCCAAATTAGCATGCAGATATTTATCACCTCCACCAGCCAGTGTTCCCAGCGAACAACTATTTAGTGGAGCTGGGATAATATATAATCCACTAAGAAACAGGTTGGAAGCTGAGAAGGCTGTAATATTGCTATTTATGAAATTTAATTCACCAATTTTTAAGTTTAATTATTAAACAAAGATTTTTTATTATGAAACTCGAAGCTTAAAATTCTGTTGTGTCATAAGTAAAACTAAAAACTTGTGTAATTTTGTTCTAAAAATATGATTAAATAAATAAAAAGTTAAAATTAAATTGAATTTCAGTTATTTATGCACTTAAAATTTAAATAATTATCCTTTTAAAATCCCAAAATCCGCATCCGCATCGAATTCGCATCCGCGGATGTGAACTTCTAATAATCCGCATCCGCATATGCATCCGCGGATGTCTAAATTTTTGCATCCGTAACAACCCTGGTATATAGAGTAATCTGAGGAAGGTAGTGAAGGAGGCACAGCATACAAAGGTTAAACTAATGCAGGTCTGAAGTCGCCATGACCAGCCACTGTTGAACCATGCTGTGAGGCGTGTTAGTGTTGAAATGGAGGTATTTCTTGGGGAAGGCATTAGATGTGTCTTGGAGGTTGCGCCTGTGAACACTATTGGTCAGTGGGATTTCACTAGACATGGCCTACGCCTAAATAGAAGGGGCAACGTGGTACTTTCTAAGTTGTTAGCTAAAGCTCTAAGGAAGCTCACTTCCAGAGATGATGGAGTCAGGATTGTGCCTTTTGTAGGTTAGGGGCCGCTGGTTTGGGGATGGAAATAGATGATCAAAATGTTACTAATTGTAGATCCACGATGGGAAAAATCACAAATACCAAAGAAATCGAGGAAGCTGTTGAAACAATAACTGATTAGAACAGAACTGAGAAGGAGGAGGCTAATGCTGAAAATATCACAAAGCCAGTTATAAGGGTGTTACTGGTGAACTGTAGAAGAAACTGAACAAAGTAATACAATTTGCTAACTTAATAGAAATACACAAACCACAAGTAATTATTAGCGTAAAGTCTTGGTTAAAAGAAAAAGTACTAGACAATGAGGTTTTCCCGATGGTTACAGAGTGTACCACAGAGATAGAGGAGCATTTGGTATAGGGATTTTCATACTAGTTAGCAAAAACTATTAGTGTTCACTGGTATCCATAGATAATGGCCATGAGTTACTTGGGGTAGATTTCTGGGGGAATAAAAATAAAAAATCAGGGTGTTGGGTGCTCATGGCAGTGGTAGGGTGACTGATAAAGCTAAGGATAAGTTAAATTCATACTCAGATTTCAGAGGTGAGAATAGAATTGTCATTATTTGTGGATGTTTAAATTTACCAGGTGTGAACTGGGTTTGTGATAAGATTAAATACACAGGGGAACAGAGATTTGCAATAATCTTAATAAGGGAAGGAGGGTTTACACAAGTCGTAGAGCATAACACTAGGGAACAAAACATGTTGTATATCTTCCTAATAAAGCCGGATGATAACCTTGTGGGGTGTCAACTGAATAAATAATCAAGAACCAGTTCTGATAGATATTAGAGGATTCAGTAAACCAATAACCAAAATTTAAGGGGGAAATAGGTACAATTATAAGAAGGCACAGATTTAGAACTTGAAGAAATATTTCAGGAAGCGTTTCAGCAAATAGAAGGATGGCACAAGTATTGTAAAGATGGGAAGAGTTCAAGGAGATAATAAAAAAAGAGTGACGAAATATTTATTCCAAAGCAAAGAATAAAGAGATGTACAGACCCTATGTACTATAATAGAGAGGTAAGAAGGTAAAAGAGGTTGGTAAGAAGAGAACATATAAGAGTTAAGAGACAGCAGGGGATTATTTGAAACAACTAAACAAGGAATTAATAATAACAAAGAAGGTTGCTAAAGATGGGTTTGTGAAGAGTATTGTCGGTGCAAGGGGACCATTGACTGATGAATCAAGAAATTTCTATCGCTATGTTAGAAAACTGAGAGGGATTGGGAGGGGGGGTGCTGAGATAATAATAGATAAGGACGGAGAAGAAGTTTCTAAGGATTTTAAAAAGGCAGAGATTTTAAGTAACTGGTTACGGACAGTGAATCAGAAACGGGAGGATCTAGATCGGAGAATGAGCATAGAAACACAATTAGAAATCAACATACCAAAAATTTTGAAACTCATCCTGACGATACAATGAAGGAAATAAGAAAACTAAAAAAACACAAAATATTATTACAGGTGTCTTAAAGATAGCAGGATGTGACATTGTAACTTATCTTGAAGTATTACATATTTAAACTGTGTCTGGATACTTGCTGCTTACTAGAGGACTGTAAAAGTGCGATAGTAGTACATAAAGGAGGAGTGAGAAATAGAGTTGAAACTTATAGGCCAATCGGTTTGAAAACAGTGGTAGGTAAATTAATGGAAAGATTGATATGCAACCATATCAGAAATATATGTGAGGAGTGTATGTGGTTTTCAAGTCGGCAATATGGCTTTAGGCAAGGATATTCATGTAAATCTCACTTAGTAGGTTATATGTAAGATATTTCCCATGAAATGGACAAGGGCAGCCAAATTGATAATATTGCACTAGACCAGTGGTTCCCAACGTGGGCCGTACAACCCCCCGGTGGGCGTTAGAGAGCTCGAAGGGGGCGTTTGTGAACAAAGGCAAATTTGGGGGGCGTTGACGCCCAGCCAGCGCCCCCCTAGCCAACATTGGCAAGGACGTGCCCATCAGATCAATTAATAATAAAAAAAACATTGAACAAATGTTTCAGCAAGTAATTCCAAACGTCCTTTAAGCAATATCAGTGGGGATTAAAAGTTGGTATTAGTACATTATATCTCTGTTCCTAACACCTGCTTCAATGGTTCATGAATGAGTTGCAGCAAGCGCTGTGCACCAAAAGCTGGTATTAGTACACAATATTGCTCCTAACACCTGCTTCAATAGTTCGTCAATGAGTCACAGCAAGCGCTGTGCACCACAAGGATCACCATTGTTAGTATGTTTGTGTCGGATATGTGAAAACTGCGACCAGTGAAATTTGCGGCCAACCTAAAATTTGCGAAATCTGCGGCCAATACCTCTTCTCTTTGTGTCATGCCGCGCCGTCCTAATCACTCTAAACGCCCCTTTAGACGACCCGACCTGGTCTCACTAAATCCTGGCCTGGAAGTTATTACATGAACAAATCATTATACATTACACGCCCGAAACAGCCAAGTTAATTTATATTTTTTTTTTTAATAGACACGCAAATGTTTCACAGGTTAAGTATTCTTACTTATACTTTTTTCGCACTCGTTACTGAAAGCTGAATTTTTTGCCGATCTGCAACACTGTTCTGAAAATCCAGTGCGGTACTAACTAGATCGGAGTACTCCATTATCGTGTCGTCTGTGGGGAAATTTGATGTGGATGACGATAACCCACAACTGCTGATGGTAGAATATTTTTTCCTACACTAGTTTCTTATCTGCTTAACGTCTCTCTAACAGCGAGACGGGAAAGGATTGGGGGGGGGGGGGGCAAGGAATGGGAAGTAATTCGGCCATGGCCTTTTGAAGGAAGCATCCCGGAATTTGCCTGCAGTGATTTGGGAAACCATGGAAAACCCAAATCTGGATGCTCGGACAGGGATTCGAACCACCGTCCTCCCGAATGCGAAGCCTCCTGCACTAGTAATGTGAGGCAAAGGGAGATTTTGCATGAAATCTAATACGATTCTGTAAGTATCTGCCTCGTTATTACAATTCTTTTCTACGTCTTTTAAGCAAGAATAAAACTTGTATTTTAATAACAGTTATAAACTATAAAACATCTGTACTGTCAACCTGCTGTTTAGAAACATTGGCTACAAACGCAGCAATCCGCTCAGAGCGCCGGTGGGGCGGCTTTTAACAATACAACCAGTTTGATCCTATTCTATAATAAACATGCCGCTACGGCATTGTTGAGAATTCTGGCCGCAGATTTCACTGGCCGCAAATTTCACTGGCCGCAGTTTTCGCGACACCGTTTGTGTCCGGCTCGATCAACGATGCTTATACGTTTACACTGGTCAATGGTCGATTGTTCGGTAGTGCCTTCAGACAGAGTGACTGTGAACCCATGCGGTATCTACAGGTTATGTGGACCTACTTCCTGAAAATTATTTACAGTATTTTGGAATATCTATCTGCCACAGAGGTTAGTACATATTCATTATTATTATTTGCTTATTATTCTATTTATTTATTGATATTACGTGAGGAATGTGCTGTGAAATTTCAACTAAGTTTTAATCTTTTATTTCATTTTTTTATCATGTGCTAACTAACTCCATTCGATTCTGTACTGATCACTGCTACTATTCCTATTATTATAATCAACAAAATTTACCATACGTTTTAAGGAGGGTTAAGAGTCATATCATTTTCGAAATTTCGAGATTTTTACAAAGGGTAAGAGTGCCTATGGTTGATGGTGTACCCATGGTTGACATGAAGTTGTATGAAATTTAAATTTAAGAAAATACTGTGATCCAGAAAACCAGCAACACTGTCAGGTTAACTGAACGTGTCCACGGTTTCGGTGATAGTCTCTTCTGTCGATGGTGAACAGTTTCTGTAGTGCATGTGGTTACCATGTTCGGAAGCGCGTAACTTGTTAGCGAAATAGCAGCTTCGGGAAGTACTTTAACTTTCAGTTAATGTAAGTTTGCTTTACTTTGTACTGAACGTGAATATGGAAATGTTATCACAATGAAATAAATAAGTATATGCATTCGTAGTTTAAATGTGAATAATAGTTTCTATTATGGTTGGCCTCTCTGTCAAAGGTAGGTGTTCCTTAAATCAATATGTGTAGTCTGTTTCCGGTACAAATGATGTCATATTTGGGTGCCTACAGCTCTTATATTGCATCGTGGGCAGATATTGAAATCTCCTCACTTGCTAAGTACTTCGTGTAAGGCCGGCATATATTGAAACGGGATATTGTTAGGCAGTTTTCACACTGGCAAAACCGGCGCCAGATACAATTTAATCAAATGAGAGCTTTCACACGTATTCTGGTCCAGCAGATCGCCGCCCTTTGATTTAATTGTTTCTTATTCACACTTGTCCACACTGGTGCCTGTGATGGAGAGAATCTAATCTCTAGTCCCGACAATTTTCTGTAGTTTTAGTAATAATATGTAATTACTCGCACGATACTATAACATTAAATGAATTAGTTGATATTAAACCTTATTTGTGGCATAAAACAGCCGACTATTTCAAAGTTAGAACAGAATGTGTGCAAAGAGATTTACCCATTTTGAAAGAAGATTTTGAAGTGAAAGAAAAAAAGAACAACTGAAAGTTGATCAGCTATACATTTATTATTAGCTATAACAATACAGAACAGGTTACATAATTTATTTTGTTAATTTGCACATGCAACGCACCTTCGATACTGACGAAGTATCTTTGTGTTGATACCACAAATTATAGCACAACCAGACTTACAGTTTTAAGTAAAGTGTAAGTTATTTACAGCGTTTGTTAATACTAATGATAAATATGTAATTTACCATTTTTCAGTTTGTTTCTTTTTCTTTTCATTTTGAAATATTCTTTCAGAAATGTATACATCTCTTTCCACGCCTATATTTTACTTTACTTGTGCTTATTCCCAATCTGTAGGTCTCATGCAAGTCAGTAAAGTTCGCTCCTTTAACGAGATCCTTAAAAATCAATACAAGAAATTTATAGATTTCAATCGCAGTCGTAGCTATTGTATAATATTTAAAAAATTCAGTTGATTTCGTAATTGGTCAAAATTTTTGAATGAAACAAAAATATAGCAGAATATTTGTGTACTTGATTTATTTCACTATTTTTCTAGGCCTCGTTTTAGTATTTGAGTCAACACAGGATGTATCCAGTACTGTATGTTAATTAAATATTTACTATATTTCGTTCTGCGATATAATAATCTATTAAAGTAACGTTTTTTGAATGGTCGATGCCTATTTCTTCCGCCAAAGCAAAAAACTTATTGAACTTGGTGCAATAAGGCCGGCGCTGGCTCCGGTTTTGCCGGTGTGTGTGAAAACGCCCTTAGGCTATCTGACTTTTTTTTTAAATAAGTTTTATTTTTTAAATTTTTATTTTCTATGGAGGGAATTGGAAGCACTTAATGAAGATTTTAAAAACAGATTTCAGGATATTATTAACATGACCATTCTAGATTGGGTATTAGAATCTTTCTCAAACCTACAAACAGCAGGTTTATCGCTACAGGAAGAGTTGACAGAACTGTCAAAAATGAAGAGTTAAAATTGAAATTAAAAAATGGATGTCAAGAATTTTGGCTACAGACGTCAAATTCCAGATTTATATCCGGCTTTGTGGGCTACAACAAAAAAGTTTTTTTTTATTGCATTCCTGTTGTCATATTTAGCCAAAAGGGGATTTAGTGTAGGAAGAAATTTACTAACAAAGAAAAGAAACAGATTTCCAGTAGTGGAACGCGGACGATTTAAGACTCCTGCTGACAAATATAGCACCAAATGTAGAAAAATTAGTATCATTCCACCAAGCTCAGACCTCTCACTGATAATTTTCAATAATTTCAATATATGTTTTTAATCAAATTTTGTACAAGGCAATAATATTCTTAATATTCTTTAATAAAGTAATTTTAAAAATCTGTCCTTATTTTTCAATATTTAATATAGCCCAATTCACCTAAGAGGGGTGCCATCAAATCACTGTTTGAAGAAGTGGGCAACAATCCTATTAAATTGAAGCGCTATGGATTACACAACATTGATTACAACAACAGAAGACGTCGGTGCTGTTTTTTTTTTCAGGGGGGCGGTGAGTAATTTTTTTTTTTTGAAAAGGGGGCGGTAGGTCAAAAAAGGTTTGGAACCTATGCACTAGACCTTTCAAAGGCCTTTGACACATTGAGCCATAAATTGGTGGTAAATAAGGTAAAAACTATTGGAGTGGATGAGAAAGTGATCTACTAGCTAGAAGAATTTTTAAAGGGTAGAAACCAAAAACTTAGGGTAGGAAATGCAGTATCTATAGAAGCGGAAGTAAAAATGAAAGTGACACAGGGTAGCCTATTGGGACCAACGCTATTCATTATTCTAATGAATGATTGTTTACTATCTGAAATTAGATTGTTTTGGATGACAATGCTATATAAAAGGCTCAAAATGATAGAAGACTGTGAACAGCTGCAAGATGATCTGGACAGGATATCTGGCTGTGTTAGTATACACGGGATGAAGATAAACGCAAAGAAGAGTTAGCTTATCAGATTCACAGATAAAAAACTAAAGATTGATTATGATTATAAGGTGGGAAAAGAATTGCTTGTTGATGATTTGAAATGTAAATATCTTGGCATTACATTAGATAACTACTTCAACTGGGCAGCACACATTGGACAGGTAGTAGGAAAAGGTTTCAAAATTCTTCACATGTTGGAGAGAGTACTGAGCGGATATATAAGAGAAGTAAAGGAATTGAGTTACAAACTTTGGTCAGACCATTGCTTGAATATGGTGGTATGGTATGGTATCATCATTTTGGGTATCAAATACGGGAGTTGGTGCAAAGAAGGGCAACTAGATTTGTCTCTAGAAATTACCGCAAAACACAATGAGTAACCGATATGATAAAAGAGCTGGAATGATATTCATTGGAAGACAGGAGGAGGATGAAGAGAGTCATGGGAGCATACATGTAGTATATTTATGATGAGGCGCGGTATGATATTGGTGTAAGGATTAGAAGTGATGCATGGAAGGGAAGAGATGTGCATGGCCACAAGGTGGCAGTCGATTTCAGGCACAAGGGTGTGGGAAGATTTTCTTTCGTGGGAAAAGGGGGGGGGGCAGGAATTGGAATAAGTTGCGAAGAGAATTAATCAATAATTTAACGAAAATGGTGAAACAATTTAAAGTTGAAATTTGTAGACGGAAAAAGTAGGTGGCTGCATGAAAGGGAGGAAAATGGGTGTGTTGGGAAATTGCCACCAGATCGTGCAGTAAATAGCAATTAAATTAAATTTAAGGAGAAGTAAGTGAATTCTGTTATTCAGGAAGTAAAATTACAATTGATGGCCAAAACAGGAATGATGTTATGAGCAGAATAGCACTATCTGAAAGACTCGTGATAAATGGTACCACAGTCTACATCTAGATTTATGAATAAATGAACAACTAATTTTTAATTATGTTGAAGCACGCTCTGTTTCTTTCTTTCTGCCAGTGCCGATAGCTTAAAAATAACAATGAAACGCAAAGCTTGCACGTTCGGTTTTTATTGACGGCGCTTACCGCTATCGTATGGTGGTTGAATTACGCAGCTGTTTCGTTTTGGCAGGTTTGCGTTGCAACTGAACTTATCAGCTATCTGTACTCTGTTATCACGTTTTCTTATCCCTGTTGAAAATCTGAATGCTCTTGCATACTTCGTAACTTGGTCCAAGCAGAAACACTTTTCTTTCGCGACATTATTGACTTGATTATGTATACTACAAAAGGAGAATTATCATATCTAAATTTATTATTATTATTATTTACTTGCAATGGAGCACAGCCTCCGGTGACAATTTCCCTACACACCCATCTTCCCCCTATGCTGCACCCACCTACATTTGCCCTCTACAAATTTTATATTTAAATTCTTTCAAAGTTTTCGGTAAATTATTCATCATTTCTCTTGGTAACTCATTCCAATCCCTGACACCCTTACCTAAAAAAGAGAATATTCCCACACCCTTGAGCCTGAAATCGAGTGCCAGCTTGTGGTCATGGTCATCTTTTCCCTTCCATGCACTACTTTTCATACCTATTGCAATATCTTTCCATGCCTCATCGCTAGTATATGCCCTGTACACTCCCATGACCCTCCTCATCCTCCTCCTGTCTTGCAATGAATCCCATTCCAGCTCCTTTATCATATCCGTCACTGATTGCATTTTGCGATAATTTCCAGAAACAAATCTAGCAGCCCTTTTTTGCACCCTCTCCAACTCCTGTATTTGATACGTAAAATGAGGGTCCCATACTACACTACCATATTCGAGCAATGGTCTGACCAAACTTTTGTAACCCAGTTCCTTTACTTCTCTCGTAGATCCCCTCATCACTCTCTCCAACAAGTGTAGAACTTTTAAACCTTTTCCTACCACCTGTCCAAAGTGTCCTGCCCCGTTAAGATTGTTATGAAAAGTAATGCCAAGATATTTAAATTTCAAGTCTTCAGCAAGCAATTCTTTTCCCACCTTATATTCATAATTAACCTTTTGTTTTTTATTTGTGTATCTAATAAGCTGACTCTTCTTTGCATTTATCTTCATTCCATGTTTACCAACCCAACTAGATATCCTGTCCAGATCACCCTGCAACTGTTTACAATCCTCTATCGTTTTGATTCTTTTATACAGTATTATGTCATCTGCAAACAATCAACACAATTATTCATTAGAATAATGAATAGCAATGGTCCCAATACGCTACCCTGTGGCACACCCATTTTTACTTCCACCTCTTTTGATACTACATTTCCTACCCTAACTTACTGTTTACTACCATTTAAAAATTCTTCTACCCAGCAAATCACATTCTCATCCACTCCAATGGTTTTTATCTTATTTACCACCATTTTATGGCTTACTCTGTCAAACGCCTTTGACAGATCTAGTGCTACACTATCAATTTGGCCTCCCTTGTCCATTTCATATATCCCACCAACTGAGATTCGCATGAATATCCTTGCCTGAACCCATGTTGCCTGCTTGAAAACCACTTACACTCCTCACATATATTTCTGATGTGGTTGCATATCAATCTTTCCACTAATTTACCTACCACTGATGTCAAACTGATTGGCCTGTAATTTTCAACTCTATTTCGCACCCCTCCTCTATGTACCGGTACTACTATCGCACTTTTCCAGTCCTGTAGTAAGCAGCAAGTATCCAGGCTCAATTTAAATATTATTTCAAGATAAGGTACAATGTCACATCCGGCTATCGTTAAGATATATGTAATAATATTATCTACACCAGTGGTTCCCAATTAGTGGTAAGCGTACCCCCAGGGGTACGTGAGGTTTCTTCAGGGGGTACGCGCGGTGGTCTCTTGGCTAGGGTGATCACTAAAATAATTGAAAAAAAATCCACTTTTATCAGCCAAAAGAAACTTTACTATCACCCAAATATATTTTAAGATAAACTGTGTTTGTGTCAATTATATTATTGTAATCCTGTGCTTGTGAGAAGCACTCTACTGGGATGAACGAATTCATTTATTTATCATTTCTGCTGTAAGGGGTACGCGCGGTTGAGCTCCTTCTTGCAGTGGTACTCGGGAAAAAATAATTGGGAACCACTGATCTACACCATCCCCTTTATGTTTTTTTCAGCTTTCTTATTTCCTTCATGATTTCCTCAGGATGAATATCAAATTTTTTGCTATCGTCATTTCTAACTGTGTTGTTAAGCTCGTTCTCCAAATTAGACTCTCCTGTTTCTGATTCATTGTCCCTAATGCTTTCACTGAACCAGTTACTTAAAATCTCTGCCTTTTTCAAATCGTCAGTAACGTATTCTCCATCCTTATCTACAAGTGTCTCTACACCCTCCCTTCCCGCAGTTTCCTGATAAAGCCATAGAAATTTCTAGATGCATCAGTCAATGTTCCTCCTGCACTGACAATACTCTTCATAAACCCATCTTTAGCCATTTTCTTTGCTGTTATTAAGTCCTTGTTTAGTTGTTTTAAATATTCCCTACTACCCTGCTGTCTCTTAACTCTGTTATGTTCTGTTCTTACCAACCTCTTTAACCTCCTCACTTCCCTATTATAGTACATAGGTTCTCTACTTCTATTTATTTTCTGCCTTGGAATAAATTTTTATTCCCCCTTTCTTATTATCTCCTTGAACTTTTCCCACCTTGACTCTACTGTACTTGAGCCTTCCTTCCATTTGCTGAATTGTTCTCTGAAATATCTCTTCAAATTTGAATCCTGTGCCTTTTTATAATTGTACCTATTTCCCCCTTCAATGTTGGCTGCTGGTTTACTGAATCCTCTAATATCCATCAGAACTTCATGAAGATCATACGTTCTCCAAATAAATTTATAAACGAGAACGTTTGTTACTAAATAATCGCTATCTTTTTAAACATCGCTTTGCGGTTAGTCGTCGTCAATGTCATTAGAACCGGGAGAGGATAGTAGACAATAGGCGGGGGAAAAAACGGTGTGGCGTCATCTAACTTTTTTCATGGTATTGATTCCTACTATAAATCAATGCTAAATGCTCCTGGACTTGATTGTTCAAGGAACTAGTCTTTCATAACTTGGAAATCCAGTTTTTATTCCAGCAATCATAGAAAACGAGCCTCATTTCAAGTCAATAATTGCGTTGTGCTGATTCAAATGGCTTTCTAGAATATCTAATTTCAAATCTGCTTTAGCATTTGGGACACAGTCTATGTGCATTTTTATCATTTTACTCGAAGCTTTTCATTAAAGCTTTGTGTTTTCTTAAATTCTTCTCATTATTCCGCTATTGAGTTAAAATTTCTCGTATGCTGTACCGACCATTCTCTCCAACTACGTATATCACCACATCTAATACTTAGTGATTCTTTGGTAAAGCTATCGATTTAATCTAGTTTTCTTGGTTCAGAAAATTTGAAACAAAGATACTGATTCCGTAAGTGTCTGATTTACTCTGTCACTTTAACTGTTTTTCACTCTCAGTTTCAAAACTCTTCAAGTTGTTAAGTACTCCGGAGAACCTCTTTTTATTTCCACGCAATTAGCTGATCGTTTTCTCTGAAAGCCTTGAGGTGGCTCTTTGCCAAACTCACTTAACGTATAAGAGTTGCCAGGAATCTGATACCGGTGTGGAATTTGAATATGTTCTTTAAATTATCTCCATAACTAGAATAATCTAAATCATTGATTCCCAAAGTGGTCCAGGTGGACCCCCAGGGGTCCACGGGAGACTCGACGGGGGTCTATGTTGGCGTGATAAAAAAATGGGGGTTCACGATTCGATAGCGGGGGTCCACGAAAATTTATCTGGTTTCGATAGTAAAGAACTGTGATAGTAAAAAAAATGTTGGTTTGACTTCACCTATTTATGTAAGCAGATAATATTTTAAGAAGCTCAGCGACTATTACTTGTAAAAACTTGTATATTCCGATTGCACGTCTAAACAAGAGTTCTTGTAAAAACTTGTATATTTCATATTCAATACAGATTGAATATTACAGAACGGGGGGATTTGCGGTTATTCCTAACAAAACTGAAGCCAAATATTGATAATTTGCTGTCAATCCATCAATTACATCCCTCCCAATAAAATTATGACTATTTTTTAATTGCCATTGTAGAAGTTACGTTATTAATGTTTAATTTTAATTATATTATGGCAGACTGTTATAACAAGTAATAGTGTAATAAATTACAAATTTATTCAAATAAATATATACAACACAAGAAAATATATTTTGCTTTTTAGTTTTACCACTCCGAATGGGGAGCTTTCTAAAAAAAAAAAAAAAAATAGTGAGAATTAATTGGTTTCTTGTGCTGTGAGTTGTTTTTTGACAACCACTCTCAGCACAATCAATTAATTAACCAGTCGATTTATCACTTCTTTTTCGAAAACTGTTAATAGGTACGTGGTTGGAACTCAGCCGCAACGCAAATTTTCATAGTTAGATCTTCACATTTGACGAAAATATGAAGATCTAACTACGTTGGAAATATGGTAGAAATGTAGCTTCAGGGGGTCCACCGGAACCAGAAAAATTTTGAAAGTGGTCTATGAGAAAAATAAGTTTGGGTACCTCTGGTGTAGGTAGTGCGCTCCGTGTTCCAGCGCTATTTGGAAGATGCGAGATGTGTACGCCTGGGACAAGCAACAAAGTCAGCTCTGGCACTACACAGCATAGAGGAGAGTCAACATTTTGACGCCCAGGGGACACGAATACTAGTACACTCAAATGGATATCTTGGCAGTGTAATTAAGAAGTGTCTCGCAGAAGGCCCGGTAAACAGAGATACCCGGTGATTAGCCAACTAAGAGTAACGAGAAAGAACCATCGAGAAGATACAAGAATGAATTCTGAATTACAACCGACTTCCTACAACGCTTGTGTCCCCATCACGTCCCTCGACCCACTAATCGTACCTCCCCACCACCTCGGTATCGCTCGGCTCACATGACTATGACGTCGGCCAGCGGAGGCTATATAAGAGCAGGCGCTTCAGGAGCCCGGCACTCCAGGAGGAACGTGCCACACCTAATGCCTCTGACCATCTTCGGGGAAGACATAAATTGGACCAGGACTGCCACCTACCTAGGAGTCAAAATAGACAGAAGGATGACGTGGAAGCCCCATGTCACAAGTGTCCGTGGAAAAGCTGCAGGGAGACTAAGAACTCCTAAATCCCACATCAGCACTGAGACCGGACCTAGGCATCCGACTCTACGTCGCTCTCGTCAGACCCATACTGGAGTATGCTGCGGTCGTCTGGGGCAACACTGCTGCCTCCAACCTTCAACTGCTGCAGGTAATCCAGAACAGGGCCATCAGGAATGCGTACCATCTGCCGAGAGAGACGAGGGTAGACGTCCTCCATCAGATAAGTGGACTACCACGACTTCGTCAAAGATTCGAAAAGTTGGCAGCCCAGTTCTACAATGCAAGCCAGAAGTCTACCAACCCTCTGGTAACGGCTCTGGGAGCTGAACCGATTTACGACAACACTCTCAGATGGCCAAGAAAACTCCTGGACCACCAGTAAAGAAATGATCAAACCCAAACCATGAAATAAAATACCAGATATTGACAAACCCTGACAGGACACACACTCTCAGGAGAACCACAAAGTAATATGAAAGGCGATGCACACAAGCGCAAAACCTTCCCCACAATCTGGGACCTAGGTTAATCCCAGTTATGATGTCAAGGCAAGGCGAGCCCGGCACTTCGCCAGAAGATGGTGTCGGAAAGCGTCTCCGAAACGTCACATGTGATTGACGCCCTCCCCCAATCGGAGGCTCGAGAAGTTTTCGTACAGTTGACACACCGGTAAAGCCTTCATTATTTCTAATGTTTTATTCATTGAAGTAGAGGGGGAAGATTTGTACGAATCCAAAGTGTTTACACAACCACTCGCCCTGACTGGCTGGCAGCGCACTAAGGTCTGATACCGCTGGCTGGCAGTCCAGAAGTCACGGAGCGATGGTTTGCAGAAGCGAGTCACAGCAATTTGTAAACAGTTCAACCTACAAGTTGACAACGGCGGCTGACAGTTTGTAAATCAATGCATACGACGAATGTTATCTGGATCAACGATTTAAAGCCTGAATGTATAGGGATTCGAGAATATATTGAAGTATAGGTTATTAGTAGTAAACTGCAACGAGAATTATTTGGATTTGAGCTGTGAGAAAGCATCTAGAAATGTCGAACTTACCATGCTGAGTTAGAGACATTGAGTCATAGAAAAGAATGCAGATTGCAGTTGAAGAGGAATCACTTACTTTTGTGCAGTACGATATATGTAAAGAGATTCCACGGAGTCTGGAACTATCGTCTCTGTCGCCTTTCGTCAATGAACCCGACGCACAGATATCAAGTCAAAAGCATCCAAACACCGAGAGAAATGGAAACCACTCATAGATTATCACCCACCGACAAACAAACAAGGAATAAGTGATCATAAAGCAGTTCTGATGGATATTAGAGGATTCAGTAAACCAGCAGCTAAAATTGAAGGGGGAAATAAGTACAATTATAAAAAGGCAAAGGTTTCAAATTTGAAGAGAGATTTCAGAGAACAATTTAGCAAATGGAAGGAAGGCTCAGGTACAGTAGAGTCAAGGTGGGAAGAGTTCAAGGAGATAATAAGAAAGGGGGAAGAAAAATTTATTCCAAAGCAGAAAATAAAGAGAAGTAGAGAACCTATGTACTATAATAGGGAAGTGAGGAGGTTAAAGAGGTTGGTAAGAAAAGAACATAACAGAGTTAAGAGACAGCAGGGTAGTAGGGAATATTTAAAACAACTAAACAAGGACTTAATAACATCAAAGAAAATGACTAAAGATGGGTTTATGAAGAGTATTGTCAGTGCAGGAGGACCATTGACTGATGCATCTAGAAATTTCTATGGCTATATCAGGAAACTGAGGGGAAGGTAGGGTGTAGAGACACTTATAGATAAGGATGGAGAACAAGTTACTGACGATTTGAAAAAGGCAGAGATTTTAAGTAACTGGTTCAGTGAAAGCATTAGGGACAATGAATCAGAAGCAGGAGGGTCTAATTCAGAGAACGAGCTTAACAACCCAATTAGAAATGACGATAGTAAAAAATTTGATATCCATCCTGAGGAAATCATGAAGGAAATAAGAAAGCTGAAAAAAATAAAGGGGCTGGTGAAGATAATATTACTACAGATATTTTAAAGATAGCCAGATGTGACATTGTACCTTATCTTGAAATATTATTTAAATTGAGTCTAGACACTTGCTACTTACCACAGGACTAGAAAAGTGCAATAGTAGTGCCGGTACATAAGGGAGGGGTGAGAAATAGAGTTGAGAATTACAGGCCAATCAGTTTGACATCAGTGGTAGGTAAATTAATGGAAAGATTGATATGCAACCACATCAGAAATATATGTGAGGAACATAAGTGGTTTTCAAGCAGGCAACATGGTTTCAGGCAAGGATATTCATGCGAATCTCAGTTGGTGGGATATATGCAAGATATTTCAGATGAAATGGACAAGGGAGGCCAAATTGATAGTGTAGCACTAGATCTGTCTAAGGCGTTTGACAGAGTAAGCCATAAAATGGTAGTAAATAAGGTAAAAACCATTGGAGTGGATAAGAAAGTCATTTGCTGGGTAGAAGAATTTTTAAAAGGCAGAAAACAGAAAGGGTAGGAAATGTAGTATCAAAAGAAGTTGAAGTAAAAATGGGTGTGCCACAGGGTAGCGTATTGGGACCATTGCTATTCATTATTCTAATGAATAATTGTGTTGATTGTTTACTATCTGAAATTAGATTGTTCGCAGATGACATAATGCTGTATAAAAGAATCAAAACGATAGAGGATTGTAAACAGTTGCAGGCTGATCTGGACAGGATATCTAATTGGGTTGGTCCGTTGGTAAACATGGAATGAAGATAAATGCAAAGAAGAGTCAGCTTATTAGATACACAAATAAAAAACAAAAGGTTAATTATGAATATAAGGTAGGGAAAGAATTGCTTGCTGATGACTTGAAATGTAAATATCTTGGAATTACTTTTCATAACAAATTTAACTGGGCAGGACACATAGGACAGGTGGTAGGAAAAGGTTTCAAAGTTCTGCACTTGTCGGAGAGAGTGATGAGGGGATGTACGAGAGAAGTCAAGGAATTGGGTTACAAAACTTTGGTCAGACCATTGCTCGAATATGGTAGTGTAGTTCGGGACCCTCATTTTACGTATCAAATACAGGAGTTGGAGAGGGTGCAAAAAAGGGATGCTAGATTTGTTTCTGGAAATTATCGCAGAATGCAATCAGTGACGGATATGATAAAGGAGCTGGAATGGGATTCATTGCAAGACAGGAGGAGAATGAGGAGGGTCATGGGAGTGTACAGGGCGTATACTGGCGATGAGGCATGGAAAGATATTGCAATAGGTATGAAAAGTAGTGCATGGAAGGGAAAAGATGACTATGACCACAAGCTGGAACTCGATTTCAGGCACAAGGGTGTGGGAAGATTCTCTTTTTTAGGTAAGGGTGTCAGGGATTGGAATGAGTTACACAGAGAAATGATGAATAATTTACCGAAAACTTTGAAAGAATTTAAAGATAAAATTTGTAGAGGGCAAATGTAGGTAGGTGCAGGATAGGGGGAAGATGGGTGTGTAGGGAAATTGTCACCGGAGCCTGTGCTCCATTGCAATTAAATTAAATTAAATTAAATTAAAAACAAAGATATTTTGTACAAATACTAACAGCGAAATTCATAAATCTGTACTCAGCAACACTCAGACTTCAGTTCACAAGCATCCAAACATTCTGAGACATCAGTATGGATACACACCGAAATCAAAATATCACTATCAGGCATCTTCTCCGCTTGATAGTGATCCAACCAACTTTAGCGTTGACTTGTCTACAACCCATCACAATTTTTTCGTCCATGTAAATATTGTTAATAATTGTAAAAGTTGTGGAATTTTGTTAAAAAATTCTTCAATTTTGGAAAATCATGAAAATTTATACAAATGCTGAACTTTTCTGAAAAATAAATCGTGAGTTTTGTGTAAATTCAGCACAGAAAGGCGTCATCTGTATAGATTTGCTGAGTTGGATGGTGCCTTGAAATGATGTTCAAACATTTACGCGAACTTCTGTTAACTCCGTGAGCATCGACACACTTACGTCTAACTGTATCAATTTGTTTCGTTGCCTCAGGTGTAGGGTTGAAACACGTACAGTTATACATAGCTGACAGTAGCTTTACAAGTATGATAATAACTAGCTCGTAGTATAGACACTTGCTTTCATAGTAAGATAACGCTTTCTGTACTAAACGATGCTATTAATTATATCATGAAAAAGAAATATTAATTAAGGAACAAATTAAACCACCTGGTGAATTTTCGCAAATTATGTTAAATATATTAAACACGGGCAGAGACGATCGCGCTATCGTATAATTGTTTCAAAGGTCGTGGTTGCTACAATCGAATTTGCTGATATACAAACTTTGAGTCTAAAAGTTCATTCTGCAAGATTTGAAGAAGTTTTGTTTAAAGCAGTGTTTCCCAACGTGGGGCCCACGCCCCACAGGGGGGCAATTTGGTTTTTTTAGGGGGGCAATTTAGAAATTGACTTGATACGACTTTACCACTTTCTCTTCGCGTTATTTAAATATAGCAAAAAAGCAAATTCTTAAAACAGTGTAAATAATTATTAGGTATAGTTTCGTTTGATGTTAGCAAAATATATCATCTGGATGATTTGAGTCGTCAACTTGACCTTTTTGGGATTCACCGCGTAATGTGCCGCCTGTCTCGGCCTGTTATCAGTAAATGATTTACTGATAAAAGAAAGAAATCGACTGGATATATCACAACGTGGAGACTTGAGATTAAATTTGATTCTTGGCTGTCCGGGTGGCGCCGCGTCATGCCACCCGGACAGCCAAGAATCAACTGACTGGCCGCGGAAGCCTACGATTACACTTGAGATTAAAGCTTACTAAATTGGAGCCTAATATAAAATCTCTATGTCAAGCATCAAGCGCAAGGATCACACTAAATTGCCATAATAAATCTTTATTAAAAATCTTTTGAATTTGAATTTTAGTATTTCATTATATGTTTTTTTAATTTTACTTACTGTGTTTTATTACAATATTAAAGTGTTTTCTTTCAAACATCATCTTATATGAGTTTCGTTAATATCAAATAATTTTTTTATTTAAAATTATGTAATGGGGGGGGGGGGGCATGGGCAAAAAAAAAGTGTTAAAAGTGGGGCATGACCCAAAAAAGGTTGGGAAACACTGATCTAAATACTTGTACCCAGTAAATTAACTACATCTTCTTTCCTCATGTGTTATCTTTTCCACTGTTAACGGTAAATGTTCAAGTTTTAAGAGAGGCAGACAATAGGTCTTCTTGTGGTCCAAATGAATAAATATTGGACTTTGATTACAGCAGCAACAGAACTCACAAGATAAAAATGTCTGTCACATCAGAATTTGAAGTTCGAGTTTGAAATACACTGTCAACCGTCAAGAGCATAACTGATCGTGGTCCGCACTAACAGATATTACAGATCTGCGCGTTGGATGTAATATGAGCAAAGTGAATAATCATGTAACATGTACAAAGGACAAAAATCTATACAACGAAACACACCCTCTGTAAATCTCTTCTCGTTTACATGTGATTTACGATTCGCATTTGACTGTGGAAAAGAGTGCCGACCATTTCCATTTTTTCGCAGCATTTGTTTTGGTTGTGTTTTTTCCCCCCATCTTGTTCCATCGAGTTCAGCCTCTAGCGGGTAAAAACAAGTAGAATATCAATAGTTTATTATATTATAAAAAAAATTCATGGGTTACACAGGCACAGATTTACACATTCAAAATTGACAACGGCATTTTGCACGCATCACATCAGATAGAATTAAGTGTTATGTACAAACTCTTGGATGTTGTAGAAAAAGTTGCTAATAACATAGTATTTTACTTTTTCTTTAAATGTTTGTTTATGTCTACAAACGGTTTATTCTGTTAGGAAGTTTATTTAATCAGATATTCTTCTTAACTGTTACCATCTATTTGTATTAAATATAACCATGTTTGGATTCAAGTTTGATTGCAATAGAGCGCATGCTCCGGTGGCAAGTTATTTCCGTCTCTGGTATTCAAATTGTATATTTTGCATGATAATTTAAACAAGCGAAATATTTTTATGACAAAGGACATATATATGATACTTAGGTTGTAACCTAACTAGTAATGAGAAAACAAGAAGGAAGTAATACCTGTCCTAGCAAAGGCAAAGAAGTTTTCTTTCATTCTTTTTTAAAAAAAACGAGAAGAAAACACATAAGCTTCTTTTTTTATCGAATTTCACGTCTGCAACTGTGTGCTCTTGGCCCTAAGAAACATGTAGAGCAGCAGAATTAGAGATTCTACTCAAATTATATAGAATGGAGGTAGGGTGAGTAAATGGTCAACAAAAGGTATCTGAAGACGTTAAATAGTTTAAAATTAGCTGTTGGCCCAAGTCGTGGCGCTGTTCAGAGCCTCATTACCTATTTCGAATCCTGGCAATAGAATACAGTGCTCAATCAGTAGCGTAGGAGAATTGGTGATACACGATTCCTAATCACCCGATTGTCCTTGGCTAGACACTAAAACTCTTCGCAGTGATTGTGAAGTGTGTGCATACTGCACTCTTGATGGTGATTCGTACGTCGTATGGATTTTTTTTTTTTTTTTTTTTAACTGCTTAACGTTTCTTAACAGCGAGGTCTTTAGAGACGGGAAAGGATGGGGTGCAAGGAATGGGAAGGCCTTTTTGAAGGAAGCATCCCGGAATTCTCCTGAAGTGATTTGGGGAAACCATGGAAAACTCAAATCTGGATGCCCGGAAGGGGATTCGAACCGCCCGCCTCCAGAATGCGAGGCCAGAACGCTAACCGTTACACCACCACTCTCGGTGCATCATATGGAGACTGGCTCTTGGTATCTTTCGAAAGATTAGGCCTGAATAGGCTGACACAGGGTTTCACCGTCTCCCCACCTTCTTCTTCATATGAACAATAACAAAAATGTTTAACGGCCACTTACATAGATACTGTAACATTAAATTAAACACACTGAGGAAACGACATGTTGTGTCTACCTCTGTAAGTCGACCCCGTGTGCTTCTTGTGGGAAACCAGCCTTCCGGGTGAAGACCATTCAAATGGAGAATTTTGGAAAATAACAAAGAGTCATTTCATTGAAGACAGCTAGGATAGGCTTCTGAACTGCATGAAACAGTAGTCAGTAAAAATATGAAAATTTTTGCATGGAAATGTGCACCAGTGCAGTCTAATACCAAACGGATCAACGAAAAATGTAACACTTTAACAAAATTGAAAATTAACTTCAGGATCATCACATGTGTTAAATATAAAATAATCATACCATGTCTATCAACCCGGTAAAATATCTCTTGGCAAACGCGTATGGTTTTGACCAGAATTTTATGGTTGTCATTAAAAGTTAACGAATAGTGGGGAATAGGGGAACGACGTTTTAGCATTTTTACTGAAAAAACAACTCATATCGCTGAAAGCACGATGCGGCTTTAAGTATCACTGGACAGAGAGCTATGAAGTTCTGTATCCACGCATTCGTGAAGCGAACGGGGAAATAAAATCATTGACGAAAGTTTTAAAATGACCTGTGCCTGTTAGTTACCACAGCAAGACAAAAGAAGTGATGCAGCTAATCACACTGAGCTGTCTTCTTGCTTCATTCAGCCTGTGCGTGTTTGTACTTTCTCTATATCCGGCAATCCGAAGAATTGCAAATAGAGCTTTCAGTGCGTCCTTTGGTTTTACAGTTCTACAAAGAAATCATGGCAGTGTGTCTGCTTGAGACATATTTTATTTATATCACTACATTTTTGCGTGAAAGATTATTTTGTTTTTGGTGAAAATTCGTGTTCAGCAGCGTAACAGCAAGTTTTCAGTGTAAATTTTCCTGTTAATAGTTTCATCACAACACTTTTATCTAAATAATGTTTCTATGCTTGTCACCGGAACAGGTGGGTGAATGTTTCATATTCAGGCCTGACATTCAGGACGATACGGATTTAATTCCAGGTCCAATCATCTTGAATTCAGTTTTCCTTGATTTCACGAAGTCGACATATGTTATTCGCTACAGGTAAATACTGTGGCGGTTCCTTCAAAAAACCATAGCTGAATGGATTTATTACGTTATGATCATAAGTTATAGTATCAGGAAAGCAAAAATTAAAATATAATTTATCTCGTAGTAAAGAAACATCATGAGTCAAGTAAGATAGAAATGGTTATTCTTCAGTGTAGTCTTTCTGTTTTCACTGACTCGATGTTTCTGGAAACGCTGGAAGTTAGCAGCTGTTTTCGGATGTGCGTAGTGCGGATCCTTCTTGTCAAGATCTCATACATGTTAGAAAACTTTACTCGATTTATGTTCTCTTAGGTGCGATAACGTTTCCTCGCTAAACGGTCTTCTAAATGTTTTCACAAACATAATGGTTACAAGAATTTTGCAATTAATTTTACAATAGGGAATGCAATAATAACGTTTTACTCAACGTTGACATTTAGTTCTATTTGTCATTCCTGCCAAATATGAGTGGTTCATGGGCGATTGATATATGATAGTATTTGTTTTCGCACACCAGTCAAGTAATGTTATTGCTTCAGACCATTCTTACAGCAAATATCTATTAATCGCTTGCAAATGAAACACTTTGTGCTAATGCTTCGATGGTTATTATTTCACAGCAACTAGTATTCCTGTAAAGGTGAGTGTTGTGTCTTTTTTGTGTTGTGCACCAGAGGTGATTGAAAGGGGAGGGGGGTGTGAATCCCGGTGCCAGTCCAATTAGATTCACTCTTGGAAATAACCAATTTTAATATAGCCATCCGAGGGAAGAATCACCAATGAAGTCGTATGCCCTCACTTAATACGTGCTGTGGAGTAGGGTTGTAACGGATGTTATCTTTGCGGATGCGGATGTTCAGTGGTTGACATCCGCTGATGCGGATGTTTTGCGGAAGTGGATGCGGATGTGGAAAAAAAATTATAATTATTTAGATTCTAATATTTTGTAAAAAATAAATTTAAAATCAATCTTTTTTCATAAGTAAATTCTATTTCCATATAATACTGCCTCATCTTTCAACAACAAAAAGTGTGGGATGATTTCACAAGTGAATTAAATTATTTATATAATTACGCACGCGTCTAAAAATCAGTCTTTATCAAATGAATTTCGTGGTTAGACTAATTCAAACGTCAAGCATAAGACCACGCCACCGCGAATCTCCGCGCTCTTTTTTTTTTGGTGTTATAAACTATACGCCTCGTCGACGTCGAGGTCATAAGAGGCGTGAAAAAATCGGGGCTAGGAACGGGAAAGCATGGAATGAATTCGCCTGGAGTGATCTGAGGAATCCATGGAAAACCCAAATCTGTATTCCCGGACGCGGATTCGAACCGGCGTCCTCCGGAATGCGAGGCCAGGTCATTAAAACCTACCCGTCAAGCTCAGTTCCGTGCTCGTCACCCACCTTCCCACCGCTCTAGTGGCGCATTCACAGAACAACTTGTGGGACCTACGAGATCCGATTTTCGTTAAAAGGACTCTTGATGGTCCGTGATAGCGGTTACAGGAATGCATGTAGGAGGTGTTGGACTCCCAGGCAACCAGAAAGGGTCCTTGCTGTCCAACAAGCTATAGATATTGAAGGTAACTATTGGAGGAAACATCCTAAGAGTGTGAGATTAGGATACATGGTGTGTCGCGAGGAAGTACGAGTTGAATGAATTGCTTGTAACATCTAGAGTAGCTTGAATGGGTGAGCGCATCCTACGGTAGTTCTACACGGTTTTCCTATAAGTTGGACCGTGAATAGGCAGCTTTAAGGTCGGGCCACACTAGACCACACCGAGTCCGCACAGTTACCGCACCGACACTCGTCCGTAGCTCGTCCGTGTGACAGATGGATTCCTACTACGTCTTCAGTCTCCTTTAACGTATACACTTGGTTATTTCACGGAATTAATGTTAAAAAATTACCTTAAAAGTGATTTGGGGATCGTAGCTACGGTTACTACCCGTACTTTATTTTGCGTAGGCATTATTTATAATCTACAAAAGTAATAAAGTTGGTTAAAATATATTTTTTTTTCCTAACTCCTGTTATCACCTTACTGTTTGATCTCTTATGCACTAAAATAGTATATAGTATCCCAACGCAGTTTTGACAAATGATCATCACTGTACTGGATTGAAAGATTCTCGTGCATACCAACATAGTCACAATGAAATTTCAGGCGCAATCATTTCACATTTAACGTGTTTGTTTTGGTTTAGGTTCATTTTGACTCACTCAATATATTTTAACAAAAAATAACAAGATTATTAGACATTTTAATTTAAATAAAAACTGCAAAGATTCTGTAAAATAATAATAATTTCATGGGATCTAAAAATTCCAGTCACAGAGTTTCTTATCAGCCACGCAGTACACCTCTATCGTTGTCACCTATTTTTAAAAGACCTACAGATTAACCTGAAATTCGAACCATGGAGCGTCCCAGCATCTTAGCATTAACAAAGCAAAGCTTTGCCAGAGGTGACTGTCAATTTTAAGACCCGTGAAAATTACAGCTGAGACAGGGATTTACGGGACATTCAGCACCCCAATCGTACGCCATAACCATCTGAGAAAGAGACAAATCTGGATGTAATGACAAACAAATAATGAAACATACTAAAATCAACGTAGTTTTTTCTATATAATTTATTTTTGTTATTTCAAAATACAGGGCGTTCGCCGGAAAACGCAACCCTCCCAGTCTGTTGCCGTCGGCAACTTGCTCGGACAGCGGTGCCAGCAGTTTCCGCCACGCGGCACCGTGAATCACCGCACTGTTTAACACCTCCGCTGCCCCAACAGTGCAGTGCAGTGACCCTTACATTGTTAAGAACGGTTTCTTTTCATTGTAGCTAGTTTGTGACTTCAGTCTCTTATTAATCAGTGTTGTGAATAAACGTTTCTTTGCGGTTTGGCTGGTTTGGGGCTTCATACTCTTACTAATCTGTACCGTGTTTGAGTGTGAGTAAAATTATGGTACGTTACAGTTTGCAACAAAGAATATTTCTCTACGATACATATGTGAAGAAGAAGTCGTTTAAAAAGTGTCGCAGTAAATTTCGTCGCGAATATCCTGGCGCTTTACTGCCAGCTAAATCAACAATTCTGCGTCTGGTTAAAAAAGTAAGAGAAACGGGTTCATTTTTTAACAAAAAGAGACTGTCGGTCAACCGTATTCTCACAGAGGAGAAAATTGACGATATCGCTTTTCGACTAGAACAGTCACCCAAAAAATCATTAAGTCAGTTAGGGCAGCGTGTGTCTCGAAATATGTTCAGAAGATGTGAAATGTGCATTACACAAGAGTGTCAACACTTCCAGCATCATTTATAAGGTAAGCTAATGAATTACGTCACATTTAAATGCTTAGCACATACAAGTTTATGAAATAGTCCGCGGCCGACGGTCGAACAATGCCGGGAGCTGAACGCTCGCTCGCCGCGAGCAGTTTCTTCCTTGTAGCGCTAACAGTGGGTTGCGTTTCCCGGCGAACGCCCTCTACATGTGATTGAATACATATTTTTCAGTACTTCTAGATTCAGATGCTTGCGGCGTGTGATTCGGGTATGGAAGGTCCTCGGTTCAAAATCCGGATCTCGAATGCAATTTTTACAGGTTTTAAAATCGATCTTCACCTCTGACAGAACTTTGATTTGTTAATGCGAACAGGCGAGGACTCTACCTACATTTTACGAACATATGACTAACCCAAAGTAAGGTTAAAAAAAAAATGATTCTTTTCTAAAGGAATCAGTAACACTAAAGCGACATTTAGTCGTAAAGGACCAGAAATTTCTGAATTCTTTTTATACGCTTCTCCATATCGACCAGCTCGACGCCGACCCACAACATCAAACAGTGGCCGGGCGCACATTGACGCGCAGTCGACGCAGCGCAGCGCAGCACAGTTTCTGTGTCTCTATGTTTTGGGGCGGAACGGCGCTTATTGAGACGCAGAGCAGGGCAGCGCAGTACTGCGTACAGTTGTGATCACGGCACAGAAACTGTGCCACGCAGCTCACTCGTGCCGGTTTACAACGTAACACTTCTTGCGTTATTTATAATCTTGCTTCACTTATAATCATTTTCAACTATGGAATAAGAAAAATTGATTAATCTGGTGCGTAACCAATCTGCGATTCACAATATCAGTCATAAAAAATACATAAAAATTAAATTTAAACAAGAGATTTGGACAATGAGCCCAACAAGTGGCGAGTAAAATTCAGCATTTATTTATCATACAACTGTCCACTTACAATTTTCACTTTTCTTTTCTTTTTTTGAATTCATTTTTAATAAAACTTCGAAAAAGATTGATATATATAGGCTATTACCACATTATTTGTTTTCTCATTATTTGTACTACATCATTCAATAGTGTCCCCGAGAAACACTTAATTTGTTGACACTGATTTTTTAGTTTCAAGTGTTTATGTTCTGTTATATAGTTTTCTTAAAAATATAATATGAAATAAAAGAGAGAAACATTCTTATAACCGTCATGTACCATCAAACGCTAAATAATTAAATAAATAACCACGAAAATAAAGCGAGATTTTCTTCAGTTCTAATAGATATTTGAGCTTTGTCGAAAAAATAACAGGTTACATTATGCCGTGAATCTCCGCTCGAGTCATCCGGAAATTATCTTTTGAGAATTCTCTTGTCACTGCAAAAGCCAGATGAGAGATACTTCTTTTCATATATTCACTTTTCCATAGTTTTATCTAACTCAGCTTCTGTTAAGCTCGGCATCCCAATCTGATTCAGAAATCAAAAATCGAGTTTTTGCATCGACATGTTTTTGGTTACGCTTTATTGTCGGTTTTTCGCACAACACAATGCTTTGTAAACTGCCGCACGAAACTGCGCTCTAATATGCGCGAGTAACTGCCAGTCTGTGCTGCCCTGCCCTGCTATGCGTTGCCCCTACTGCGCCACGCAGCTCAATGTGCGCCCCGGGTAAACCAAACTAATGACGACCGACACTCGGTGCGGAGTCGTTTGAACTCACTTCAATCGAGTGAGCGACAATAAGAAAACTGTCGGTCGGTGCAGTCTATTGTGGCCCGACCTTTACTTTACATGCAAGTTCTAACTTGTAAATTCATTGCTTAGGTAATACACCTTTTAGTTGTTTAGGTCTACTTTTGTTGCAAGATCGTCAGAAAAACAACCACTTTTTTGTTAGCTAAGTGACCATGGGCAGAATCTCAAATAAAAAGAAAATAATAGTATACATTGCAATGTAAATAAAACATTCGCTATACATCCGCATTAAAATTGCGGATGCGAAAGCGGATGTAGGATTTCACGAGAAAGTTCCGTACTTGCAGATGCGGATATCCGTTACATCCCTACTGTGGAAATATAGGGAATTTAAACCATGACATTGGAACACAATCTGAAGACTAGGAATCTTGATGAAAAGTCCATCCAAGTCGGGGACTCGCACTAGCTATCTGTTTGTGGATAACCAGAATAAATAAACAAAAATAAAAGATCTGGTGATGATTTTTCAGCAATCAGGTGTTTCAGTTCAAAATGGTTCGCGCAATAATAGAATGTTAAGAAATTTGTCGTGACCAATGGCCATCTTCTAAGGACTGAGCCATCTTCTCAAGGCGAGTAAAAAATTTGGTATATGCAAGCAAAAACTTCCGCCTCCATATTGGAGCCAGGAAACTACGTACCCTGTATATAAATCTAGAGTCGATATTTTCAGTACTGACAGTAGGATGGCCTCGAGCGGCTTAGCCGCAACATTCATCACAGAACTGATGGGTCGCTACTAAAATAATATTTATGCGGTGTACATCCTCTTTCATCCATCCCGGTGAGTAGAGCTGTAAAAGTAACGATGTATTCGTTACTGAGTAACGGGTTCATCGCCTGACTCGAAGTACCGAATCACTACTCACAAATTCATTTCGTTACTCGCATGTTTCGTTACTCGCATGTTTCGTTACTCGCATTTGTCGTATAGATACGAACACGTTACAGCTCTCGCAGCTAACTAATTTTGACAACGTAAAGACTAATTATGAAATTTTTATTTTGTTTAACATTAAAATTTACAGTGCATAATTTGTAAATAGAAAATTTGTATGGATATTTTTATTATTATTTAATTGCAATGGAGCACAGGCTCCGCTGGCCATTTCACTACACACCCATCTTCCCCCTATCCTGCACCCACCTACATTTGCCCTCTACAAATTTTATATTTAAATTCTTTCAAAGTTTTCGGTAAATTATTCATCATTTCTCTTGGTAACTCATTCGAATCCCTGACACCCTTACCTAAAAAATAGAATCTTCCCACACCCTTGTGCCTGAAATTGAGTGCCAGCTTGTGGTCATGGTCATCTTTTCCCTTCCATGCACTACTTTTCATACCTATTGCAATATATTTCCATGCCTCATCGCCAGTATATGCCCTGTACACTCCCATGACCCTCCTCATCCTCCTCCTGTCTTGCAATGAATCCCATTCCAGCTCCTTTATCATATCCGTCTCTGATTGCATTCTGCGATAATTTCCAGAAACAAATCTAGCAGCCCTTTTTTGCACCCTCTCCAACTCCTGTATTTGATACGTAAAATTTGAGATAGTTGCTGTTTTTTCATTGATCGTTCATGAGTGAGGTTTATTGATTTAAAACATTTATTAAATTTGTTCATTTTAAGATTTGATACCTTCTATTTTATTTTATAGTGTAAAGTGTAATTTACAATATAAAAGAGTTGTTTAATAGTTTGTGATATACATCTCTGTACTTGTTATTTTAATAATATTTGATTAATTTGCAATGGAGCGCACGCTCCAGTGGCAATTTCCCTACACACTCATCTTTCCCCCTTTGCTGTATCCACCTACATTTGCCCTCTACACATTTTAACTTTAAATTCTTTCAACGTTTTGATTTCTCTTGGTAACTTATTCCAATCCCTGACACCCTTATCTAAAAAAGAGAATCTTCCTACACTCTTGTGCCAACTTGTGGTATTGGTAATCTTTTCCGTTGCAAGCATTACTTTTAATTCTTACACCAATATTTTTCCATACCTCATCACCAATATACGCCTTGCACACTCCCATGACCCTCTTCTCCCTCCTCCTGTCTTCCAATGAATCCCAATCATCTTTTCCCTTGCAAGCATTACTTTTAATTCTTACACCAATATCTTTCCATGCCTCATCACCAATATACGCCTTGGACACACCAATGACCCTCTTCACCCTCCTCCTGTCTTCCAATGAATCCCATTCCAGCTCTTTTATCATATCTGTTACTGATTTCATTATGCGATAATTTCCAGACACAAATCTAGCATCCCTTTTCTTCAGTTCCAGAATTCTATACCCTTTTGCCTGGTGTTATTGTATTATTACCGCAGGATCCATGTGATCAATGCGGTATTGGCTTTCATGTTGAATGTTTGTTGTAACCGCAACGCAACAACAATTACGAATCTATTCGCCTGTTTGTCCTGAACCTTTATTATTGATTTAAAAGTTTTGAATATTGATATTTTTTATAATGAAACAAAGCGGGAGTCAGTAGCACTCTGCCTGCAGGCCCGATTTGATGGTATGTCCACATTTATTTTAACAAATCTATCACAACAGGATGAAGAATTTACAAAAATAAATGAAACCAGTACCGTAATGGAAGACAGTGGTGAATCATCCTATTTAAAACGAAATACTTTGATGAAATTATAATATTTGATAATACATGTCCCATTATCATTTCAGGCAGGGTTTTGAGTAGGCTACTTTAAAAAATAACCGCCATTAATTATTGTCATTAGATATGCCACAGTCAGTGAAAGGTCAGGTCTTTTTTTGTGTGTGCAAAGAGGTGTTTGTTTTGAAATTAGATTATTCCTTCGAATATAAAATTCATTATAGCAAATCAAGTGTACATTTAGAGGTTTTCTATAAGATCCATGTGCTAATTACTTTACTTTAAGTTTTATCCAAACAAACAACTTACCTAAACTTATTTTACTAAATAAACAATTTACTTAAACATTACCAAGTACGAACGAAGTCGTCCCATATGCAATGCTTCATGCTAGTGTTCGATAGTACATTGACGTTTTCTTCGTTATGAGGGAAACAACTGTCTAGAGAAAGGTTTTTCATATCATTAGTCCACGTCTGTCGAAACCTATTTCGTTGGCCGATCTTAACTGGTTCAATCCTCTGTCATTCGGGACTCGACCAGCATTGCAGGAGATGAAGTGGTCTTAATTTCTTATCACGAGTACTTAATTATTGCGTTAAATTGTAAATCTTTCCATAGTGCGTATAAGTGACAGTACACATCACTTGATGTTAGTTCAATAACTGTAAAGCGCGTGAAACTTGGCGGTTCCATAGAAGTTTTTCGGAAGAGCAGATCAAACGGCTACTCATATTTTGAATGTAAGGAGAATTACCACCATTAAATTTCATGAAAGAGTTTCAGATGTTAGTAAAATTCTTTATGAGGACTCCAAATGACCAAATGCAGGATATAGTACGTACTTTCACTATTTTAGGTTTTTCTCCTTCAGTGAGTTCGGGTTTTCCGTATAGTTATAAAAAATGGTTGTTACTGAGATATTTCTTTATCTTTGAAACAGTGCTACTGCGTTTTATGATAAGGAAAAGCTTCCTCGGTATAACTCAAGAACTTTCAAATCAAATAAGACTTCAACTTTGGCGTGCAAAAAGCCAAAATTTAACGACGTATCTGATAAATATTATTTTTAAAGCATTTTTTCCTCACAATGAGGAGAAATGGACTACTATGTGTATGAAGTGTGAGGTCCCAATGGAGTCTGTGATTTGCAAGTGTTGCTGTATAGAATACGTCAGGCCATATCGAAGACCTGGTTAAGACGACGTAAAACGCATTTGTCATTGCTAATTTCTGGTCTGCCGTAATCTGATACGGTTACCAAATACAGAAACATTCATTAGCAATTGTGTGACATCCCTGTAGCCCTTTTTCTGAACTTTTCTGGCAAAGAAGTTTCGTAACAGCCATGTGCATTCACATGCCCCCCCTCTGTCCAGTACATCGTTTAATGTTCCGCAACCCTTGAACTAAACTGTCATTGGTTCGAAGAGAACATAAAGGCGGGTTTACACGGTTCACTTTTCGTAATCACTCCGGATGAATCACTCGCAGTGAAACAAAAGTGAACTGTGTAAACAGAGAATCATCCAAAGTGATCATCCAAGATGATGGATGAAAGAAGTTGGGTCGTGCTCAACTTTTCGTTCACTTTTGGTGTTTCACTCGGATGAATCATCAAGAGTGACGCGTGTAAACAGTCAGAATATCGAAGTGAAACCTCTTCCTGGATCGGTCGCAATTGTTTGTTCCTGATTGTTGTTATTTTGAACACCTAATTGTTTTTAAATGGAAAGCAGAAACATTTCTTTATTTTTAAAATATTTCCGTTACAACCATTGTTTATAGAAAACACAATTTGAAAGTTATAAAAATAAAAACATAAGTGGTAGGACATGATTAAAGAATTGAATCTCCAATTTTTGACAATAGAAGATAAGTAATATTTTAAATCTTTACGAACCAGGTGATCTAGCGAATTAACTAAAGTTTTAAAACCAGAAATAAGTGAAAACTGTGCTTCTATGTGAATGTGTTTCAAAGCAGTTATTAGTTGGAAGAAACGTGAGAGCAGTTTCTAGCTTCAGTTTAACCGGAAGACAGTTTCTGATTAGTGCCCTGTCTTGTAATTAGCGGTAAGCTATTTGATACCAATTCTTTGTGACTCACACATTCGAAAATGATTTTTAAATGTCATTTTGTCCTGTAATACCCGTTCTACCACGCCGCAAGCCTCAATTTTTCGCCTACCAACTTCTCTTTTTCAATTAACTTTTTGCACGATGTAACTTTTAATTCCGGCAAGGTTTCTGAAAATTAAATCCACTCCAATATGCACTAGGTTGTTTGTCGCCATCTTGAAGCGAATTGAATGGTTCATTTGTGATGATACATGTAAACGAAAAGTGAATTCACTTTCACTGCGAGTGATTCATCATGAGTGATTGCGAAAAGTGAACCGTGTAAACCCGCCTTAACTAAACCCTGAAGACGTAAGTGGGCAGTCGGCCACCGAAGTAAAAGTGGCGCTGTTTGGTGCAGTGATTGATTGTGTCAGCAAGCGGGATCAGTCAGCGATAGTCGGCCAGACGATGAGCGACGGTGGTGAGCGCAGGGTGCGCTGGTGGCGCGCCGAGTGGTGGCGGGGGCTGTTCGACTCGTGGATCCAACGACGACGACGTCGACTGGAGCCACCGGGTGACCCCTGGCCGTACCCTGGCGCTAGTCGGAGGCAGCAGGAAATGCTGGACATGTTGGATATTACCCTACACAAATTGCAAGAACAAATGGATCGCTACAATGAACTGCAGGTACGCTGATATTTTTGATACCGAATCGATTACATGTGGCATGTAGGATGATTATTAGTTGTTAGAGTAGAAATTTCAAAATCAGATAGAAGGGTCATTACTTAACCATATAACCTTCTGCTACAGCCTGTGGAAGAAGGAGCATAATGTACAGGGATGATTTTATAGATAAATGAGTCAGGTACTGTGAAATAAGCTACGTAGATAGAGCCAGAAGATTTTGTATCAAATAATAGAAGATTTTAAGGTAAGAAAGAATTAGGTTTGTAGTAAAATGTAAACCGGAACAGAGCATTAATGCTGATTATAATAATATGTACTGTGATATTGTTCGATAGCCTCTTTTTTATATAAAGTCGTTGTTACTTTAAGTAATCACGCTTAATTTAAAAGAATTCGACTACTTTAAGTTAAAATATTTGGCTCTACTGTCCTTCTATCTTAACTCTAGAAACCACTGAAATAACTACTAATCAAAAACACATTTTACCGCTTTATGCCTGATCGCAATAGAGGTCATTAAAGGCAGGAAATGAGTGGGGGCAGTGAACAGGAAGGAATTCGACTATTGCCTTTTGAAAAAAACCATTCTGGCATTCGCCTGGAGTGATTTTGGGAGACTATTGAAAGCTGAAATCTGCATTCCAGGAATGTTATGCCACCGCATCACCGCTCTCCCACCATGGTAGGTAATTAAAAGCAGTTTTAATCATAAGGTAATACAGCTAGATTATTTCGTAAAATAAAGGATTAACTTTTTCTAGGAAGAAATATGATTTTCTCTTCGAACAGAAAATAACTTTTAAATCTTAACATATAAAACCCATTTGCGTGATTAATCACGTCATCACACACAAACCACTGGGCCTATTTAGGCCACATTTTCATTCTTTGTAATGGAGGTGTCGACTAAAGTTTTATGTTGTGTTTCATTCCGATAGGTGGTGCTAGAGTCTAGCTTTTGTAACAATAAACAGACGTGAACTCATAATCGACAAATTTTAGTGCAGAAAATATTTTCACGATGGGTTTTTCATAATTTTACGTATATCACAGCAGAAATACAACAGTTAGCGGAAATTATTCTCATGATTCTCTCTGACAGAGAAAGAAGTAGGGAAAAGTGTTGTATGACCTACGTTACAGACTAGACAAAGAGCAAAGTACACCATTCCTGCTTAACGATTCATAGTTATGTGCTTGGCAGAGATTATTTACATCAATTTATACGTCATATTAATTCTGATAAATTCATAAACAATCCAAATGGGAGCTTAGCGTCTTAATATTTTTTTAAATTGTAAGTATGTTGTGAGAGCTATTTGCCCAAAAGCAAACACTCCATCGATTTGGTGATTCTTTTGTCGTTGAGATGTTGATCCAAGTCTTCTCTTCCAATTTGATTTCCGCAAGACAAACCATCAGTCGTCAGCATTTTTTACATTGCAGTCAAAGACAGCCGTGTCCAGAGTGGACAGTGCGTACTTAATTGCGGTGTTGTTACGGGCGATGTATTGCGACCTAGTTGTAAGACAGGAACGCGCTTCGGCATCTTCTGCACCTTGTGTAGTTACGGTCAGTATTTCCCGCCACTACAAGTAAAACAATATTAATAAATCAAACATTGAGCAGCATACGATTATGCCACGGAGTTTCAGAATGTAAGGCTGCTTTTGGAGAACAGGTAACGCTTCCTTAACTATCATGTCATCTATGCACAAATAAGATCAACAACTGACTAGACGAGCGGAACTTTCCACATTGGGAAATGAGTACACAAGAAAGTACAGAAACAGGTGGCACCAATTTCTGTTCGAGGAGAACCAGCAGAAATTTGTCGGCCTGGACGTTAGCGTACCATGTTAAGGCGACTCTGGTCGCATTAATACCATCATACCTTCACATCCATCATGATGCGATATGGTCCTTCAGTCAGTTTCCTACCATCGACTAAATCTCCAGAAAGCATAGCCTGTGGTATCTGTTATTGATACATTTTCATGACAAAATTCAAAATCTGAGAATTTTGTAATTAATTAGAGAATGTGAAATGAATAAATATTCACTCTGGAGAATTTATGTAATTTATGGGATCCATGAAATTTCGTAATTCCTGTCGATACACCGGATCTTTGATATTTTCTCGCGTCTGGGAAGGGCGTCTCGCTGTCGAAAAGATTCATGCTTGGAGGACTAGCAGTCTTCTGTTATCTGTCAGACTTTGATTTGTTTATATACTGTTGTCTTTAATCCAGACATTATGGCTACCCAATCTCGGCAGCCTGAGTGTTAGTTACGGTGGGCCGTACGTTGGTGAATACAATCACTGCGAACCGTTTTCTTGTTCGTGAAGATAGTTTACTAAAATCTGTTGGCAAGTCCGAATTCTCTGACAGCCTGTTAGCGAGCACTTGCAATTGAGATTATTTATAAACTATCGATGACGATACTTTAGGGCTTTACGCCTAATAGAAGTTGAGGTCATAAAAGGTGGGAAAGACTGGGACAAGAAATTGTAAGGAATTCGGCCATGGCTTTTAGGAGGTACTATTCTGGCATTCGACTGGAGTTATTTCGTGAAACCATGAAAAAACAAAATTTGAATCGTTGGATTGATCACTGCTCAGGGAGTTTTCCCAAATAAAACATAGAGAAAACTCTTGGTTCTGAGTACCATACGTTTTATCGAATCAGCAGCTGTCATTATTGAGAGTATTTCTGTACGAAATTGGTGGAAATATGTTGAGATTAATACATTTCTTGGGTGATCTAAATGACATTAACTAGTATGGTGTTGAGTTTATCAATGATGTGGGAGCAGGCAGACTTCCAGCGCATCGAATCACACTTAATGTCGGTGTTCCGATTATATTTCTTTGAAACTTCTACAAAATTTTTGTTTTGACTCGAAGTGAATTTTATGCAACGATATCTGATCAGTTGTACTAATTTCGTGAAGAGTATCGGTTGTATTTGCTTCAACCCGCAAATCAAGTTAACTGGTTCTGAAGTTACTGTTCTTTTGAACATAATTCTATGGTTCAGACAAAGCTTGCCGATCCAGTCCTTACCCATATCATTGCCGGTCCTTACATTAACCGTCCATGTGAACGAAGTTGCGGGATACAGCGCTAGCCCACGTCGTAAAAACAGTGCACTCAAGGTCACGCAGTTTTGGATCGCATCACCCTTGTTCCTAGTTTGCGTCGCCCAAGATGGGACAGGTGTTTCTGACCGTCGTAACGCAGTTTTGTATGCGTTTGGAATATTTCGATGGTTCAAGATCTATGTAGGTTATGTTGCTGCCGTTTAGGAACACGATCGTACATATACTACATTAACAGACGAAATTAATGTTCACGAACAAGAACGAACTCTGAGGTGTCAAAAATCATGGAATACTTCCTGATATCATGCAGGAACCCACTTCTTCCGGTGAAATGCAGTAACCCGACGTGTCATTGACTCAACAAGTCGTTGGATGACTCCTGAAGATATATTATGCCATATTAACTCCACAGCCATTCATAATTGCGAAAGTATTGCCGTTGCTGGACGGAGTGCACGAACTGATCGTGTTCCAGATATGTTTCACTGTAATCATGTCCAGCAATCTAGATGTCCATATAATTCTCTCAAATGGTCAAGAATGTTCCTTACACCAAACGTGAACAACTTTGGCCCCTGTGAAATAGCACATTGTCGTCCTGGAAAAGTCCATCGTTGTTTGCGAATGGCTGCAAATGGCTGGTCACTTCAGTTTGACCAGAGGTCCCAGTCCATTAGATGTAAACGCAACCCATATCGGGATGGTGCCACCACCAACTAGCACTGTGCATTTATCACAACCTGTGTCCATGGCCTCATGGGATTTGTGCCACATTGGAACCCATCTATCAGTTCTTAGCACACATCTGATCTGTTCGTGTAAACTTTTATGCAGTTATTTAGAGTTCAAGTTCACGAGTCCAGGAGATGGGCTGCTGCCGATGCTGATTTGTTATCAAAGATCCTTCCGTAAGCCTTCATCAACGCTATACTTCGCTGCACTGACCGCACGGACACGCCTGCCTGTCGTACGTCCCTGATTGAGTGTTGCTGTTCTTTGACGCAGTGTCGTCTGTCTGTCAACACTGTCACCTCGGTGGTCGCGGTCATTAAGTAGACGTGGCGACCACTGCGTTGCCCAAGGATGAAGGTAATACCAGAAATTGCATTTTCGTGACATTCTCGTATATAGATCAACGAATGTTGTTCACGAATAATTTCAGAAATGGAATGCTCTAGCGTGGGCGTCCGGTCATCCAGATTTGGGTTTTCCACGGTTTCCCAAATCTCTCCAGGTGAATGCCGGGATGTTTCCTTGAACACTCCATGGTCGAATTCCTTTATGTTCCTTACTCCCAGTCCCTCGACCTCAACGAGGCGTAAAGCTTTAAGCAAGCCCTAGCGCCAGCTACCGTTCCGCCTTCAAAACCTGTTAATTCATGTCATGCAGCGAATAATCACATCAGAAAACCTTTCACACTTCCCACGATAGTACGAGAAAATTAAAACCCCGACACTGCATGACACGTTTGACACAGCGGGGGGGGGGGGGGCCTCAAGCTCCTCCTCCCCTCAAAGTACCTAGGTCCACCCCGACATCGTAATTTTGAAGACCTTGGCCTACCCCTGCCCCACTCAAGCCCCTCCCAAACCAAAACCCTGGATCCGCCACAGCACATTTGTACCTTTCTTCCACGGTGCTACCGCCATCTTGATATTTTCATCTTCCTGTGCTATGACTTTCGGCACTTCAGTCAATTTCATGACGTGCTAGAGATATTTAGCTTAGTAATTTGTTAACGTACAGGACTGAATGTTTAAAATAGCTTTTTTGTACTACTAAAATTATTTTCCCTTGAATGTTTGTACGTGAGCAGATTGAACAGAAGTTAGCGACACTTTTTTCCTTAACATTTTATTTTACCTAGTATACTTTTTAATCTCGTGGCTAAAACATATCTTATAAATTTCAGGAAACTCAATAAATTTTTGTGCTTAATTTTGTCATGTCTTGGTTGAAGTTAAAAGATTAATTTTGTAGAAGTTCGAAATATTATTAAATTGCTGCCTACATGTAACACTATCGGGAGACGCCGCGACCTTAGTAGAACTAATTTCGTAACTGGAGCTGCAGTAGAAAATCATGAAAAAAGAAGTCACAAAAAATTCGACTTTGAAAACAGACTGAAAATTTGAAAGGAAACTGTCAGGATCAATGATTTTAATTGTTGAAAGTTGTTTTGATAAATAAATATTTTCTCCTTTAGGTTGCAAAAGCTGAAAATAGAATGTGATGTTGAGATCTATTACCAAGGACTCCATAAAAAGTTTTTATCTCTGTATTTTTATGTTAATGGTATAAGTAATAAAAGTTGTTGGGATTATCAATGTAGATACAGAAACGACTACTGTTTTAGTTTGATGAAACTTCTCTGTCAGTGAAGTTGATCCCCAGTAAAGTTAATAGCTTGTTAATCTTGCCATTGTGGAGTGACCTTATGCATTTCCCACAGGACATGATATTCGGAGCAGTCGATAGAGGCGTCACGGTGCCTCAAGACGTTGCGACGGAACTTGTGTACAGCTCCATGAAGTGTCCCAGCCCTGAGCTGTTTAATCTTCGTTGCCTCATGACAAGAATCCACATCCGCACTTTGCAGCGAGTGGACTGGTATTTATAAAATATGTTGCATTACATTTATAGAAGTTGATTCACAATTTCTGTCTCTCCATGTACGGGAGTATAATGGTGAAACTTATTGGTCGTTATCCTATAACATCTAAATAAAATAATTTGATTGTTTTAAATAATGTGGAGGCAAAATTTATTTAATATTAAAAAAATCTTCACTTTTATTTTAAAGTGATTTAAGATTATACAAAACAAGTCTTCATGAAATAAGCGCGTACCGTAAATTACTTCAGCACTATGTGATACTGGCATTGGCCCTGACAGAGCGTAATCTGCGGTTTAGGATGCAAACTACAGACATGCAATCTTGAACATCAAACTAATTACCGATTTGTCCCCGTGCATAAACTAAAGACCAACCGGATTTTCTTAGGCAGAGGGTCTGGGACGCAGTGATTAAGGCATCTGAATGTAGATAGAAGGATCCCCGGTTCGAGTCCCTGTCTCGGTAGGGATTTTCAAGGGACCTCAACCCGATCTCACTACTGGCCCAGTGTGCACTGCAATGTGAAGTACGCCAGAACACTTCCATGATTCGGATTTCGTGTTAAAATGTATGTCCGTTTTACCCGGTAGGATTACTGGGCTAAGTAAGTGAAGGTAGCTGCGGTGTATGCACGGCAGATCGAAACTCTGTCAATCGGCAGCCGAATCCGTTAGGAAATACTGGCCACGCACTATTATGTTTATTATTTACGTAGGCGCTGAAATGGAGATGGAATTCAGTGCGGGATGAATCATTCGTAAATATTCGTCTACACATACAGGGTGTCCAGGCATGGAAGGATAGTCCTGCACCCGCAGGCAGGTCACATCATGTCCTACTATGCGACAAAATTATATTTTAGTAAGTCTCACCATTTTCGAGATATTGATTTGTTTTTTTTTTTTTAATTTTTTTTCGGAGCATTCGACTTTGTTCAGTTTATTCCATGCCATTTCTACAAATTAAGACTAATGAAACCCTAGTTTTTTTTAAAAAATTTACTCAAGGATTAATCTAGTCTTCTCGGGTGACTAGGCGAGTGGGCAGGGTGTTAAGTTAAAAGCCTTTAAATCTTTTTTAAAATCACTATCATTTTTCACCACATGTTTAAAATGCACAATGAACTCTTTAGCAGACTGAACTACCATATACAATCATTTTAAAAGACGTATAAAATAATTATACCATTTAAGATTTTTAAAAGGTTTTTTCTTAACTTTTTAAGGAAAAAACAATTTTTTTGATGTTTCAAAGATCTTACAGTAAATTAAAAAAAGGTTCAAAAATTCTCAATTTGTAGAAATGGTATGGAATAAATTGAACAAATTCACATGTTTCAAAAAAATATTTCAAATAAATCTCGAAAATGGTGAGAATTTTAGAAAAATAAAATTTTGTCATATAGTATGAAATTATGTAACCTGTCTGTGGTTGCCGGATTATCCTTTCATTCCTGGAGTCCCTGTGTATATATATCGTTGGTGTGTGAAGATCACAAACGGTGGATGGAGCCCGCTAGCGGTCAGAGCTGACGACAGACCAAGTTCAGTGCCTGCTTATGCCAGCGTCCACTTATCACATCAAGTGTTGACGTAATATTTTTATCGACCCCTCCCCCTTGGTGAGAATTTGCTGAGTCCCCTCCCACCTAGTCCGAACTCACGCAATTAATGGAAGCCCTCTAAGAAGGTATTAACGAGATCAGAGGAGTTATTTATTACTCAGGCTCTTTGTCGTTCCGTCCACCTGCTGATTTGTGTACCTGTAAAAATCCTTCTCTTACATCCCAGATGCAGGCTGATCCCGGTGGGTTTTAACGTTAGCCAACCTTGGCATCTTGGAAACTACACCTCTCTCGCCATTGCCAGTGCGGATCAGAGACACACAACATTTTAGTATATTTAACAACTAACTTGCTTCCTTGTTGGCTATTCGAATCAACCACTGACTTTCATAGTGAAAATACCGTATCATTGGCTGGTTAGGTGGTACTATATTTCGCAGAAAAGCGTCCACGAAGTCAAATTTACAATTATTTGATTCATGGTGGCTTTTAGCAGTACCACCGCCAATTCTTACACCATGTCTTAGGAATTATTTACATTCTTCCACCAGATTATCAAGCCAGCATCATTTCTTAAGATTTATGGATACTCTGTCTGATCGCTTTTGTCCGTAGAACTGTTTCGGGTGTTTATGGATGAGTCCCTGGGATATTTACAACTCCCTCAAATGAGTCGATATCCTCTCAGTTGTTTTTCTTCTCTGGTAGTCAATCCTTGGATTAGTTTGCGGCGGATCTCCATTCAGCTCTATTCTCTGCCCTGTTACCTCCTATCAACATACGAGGGTTGAATGATAAATAATGCCTCCACCTTCATAACTCTTCAACAGATGGCAGCACTGGTATATGGTATGTACTGCCTTGTTCTGTAGACTCTCCTCTACAGCTCCAGTCGGCGGGAAGCTTTAGCATTGAACGGTTGTAGTGTTACAGTGTAAATTATGGAACCCTGTGCAGACGGTCGGTCAATGCGATTTAAGCAACGTGCAGTCATTGAATTCTTGACAGCAGAAGGTGTCACCCCAAAGGAGATTCATCAAAGAATGCAAGCTGTTTATGGTGATTGTGTCGATGTGAGTACTGTGCATCGCTGGGCGAGTAAGTTTGAAGATGTTGAGGTGGTAACATCTGACTTGCGTGACAAACAAAGAGTTGGACGTCCTGTGACAGCAACCACCGAGTTTTACAAGCAAAAAGTTGACAGACTGATTCAGGACGATCGTCGTATCACTCAGAGAGAAATTACAAGCATAAGGTTGTTTTTGACGCTGTGAATACTTCATTTTTTGTATGACAGAATGATCTTAGCGTTATTCTATGATTATGGGACTGATCCATTGTGCAGGCATGAAGAGAAGACTCTAGACAAGTGACTGATAGTTCCCTCGGCAACTAGCTTCAATGTATCTATACGGACACCACTATCTATAAGATACCTTACTTCAGAGGAAGGTACTGTACATCTGCCACTGCGGATACATTAGAGAGGTTTGAGAATATCATAGGTCTCTCTAAGCTGTCACTACAGACATTTCTGACAATATCTAAAATTTTCTCTTTGTCAGAAATTTTGCTATTATTTGCTCCTTACCGAGTGTGAGTTTTCACTTCGCTCTATTTAAAACTTTTTCTTCTCTAAACTATCTCTTTATACGACCTCATTTTACTTATTTATGATGGTCTTCATTTTTTTTAATTTCACACAAGTTTTACATCTCAGAACACTCTACCTTGTCATAATCCCACAGAGTCTTTATTTCCCTTCTCTTAATAACTTGAGATTCGCGGATGAGATGAGCGTATGCCCAACAACATTGTAGAACTCAAACCCTTGGTTACCGATCTCATCCCAAAGTGTAAAGCAGTTGGCCTGAAATTGAAACTTTCAAAAACAAAAGTTATGTCCAACAAATGGGGGAATATACAAATAAATGATATATATTTAGAAAATGTCATTCATCTTGGCCAGCTTGTAAATATGAGAGAAGATAATGTAAGAGCAGAAATTTTTTGCCTTACCAAGCTGAGATGGCAAGCTTTGGGGATCCATTTAAATATCCTAAAATCTAAAGAAAATAGTGATCTAAGTGAATCTATAAAAGAAAAACTTGGAACGGCCGAAGAGCTATGGAAAGATAAACGATAGGCTTTACTAGGAAGGACAAGAATATTGCAACCGATATTAGATCAGTTACAAAGGCCACAGACATCTTGGAGAACATAGCTTGCTTGCATGGACCGGCCATTTTGCTTTTAGGAATGATGAAATACGGGTAAAAATAATGCTGCAGTGGAGCCCAGAGAACTTCAAGAACACCAAGAAGAAGACCACTAGACCGATCGTACAAGGACATACGCAGATTTACTGGCAGAGACCGTGCTACTTGGTGAAGACTGTTACAGTTAGTTCTATGTGAAATCATAACTCTAAAAGGCCACTTAATTCCTCAAATTAACTCATTGTCGATGATAATGACATCTCTGGTAAGGCTTTCAAACTATAGAAGATTGCAACAAACGGGTATTTGCAGTTGTATGATAAACTGTTAAAGTTCATTTATCTGTAATATAATCTATCGCTGATTATTGTTGTTATTAATTACTTGTTATGCTTTTTCATACATAAATTTTTACTTTCACTGTTTGCATTAAATTATTCGGCTCCTGCCTTGACAATTTCATGATTTTCTGTCTGTATAAATTATTATGGTTTACTGTTCAAAGATTCGTAATGCACTGAGAGCTTGCAATTGCACTTTCGCTCTCCGTGTCGCAGGTATGACGGTAGCATGTCGCCCAGCAGCAACAACTCCGTGAGCCTGGACAGTGGCCTGTCAGTGGACAACCCACCACCCGACGGACGCAATGTCCGAGTCAACAGAGAAAACGGCGAGGACGACGAATCCGACGAGACTTCTGGCGACGGGTCGAATGACGAGTCAGCTGACGATTCTGACGATGAGCGCTCCTACAGCGAGGAAGAGCAAAGGCTCGCACCGCCAGCTGAGGAGTGAGTACATCTGCATAAAGATAAATTCAACCTCATTTCTTTGATGGACAATTATTTGATTGTGCGTGAGTGTGCTTCTGGTAGGGAGAAATTTTCGTCATTGCACACACTTCCGACATTAATATATTTAAGATGACAGCAGGCTGAATTAGGTCTGTTCAAGGATAAAGGCTGTCTCGCTTCTATAATAGCTTTTACATTGAGCCGGGTGGGTGAGTGTTAATACCAACGCCTGGCATTTGAAGGACGTGGTTCAAATACCCGCCCAGCCATACAGATTGTTTTTTCTACCGTGATTCCCTGAAATAACTACTGGCGAATGCCGGAATGGTTATTCACAAAAGCTGTCGCCAAATTCCTTCCAGTTGCTTCACACCATCCTCACCCGACTATAATCACCTCGAGGCCCTACGATCCATAAAGTGTATCAGAGTGTGTGTATGTGATAGAGAGAGGGGGGGGGAGAGATGGAGGGAGGTAAAGGTTATTGGGGATAAGTTTTCATTGTTCTATTCATCTTTGATATTAATATGGTTAGGGAGCGTCCATTAATGACGTGAGGTGTTTTTCCGGAATTCCGGACCCCACCCCCCTCTCTCTCTGGTGAGACTTCGTGAGATCTGGCCGGATCCCCCCCCCCTAAAATGACGTGAGATTTTGATGAGACCCCTCTCCCCTCTGAAAATCGACACCGCAGCTTTTTGAGACCTTCACCTCACGTAATTAATGGACGTCTCCTTAGTACCGTGATATCAATAAATATATACTGAGTTCATCCACCTTATTCCTTTCATAAAAATTTCCATTCTCTTCCACTATCTCCTTTAGTTTATACCTCTACATGTACCTGTGATCTTGCGACAGCGCTTTTCAAAAATCTCCAAAACTGTTCTGCTCCGCTGTTTTCGTAGGATCAGAAACGTATTATACACAATCCAATTTTCATTTTCTCATGTTATCCAATATAAACTGGTTTTGCTCGAAACTACTTGTTTCAATCCATTAAGCATAAGCAGACATGGCTACCTTCTCTGTGATCGTCCACCGTCACCATTACGTGTTTTATAGTATGGATATATTATATCAAATCAGCTTACTCCATATGCACTGGAGAGAGGTTTGAGATTTAACTCTGGTCTCTAATATTCAACGCAGTGACTATGAATAGCCCACTACCGCAAATACTACTTTGCTGCCCAAGTCCCAAATACTGAAAATTCCCTCGAATGCAGCTAATCCTGTGTCGTGCTCAGATAGTAGGAATGCCATGGCGATTTCGGCCACTTGGTCAGTTCAATGATATTTTCACACTTGTAAATAAAAAGAGACAAATAGTTTGAAAGGAACGAAGTTGAATGTTTCGGAACATGATCAGTTTATCTGTCGGACTGTAGCATAAGACTATGTGTTGCTTTCCTTCTTTGGATATAAAGCACTTTCTTGAGCGTTTCAGTTAAACTTTTTTTTTTTTTTTTGATTGAACTATTACAACAATGAAACTATATCTCATTCATAAGTACATTATATAATGATGGCGTTTTTGGCACCATATTGGCGTTCCTAAATGATCTTCTGCGAATATTTATTGCTATAGAAACGCTGCCTCCTCCAGTCCTGCAAACAAATAATAGTAGCAGGGTGGAGATCAGAACTATTCTCTTGAGCTTGATTTTCACTATTCCGTTTCCTTTACATGAAGAACGAAGTACTTATGGATTCGGTTCTTTGACCATCCGTCTGCCACACAGTCATAAATACCGGACTCTTTAACATAGAAATTTGTAATTACATACTATTTTCTTTCTTCCAAACCTTAACAAGAATATAACAAATGATTGGAAAGTTCATGGAAATAAAATTAATTATTAGTGGTTTAGTGAGAGACTGAAGAAAATATTTCCTTTAGATGATATTCATCAGTATCAAATACAATCGGGCAGTATTGACTGCTGAAGTTTACAGAAATATTATATCAATCTTTCTGAAGGTAACTGTTTACGCAAAATAACTAAATGAATGATTTTTACAAAGTTGATACCTCATGAGAATTTTTTTCGACAAAAATCATATATCTTATTTTATGGGAATTTTTTTTTCATGAAAACACAGTTTCTGAATTTGTTAAAAATATTTACAAAAGCAACAACAAATTTTTATTTTTTTTACATTTTTGTGTTTGATTTATACAGACTTTTTGGACGACAATTTTCCAAAAACTTAACCATCTCTAGAAATAACTTCTTACTGATTATTTAAAAAATATTTTTATAATTTTTCTTTCTGACGCGAAATAAAGTTAAACGCAACTTGTGAACGGAACCCTCTCCGCTAGTAACTACTACTTGACGGATTTATTCATCGTTAAAAGCGTCGTGTGAGGTCACACTTTATCATGCAAAAGAATGAAAACAGGTTTGGGGATGCCTTCTATCTCGCTGCCCTTACACTGTCAGTAAAATGGCCAATAATTCATAATACTCAGTGTCGTCTGCTCATATAAGCAAGCTTCATTTGTGATTGCAATTGTCGGCTGATTTCAGATTAGCATCAGAGTTTTCAGTAATGTTACTCCCAAAAACTGTCGCCTTTATCTTCACAGCATCGTCTTTGTGGAGAAACATCGTAATGCTGAGACTGGACTCTCATTCATTTTGTACATTGACAAGTTTAGGCATGCTCCGATTGGATCTTCGACTGACCCGAAATTGATAATGACTCTTATTTTAGGGAACAAATTAAGCTTAGATCCGATCGAGTCATATGTCTGATAATTTTCTATGGAGAAGTGCAATTTTTCATTAACTTGTTCGAACCATGCCACGTCATTGCTCAGTTCCGCTTCTGTGGTCTTTCGAACACTGCTGGATGTTTCCGAATAGTTGCCAAGCGAGATGAATCTCGAGAGGTAGTATGCTAGTAAATAACGTTGAGTGGGCCCAAATTATGATGTTGATTAGAACTTATTTATGTGAAGTCTGTAGGCCCAGTGAGATTAGTTCACTCGCAATTTATTATATGACAAGAAATACATAAAATAGAAAATCGAATAGATGGACTTCGGAATGAAATGTATGAGTGAGTTGACTAAGTATGTGAAACCACGTCGGTAATGCCTGTGAGGAAAGATAGTGGTTTTTAAATCAGCTACACAGGAGAGGATATTCATGCGAACCACTCTTCGGTGGTTACGATGATGTAAACAGTCTTGAAGAGTACGAAGACAAGAAACTTGAAGAACGCAATTAAAATTAATCCTGGCATAAATCCAAATTCAGACAGATACTGGATAGTTTCTTCCATCCATCCATACGTCACTGCCTCATAATTGCGCCAACTTATTTTGCTATAATTCCTTGACTACTAGAAGACAGGTCAGGTAGCTAAATAAAAGTTAGCTGCTCTCCCAAAAAAGGATACAATATTGGTTCCGTGCATCTCATTGAGTGTGCTATCTTTGGATATGTGTATAAAACTGAAATCATGTTGTTTCGGGCACATTTTATATAGTTGCTTACTTCGAGTGATATGAGCTATGAAATTTATTAAAAATGTGGCTCCCGCAAATAACTTTACAAACATAGACTGACAAATAGGAAATAAGTTAAGGATAATGTCCCTCAGCGAGGACCTTCAGTGAAAATTATTTTATTTAGGATACACTAATATACAGGGTGTACCTAAATTAATATCGGGGTTTTAACGCTTTGTAGTATTTATTACATAAAACGTATAATTATAATTAATGAATGAAATGAAAGAGCAACTCAAATAGTTTTGTTTGTTGGTACCTGTGCGCATGTGCGTACAATGTTTCTTCGGTCATCCGTTAGAAAGCGCTTCTAGCAAAAATGGCACGACGATAAAGATTTTCTGGATCATGTTGTTTTCAGTGATGAGTCGACATTTCACCTCAGTGGACTTGTGAACACTCTTAATGTGCGCACCTGGGGCTCAGAAAATCCTCACGAGATGGTGCAATTGCAACCGGACTCCCCTAAACTGAATGTTTTTGCGCCATATCTCCGCGGAAAGTTTATGGGCCTTTTTTCTTTGGTACTTCCTGCCTTGATGCTCTACAACTAGTTGGTGGAAGACGAACCAAATAACTTCATTTGGCAGCAAGATGGTGCACCGCCTCACTGGCATAACGACGTATGCGATTGGTTGAATGTCACTGTATCCGACCGCTGGGTTGGCCGTAAAGGGCCCAAAGACAGAGCTTGTTTCGCATGGCCTCCACACTCTCCCCATCTGACACCATGAGATTTCTACCTGCGGGGGTTCATAAATGATCATGTGTATGTGTCTCTGCTACCAGTTGACGTAACCGACCTAAGAAACATGATTGAGGCAGCTGTTGCAACAATTACACCACAAACACAATTCAACGTTTGGGAAGAAATGGGCTATCGACTTGATGTGTGCCGTGTGACAAGAGGTGCTCACATAGAACACTTGTAAGCTTGTAGGTATAACTGTTTGAGTCGCTCTTTCATTTCATGCTTCAATTATAATTTTACATTTTATGTAATAAATACTACAAAGCATTAAAACCCCGCTATTCATTTAGGTACACCCTGTATATATACCACCTATTTTTGTGATATTCTGTTACCAACAAACTTAATTGGTGTAGCCATAAAATAAGTCTTTGAATACGGTTTATTTACAGAAATCATCGGCCTAGTAACTTAATGGTTCACTCGCCTACCTCGCACGTCGAGCGTCGTCGGGTCGAACTCGGTCAGCCCAGGAACTTTTATGGGAACTTACCCTTTGACAATACTTTTTTTCGTTGACGCGAACCCCGCTAGGAGGCTCTGTGGTTCGGATTACACGTCGAAGTGTAGGTACAACCACGACAGAGGCGGAATGCACGGTAACCTAGAGACATCAAGACATAAGGCCACGAATGTTCTTTGCTTATTTATATTAACAAGTTTTTAAATTCTCTAAATAAACAGAATCAAAGCTGATATTAGATACCGAATCGTGTGACAAGTGTAACCGGCAAGCAGTTTTCGTCTTTTAGTTATTTGATTCCTACTGTACAATTGGGGATTGAGTTAACTCTTTGAATCCATATTTAAAATGCGAGGTTATGCACAGGTGGTCTGCGTAAATGTCTCACCGCAGCTTCAGTGATTTAATTCTTGGTCTTCCCAATACCATTTTTGCAGTAACCGTCTAGAAAAACATAAGGGCTGAAAGCAATAGATAACACAACATTTGTACTTATGTACTATTGAATATATACATATTCAAGACACCAAACAATCTGATTTAACAAAGATATACAAAACAGATTAGCACAAGGAAGGAAGAGTCTTCAGATCTTTAGCCATCTGCAGTCGTCATGCAAAATAATTACTAGCACGCGTAATAGGCATTTATAGAACGTGTTGTTACGTTTGGTGAGGAATTTTGGCTACAGAAAAACATTGAAGAACGAAAAATTCAAAGGTATATCGGTTGAAGTAATTGGAAAGAAAGAAATAAGAAATCGTACAAAAAGAGAAGAAACAGTTATAGAAAGGACTGAACAACAGCAGTTAAACTGTTACAGAAACTTAATGAGAATTGGTGAATATGTTGGTCAAAAAGAATTTTCATTTACTCCTCCATTCTACCTTGGAAGAACGTTTAAAGATCTCGTAGTATAAAAAAGAGGATTTGGTGCTGGTGACTGGAAAGTCAGGAATTGAAAGAGACCAAAATGCGGATATCCCCAACACTGTAGGCAATACTCCCCCTTCCCCCCCCCTAAAAAGATTATAATAGCTCATCAAACACACTGGTGTAATGATAATTTTGTAAAGCATTAAAAATACTAACAGTGACCAGTGGCGGATCTAGGATTTTTTCGAACCGGGGCAAAAACTTCACGCTGGCGCCCCCCCCCCCTTCCCCAAAGAAAACACCACACACTCTTGGGAACTATTAAACTAACGTGATAAAAAATACAAAAGACATGATAGGAAATGAGTTATTTTATTGCTTGCATAATATATATTACAATCAGAATACGTAACGCACGAGCCAGACTGTACTTACATTTGCAGTCCTTAAGCCCTCGCGAAATTTGCACTAAATGTTCCTACAATTTCACTCGTCGAGCTTTCATTTCCGCGAAAGAGTCTATAACTTCGTCTCATAAGCTGTTCTATTTTCGCGAGGCTAGAAAGACGTTCCTGGTTCATTGTTGATTGCAGGTAGGTTTTTACGATTTTTAGTTCAAGAAAACTCCGATCGCAGCTTGCGGACGTCGTTGGTAACGTGCAGTATATTCTCAGAGCTATACAAATATTAAATTTCTCAGAACAAGATCTCATATATTTTTGTCACTAAACAAGCACGAGACTTTTCTTATTTTACAAGAATTGTTTTTGTGGGAAATAGATAAATTCGATTCGATACTATGAACACGGTAGATTGTTTTATAACAATCAGAACTGTTTCCCAACCAAAATGTTACAAACATTGCGATTATAATTTAAATAATGTTATTATTCAATGTGCATTTTGTTGATAACAGCAATATACATCGACAATGTAAATCATAAGTTCATTTAAAGAAGGAAAACGAAAAGAACGGTCGTCTTTGGCGCAAAATTTAAACATATTTCAAATAACTGAGAAAACCAAGAAACAGTTGAAAGTACCAAAGGCATAAATTCAAGTCATGTCCTTCCCAACGATACCAACTTCAATCATCTTGATTTATTTGATGTGAGAGACAAGGCGTGGACAAAAATTTTAATATTTTATATTGTGGATTAACGCTAACAAAAACAGTAACCAGCCAGAAAGATATAAGTTAACGTTATAATACATTTCAGCGTTTCCAATCTGTGGTATGTGAAGGTGATGCAAGTTATCCGAAGGCAGAATTTTAAAAATTTGATTCTCAAAGGCATCATATCAAAAAAATATTAGTGAAATAATAGAAAGAAAAAAGATTATCATTTCGTCCTGCATAAGACTGTAAGGGAGAATAAGCTAGTAATCCAAACTTTCTAAAAACAATTAATATTTCAACTACCATAAAAAATCTTGTATTTTCAGGATATGGCTGCTTAACATCCTATTCCCTAAATACGTTTTCGGAGAGCGACGTTTTATGAGTGCCTGATAGTAAGTATATGTCTTGAGAAACGACGGTATACGCTAATAACAATTGATAGGTTTGGTTCATAATATATACCGTGGTAAGAAATAATGCCCATATAAGTTAATGATCCCAATTTTTTTTGACATTTTACTGGTCCTCGGATTGACAAAGGATAAGAAACGCTGAGATATTTGATAACGATAGATTCTTGCTTACCTGTGAATGGTTCGTTTCCAGTAATACATATTTAAACTCGTTCAGCACAAAAGTAGATATTAAAACAAAACTGGGCTAATCACTCTAACGCAGCTGCAAGAATGCGTACATCAGATGGCAAAATGAATAAATCCAAGAATATCGTGAGTTCCCGCTAAGGGAGCGTGCATAAACCACGTAGCTCTATTTTGGCCTCCTGTGAATCCCCCCTCCCCCCACATAGCCCAGCGTGACTTTTGCCTCTACCCCCTCCCCCCCCACGTAGCACGTAGCTTTTTTTCTTTTTGATTCCAGAAGACATTTTGTACTGTTTTCTCTTGTCAGATTATTGTAAATTACATGCGGAGATAATTAACTGAGGTAAATAAATGTACACATGCTGTTGTGAGTTCTGTTCCTCATTTTAACTATGAAAAATGTTATGAAAGGAAAGCTACGTGGCCTGGCTCGGAACCTCCCCTCCCCTCCCCCCACGTAGCCCAGCGTAGCTTCCAGCCAACCCCTCCCCCCCCTGGCCGGAGCCACGTAGTTTGTGCACAGTCCCTAACAATGACGGAATGAATTTCATTGGGATATGTGAAAACTGCGACCAGTGAAATTTGCGGCCAACCTAAAATCTGCGAAATCTGCGGCCAATACCTCTTCTCTTTGTGTCATGCCGCGCCGTCCTAATCACTCTAAACGCCCCTAGACGACCCGACCTGGTCTCACTAAATCGTGGCCTGGAAGTTTTTACGTGAACAAATCATTTTACATTTCACGCCCGAAACAGCCAAGTTAATTTCTATTTTTTTTTTTAATAGACACGCAAATGTTTCACAGGTCTCTTAGTGCGGTACTAACTAGATCGGAGTGGCCGAGGTCGTCTAGAGGCGGCCATACACGATCGCTCCATCCATCCAAATGGACCGATGTCACTCCATTATCGTGTCGTCTGTGGGGAAATTTGATGTGGATGACGTTAACCCACAACTGCTGATAGTAGAATATTTTTTCCTACACAAGTTTCTTATCTGCTTAACGCCTCTCTAACAGCGAGGTCATTAGAGACGGGAAAGGATGGGGGGCAAGGAATGGTAAGGAATTCGGCCATGGCCTTTTGAAGGAAGCATACCGGCATTTGCCTCGAGTGATTTGGGAAACCATGGAAAACCCAAATCTGGATGCCCGGACGGGGATTCGAACCGCCGTCATCCCGAATGGGAGGCCTACTGCACTAATGTGAGGCAAAGGGAGATTTTGCATGAAATCTACTACGATTCTGTAAGTATCTGCCTCGTTATTACAATTCTTTTCTACGTCTTTTAAGCAAGAATAAAACTTGTATTTTAATAGCAGTTATAAAGTATAAAACATCTGTAGTGTCAACCTGCTGTTTAGAAACATTGGCTACAAACGTAGCAATCCGCTCAGAGCGCCGGCGGGGCGGCTTTTAACAATACAACCAGTTTGATCCTATTCTATAATAAACACACCGCTACAGCATTGTTGAGAATTCTGGCCGCAGATTTCACTGGCCACATATTTCACTGGGCGCAGTTTTCCCGACACCATTTCATTGCGTGAATAGACCTTTGTTTTAGGGCCGCTCTGTCAAAGAACAATGAATTTTCCGCCCTTTCAAGTGCCGCCGCGGTCAGTGTACCACGGCGCTTTACCTAAAAAAAAGGTCGACAGCACATGAATATTTCGCCCTGGCGCTTATAAAAAGCTGCCACAAACACATGATTTTGACACCCCCTGAAGTTGTCGCCCGGGGCAAGAGCCCCGGTTTGCCCCCCCCCCCCCCTAGATCCAGCACTGGCAGTGGCTGAGTTTATCATGAGAAAGAAAATTATTTCTGACACCAGTTTGACTTCCATTTAGTGGCTCTCTTCTTATATCGCTAGTGGACTTTTGTTCATTTGACTACCGGTACGATAACCCGCATCACTACAAGAGACTTATCGCAGTGTACACGATATTCAGGTCTACAACAGACTTCGTTGTCAAACAATCACTTCCTCACGTACTAATGTCGTACTAATGTCATAATATACGTACAAAATATAGTAGGTACGTAATTAGAATTACTATCTAACTTTAACCACTCCACGTACGGCGACAGATTTTATTGTGATATTTCTGATGATTTTCATGTGTTGTGAAAATAATTTATTGGTTTCCGTATTATATTTTTTTGTGAGAAAATCTTGCGATTGAAAAAGTAGGAGTGCAGTTGATCAGAGCATTGCTAATTACTGTTTAACGGCTCATCACGGTTTTCCCATCGAATTAATGTTTGGAACCTCATTACGCAGGTTGTGATCTGTAATAGTCAACTCTACAAATACAATCATCTTTCTTGACAATTTAAATTTTCAATTTCTACAGAAATTCACTTATTCCAGGTTCATTATCTTTAAATTAAAAGTACTACTCTAGCTTATACCTAAAATATAGTGATAGTACATGGCTATGGTCGTAACTTCCCTTCCACATATTGCTCCTAATTCTTCGACAAATATTAACATTTTTTTGTTATGGTTTTACGGCTCTTCAGCTTCGAGGTCACTATAGCCTGGAGAGAATAAGGGGCAAGGAATTAGACCATGGCCTTTTAGAGGAACGGCACGGGTAGTCAGGAAGCGATGAGTAACCGAAGTCTATGTGGTTGAACCGGGATTCGAACCCCCGTCCTTTCGAATGTCAGGCCCGAACGTTACCTGCTCACCTACCATGCTCGATAATACGAGGCCAGGCATCATTGACAGTATATAGCCCACACACACCCAGCACTCTGCCTAAACTCACCAACTGGCTTCCATATTATAGCAGATATCTCCGTAAATTTTTCAAACTTCCATCATTTTCAAACTCCCTCCAATTTCTGACCATATCTGTAATATGAAGCATATACTGTACTACCACACTCAGTTAAGAGCCTCACTATCGTTTTATCTCGAGTAAGAATCTTCCACGTTTCCAAAGAGGAATCCTGGCGTCTCACGGGAGCGGGGTGGATGAGCGGTAACGATCTGGCTTCCTATTTGGGTGGACGCAGTTTCGAACCCCCGTCCGGCCATCTGGATTTCGGTTTTTCCGCGGTTTCCTATAGTCACTGCAGGGATAGTTCCTTCAAAACTACATGGCCAGATTCTTTTCAGTTCCTTGCCCTCAGTCCTTCCCCGCCTCTAATGACTTCGACGTTGACGAAGCGTAAAGCAGGTTTATTTTCGGAAACTGTAAATTTAGGATAGAATCGTGGGAATTTCACTCTGCACGTTTTTGAAGAAATTCAGTTGCTTCTTGTTTTACAGTGCTTCGATTATTTGACGTATGTTTGAGTACAGTTCCTAATGAAAGCAAGTTATTTGGTCATACTGTTATGGGCTATCTATAAATTACGTCCCACGTTTCGGCGGGAGGGAACAGATCGATATGACGTGACAAAAGGGAAGCAGAGTTAAAAAAATTTTGACATCACATCTGTTAAAAAAGACAGGAGAGTTAAAAAAAATTGTTCCTGTAATTTTCTGGTGAAAACATGTTCAGATGATCTTAACTGAGGTGCCATAAAAATCGTTGCATTAGCAGACATTATTTGTTTCGCTACGAGGTAAGCCTGTAAAACTTGAGCCAATAAAAAGAAATGCATAATTCCAGTGAACTGTGTGAATACAGTTAGAATAATAAAATAATTAAATAGTAACTTGTCCTTATTCAAGTTCCAAATTTAAAATTGCAAAATGAGTGATGTCGCAATAGGGATGGGAGAAGGGGTCCATAATAATACCAATAAATTTGTGTTACTAAACATATCAGTGTATCCATAACCCAGTATCAAACAGATTAATTTAGTACTTCTGAGCCAATACAACCTCACTGACTACTCTCAAAGATCATTTGGTACATTTCTTCAGGTTGTTGAATTTAGGTGATGGCGCTAGAAGCAAGCAAAAAACCATACCTAAACGGTTACTTCATCTCATGACTTTGTGTCACAGGAATATTGTATTTTCCTACTCTTCGCAGCACTCTTGAAAATCAACTTTGTCATGCGATCAGTTCATTTTTCCTATCTTTTAAACATTTATATCAATCATTATTTCTCTTTGTATTACTGTGTGATATTGTTTTGATTATACTATGGTGTATAGTTAGTCAGCTATAGCGTTCGACGGATCGTTAGTCAAAGCTGTGTTTTAGTTATAGCGATATTCATTACATAATTTAATTAAATATTGATTTATGAAGATTAATAATTGTAGTGTCTGCTTTTGATTTATTAGCTGAATCTTAATTTTGTTGCCATGGAAATAACCAAAAGCTGAATAAAACCTTTTTCAATACAAAATATGATAACTTCCATAAAATTAGGATACATCAATTTACGTGTCATCATGCAATAGAAAACACATTCAACAAAATTGAAATGGAATAGGAATCATGTTGTCAAAATAAACAATATGCTGTTGAAGTGAATACAATATTTCACGTTATTTAATATCAAGAAAGTAAAGAGGAATCATTCAATTTACAATTATGTATACAGGGCGAGGCGAATGGATCCGCATGGCTCAGCCCGATCCGATAGTTGTGGGTTCGTGCTCAATGTGTACGCGCTTCCTGTCTGTGGTCGAACCGAACCATATGAGCCGACTGCCGTTTCCGTCAATCATCTGCTGTCTCGTGCTTAATTTGTGTAAATTGTTATTACTAATATGCTTTTATAAATATGGAAATCTCTCAGGATAATTCTCTTGTCCCTATCGGGTATTACCAAAACTACTCCGTGCTGTGGAATCCCAAATATGAATTTTATTATAATAATTTGAAAAAGGAAGATTCATGGAATCAAATTCCTAACCTTATGAAAATTTCCAAAGATAAATGTCGCAAGAAAATTGAAAGCATCGAGGCTTCCTACCGAAGGTAAAAAGCAGGTTTTTTCAACAACACAAAAAAGAAAAAAATAACCCTGGAATGGGTAAGTTCTTATTTAATCAATGATTCTTTTTGTTTGGGTTAATGTAAGTTAACAGAATCAATTTTTATTGAAATCGTAACTTGAGAGTATATCTCAATAAGTAATTTTTGTTTGGCTATGTTGAAGAGTAAATATAAACAAATCCGCCGACCTTTTCAGCCCCTTCGCATAATCCTTCAAGCAGGCTACAATGACTCGACACGTTTCAGGTATGTTTCAAATGATTACGAAAGCTTCCGCGGTCACTGTATGTATTATCTTGGTTCTCCGGGTGGAGCCTCGTCGATATATTTAAACCTAACGTTTCTGCCATCGTTCTGTGACAGAGGATGATGAAAGTCACAGAACGATGGCAGAAACGTTAGGTTTAAATATATCGACGAGGCTCCACGCGGAGGACCAAGATAATACAGGTATGATTCTGCCAATAGCTTGTTTGGAGACTGCAAACTCGAGTACGAGTCTCCTGCTGCCACGAATCACAGCTAAGCGTTCTTCCGCACTTATGGCCTTTCTAAATGTTGTGTCTTGTCTCTCAATCCTATTCCTGACACTATAGTAAATTGAGAATCATCAGGTGACATTCTTGTAAAGTATTTTTAAGTTGCCATTTGTTTCTTCTCCTATTTTTTTAATAGTAAAGCGTTGCACATCTCTTGAAACATTTTTTTTTCCCGCCACCATCGCTTTCTCCGTTTCTTGTTAGAGGAGTGTAACAAATATGCGGTTAACCATTACAGTGTACTCAACATCTATCCTTTTCTTTGCAGATGACATTAAGATTTTCAAGAAAATCGTTACTCGAGATGACTGCTTAGATCTTCAGAATTGCTTAAAAGCTATTGTGAAATGGTGTCAACAAAACAGTATGCAACTTAATGTTAATAAATGTTCCTGCATTACTTTTCACCGCACTAAATCGGCATTACATTTTGAATATGAAATGGAAAATCAGCTACTGAATCGCTGCCCAACTGTAAGAGACCTAGGAGTTCTTCTGATGTACAATCTCAGTCCAGAAGAACATGTCCACAACATATGTGCCAAGGCCTCCAAGTGCCTAGGCTTACTGGCACGCACTTCCTGATTTATTAATAATATCCAGACACTCAGACTCTTGTACTGTGCCCATGTCAGACCCATACTTGAGTATTGCAGCGTTGTATGGTCGCCTCATCAGATCACACTAATTCAACACATTCAGAATCTTCAAAATAAGTTCTTAAGGCTTATAGGTTGTCGCATGGGCTTTCATTACAAAGACGTTCCGTTGGTTGCTGTTGGAACTTACCTTGGCCTCCATCCTTTGGAGACGGAATGTTCATGGTGTCCTTTTTCTGCATAAACTAATCTCAGGTGTTATAGACTGCCCTTAAATTCTCAGACATGTATATTTTCGTTGTCCGTCTGGTACACGGTTGAGAGAACTATTTGGTCGTAGACATCTGCGCACAAACTATGAGGCTAGCAGTGCCATAGAACGGATTCAGAGACTAGGTAACAGAATACCTCCTGAACTTGATTTTTTCATTGACAGTGCTGCTGTTTTCAAGCAAGTACTCATACGTGAGTGGAGTCAGCAATGATGGGCTTAGTCACGGTCTATTATTCCCTGTAATAATTTTTAGTTTTTTTGTAGTTTTATGTTGAGTCTTATTATTAGTTTTAGAATAATTAATAATTTTCTTCTGTGTAATTGTTTTTCTAGTTTTAATAATATAAAACTATACTTGCTATTTTTTGTTATCTTCTTGTTTTCACTGTAACTAAATTGTTCATAAATAGTGGTAATTGTGTTTAATAAGTAGCTATCATAAGATATATTAATGTAAAATGGTTTTTCCGTTGGAATAAATAAATAAATAAAAAACAGATTCTGTTCCCTGTTCGTGCCGCACGGGGTCGGAACACAGTGGCTCATTGCTCATGCGGGGCGTGGCCGTGTGCCCCTTCTTCTCGGTCCGCATGCTCATTATGGGCGAATCCTAAAGTGAATACGCGGCCTTACGGGACGGTAATATAGTTCATCATTCCTAACTTCACTGGTACGACGTATGCGTGGTTGTCATTAATCTGCTGATAGCATGGTATCAAAGTGACACCACTCATGAGACCATAGACTATGTTACTTCAAAACAGTAGCTTGTCTGCACTGCAGTTCGCAAAGTTTGGAACAGAATGCAAGTCCGAAACTCAATTATTGCTGCGAACGAATGAATGTTTGGTATGGAATGCCAGTGCTATAAACTGCTTTCTCCCATGAAGGCTACAACGGCATCCTTCTTACTGCTTGATATTTACGACGGTCAACCCGAACATCATGCAGATGTGAAGACTCGGTGATTTATAGTGGAAATTAACAAATTCAAATGTTCGGTTATAATATCAACATTGCTGCACTCTTATTCCGAATCCACATTTGCTTCCGGTCTCTCGTGATCCATTTAATTTAATTTAATTTTAATTGCAATGGAGCACAGGCTCCGGTGGCAATTTCACTACACACCCATCTTCCCCCTATCCTGCACCTACATACATTTGCCCTCTACAAATTTTATCTTTAAATTCTTTCAAAGTTTTCGGTAAATTATTCATCATTTCTCTTGGTAACTCATTCCAATCCCTGACACCCTTACCTAAAAAAGAGAATCTTCCCACACCCTTGTGCCTGAAATCAAGTCCCAGCTTGTGGTCATGGTCATCTTTTCCCTTCCATGCACTACTTTTCATACCTATTGCAATATCTTTCCATGCCTCATCGCCAGTATATGCCCTGTACAGCTAGCATTAAACACGCGATTTGGGTTTTCTCATCCGACCCTCTTAAATCTCAAGATTTATTGGTGGAATAGCCACTCTGACAATTTTCTCCACGTCTCTATTCACAGTACGATACTTCTGTCACGTTGTATTGACACCTAGTTTCCAGATAACGAGATCCGGTCATCCATCCCTCTTTTCCGCTGGCCAGGAATCCCTTTACGAACAATGGAATTTTGTGCGGCATTCCAAATGCACATGCGTGGCTGCTCGAAAGTGATGACTTACTTGTTCATGTCGAACATTGGGTTTGTGTCCTGTTCATGGATGAGTCTTGGTTTAGCCTGGAGATTGATTGTCAGCGTCTGTCATCTTTCGCTTCCTTGTGACACAGTACGATCCTGGCAATATCGTGGAAAGTTACTGACATGGTGGCGCCAATGTTCTCTAGGGATACTCTGACGACTGCGGTATATAGGGATCACATCCTGAAGCAGTATGTGCAGCATTGCACAAAGGGCTGGGGATCGATTGTTTGCAACTTAAAGACATCAGTGACTAGCTTGCTCCCTGCACCACTTAAATCCTTTCAGACATAGACCGAAAGATTGCATCTGTAAGACCGCTATCACGAACCGTTGTTGACTTATTATAATAGGCTCTTCTCCAACAATGGGATGCTTTACCGGCAACCATGTTGGGCAGCCTGATTGTCAGTATGGGGATCCGTAACGTATTTGTATAGCCTAGGATTGTTGATATTTTAAAAAATATAGGATTTTTGATATATCGATATTTAAAAAAATAATAATATCAGATTCGATATATCAAAGAAAAAGTATCGATATATCGACCCTATTATATAAAAACAATGTTACAAAAACAAATCATTTTAAAAAAGGGCGAAGTCTTGTATCTATTTAATGATGAAGAGTTGTGAGATATTTTTCTGAATCAAGTTTTCATTTTCTGAAAAAAAATGGTTTTTCATGACGTTACGGAAAAATATATATATATATATATATTTTTTTTAAATTGTGATTTAGCCATTATGCTACTACTTTACTAAAAGGAAAGGCATAATGTTTATGATTTACTCAAAGACTTGTGAATCCTGAAAGAGCACCGAGGGAAATCTTGGCTTTTGTGAGTTTAAAAGCTCAATAATGCAACATTGTAGAGGCATTTATTTAGGTTGATGTTCTATTATCAGAGTTTGCATAGTGACTAAGTCACTTTTTTTTTACAAGTATTGTTTCATGTGGAATTTAATTTCTTTTTGTAGGTTGATAGCTTATTCTGAGTCTTCTTACTTTTTTGGACCAAATGTTTGCACCTTAGCAAAGATTGTGTATCACAATTTATCAATAATCCTGCTTACATGTCAAAATACTTTCCTCGACAACGCACGCTCATTTAAAACAACGGGCTCGAGTCCGATTCGTTCTGTGCGAGCGACGGCGTGTCTGCATTATTACCATCGGTGTAGGACTACCAATAACTTCCAAATTAAATGTAGTAACAAAGTAAAATTAATTGTGTTTTTTATGCTCCTGATCTTCGTGCAAAACTGAAATTTAAGGCAAATAGCCTCATCAAGAAGAAAGCAATTAACCTACAAATTTTCTCTAAGACGTTTCAGCTTTTAGATTGGCATTGAAAAAACACAGGAACTTTTCTTATACTGTGGGGATGAAACCAAGTATGTGTACCAAATTACCATTTTCTAGGACAACTGGATGTTGCATAGAATTATGATGAGAGAATGTCATAGTCATTTAAAAGAGTTTCAGATCCAAAAAAGTTCCAAACTAAGGTGGTGAATGAAGTAAAATTTTGCACCAAAACTCATGTCAGAAACTTCATTGGACATACTTTTCAAGAGCATGAACTCATGTTTTTCCCTTTGTTTCTTCTACTATGATATTGCTTTGCAAATGGGTAACCCTTAACCATATTACAATTTTTTAAAGCTGAGATTCTAGGTGGAATGCAGGATTTAGGGCGAGGGGTGGGGGCAAACCGGGGTACTTGCTCTGGGCGATGACTTGAGGGGTGGGGGGCGGCAAAATCGTGTCCAACAATACGTTTGGCAAACAGTTAAAGTGGCGACATCAATGCGTTTGACCAACAATCAAGGAGGCGATTCTCGGGGTCTGGCTGATTGAAGAGGCGGCAATCTCAGTTTTTCCCTGGCTTGGAAAAATCCTAGAGCCGCTACTGTCAAGGCAGTTCCTTTGGCGTTAACAAATTGTTTTTTAAAGGCACCAATCTATAATAAGTTTTTAGCAAAGCGCTTTGTAAAGGCAATCCAAAAGTGGTAGATTCTTTTTTTAAATTTCTTATCTAAATAAATTCGTAAGTGATATAACAAAACTGGCTGTGACATAATTTTGGAGCTCAATATTTCTCGTTTGGTATGGAACAAGAAGCGTATCCAATTCGCGCGAAATATTTAACTATGGAGTGCCAGATACAGGCTGATAATTTGCGGGACATTTCTGGGTCTAAAAAATATTTTAGCGGTATGTTTAAAGAGTGAACAAAAATGCAAATTAATTAAAAAAATTATTTTAGGTAAATATGCTATCTAACGAATATATAGCACCTCTTTTAAGTTTATTAATTAAACTATGGTAGAGAGTCAACATCAGGTATTATGAATCAAAAGGAAAAATACTAAACTTAAAACAAAAATTGACCACCTCATTAGGAAATTTTTACTTTGGTACAAAATCAACATCGGGTATTATCAATCAAAATCTCAAAAATATTAAACAAAAACTGAACACTTCTGTCAGGCTCATTAATTAAAAATTAGGCAGAAAATCAACATCAGGTTTTATCAACAAATAAAAAAAATTAGCATCTATCTTTTGCTAAAGCAAAATCAACATCAATCAAAATAGATCTTAATCAACTACTTTTAAAATATTTATTACTAGATTTTGCCATTTTCATAAATATTTCTCCGTCACTGCTTTGCGAAACTGATAAAATTTCTCAGCAAGAGTCTTCAAAATTGATTGAGTTTGCAGTTCAGCCTTGATCGAATCCATGAACGTTCTGTTTGGCTCTTATTTAATAAATTATTCAACGGGCTAAAACTTGTCTCGTAAAAGTAATTGCTTGTTGGAATTGAAAAAACAAAACCAACTATTTTTTTAATATTCAAAATAATTAAAAACGCTTGTTCTAAAGAAATTGGCCCAGATTTTATCGTTTGGAAAGTCTTTTGGAAGGACCTGAAAAACACGTTTCAGACATGTGAACTCTGTATAAAGGGAGTTAATGTTAACTGCATCTAGAATTTTAAAAGTCCCAGAAAATTCAAAGAGTATTTTCCTGTCAGTTTCAATTCCTCTGATTTAAGGGACATTCCATCCTCCCGCTGCGAGCATGGGATACTTGGCTTGGCCTCATGGCCACCGTGGTGAACTGAGTTTGAGAAAAAAACTAGTATACGGAAATTCCGGGACAGTCACGCATAATTCCTGGACACGAGATCAGACACAAAATTCCGGGACATTCCCGGATTTTCCGGCTATCTGGCAACCCTACCCATACCTGGTACATTACGATTAGTTTCTTAATGGTAATACTTTTGCATCGATTGAAGACAGATTTTAAAAACTTTTCAAATTGTCCAGACAAAAATTCTAATGAATATTGAATGAGTTATTTTACCTTCGTTTTTAACTTCTCCACAGGCCCGCCGCTAGCTGTTTGAGCGCCCGCGTGCAATAGCGATTATGCCGCCCCCTGTCCAACTACAGCCAATGGTGGATCTAGGAAATTTCCGAAACGGGTCAAAAAACTGTGAGATTGCCGCCCCCATTGTTGCGACACACCTAGAATGGCGTCCAAGGTGGCTGCTAAAATTTGGAACCGCCTTGATATGAATTATTTTTTAGGAACATTGTGAGGCCCGAGGATCCTTCATTTCACCGAAGAGGATGTGCTGATAACTTAGAAGCTGGTCCCGGTAGTGATGGCGCGAATAATTTTAATATTACAGCTCCAATTACTTCACCCATTTACCGTCAGAGTGCGAGTATGAAAAATGCTATATCAGACACAAATAACAATACGAAGCAGCTAAGGATAATGGTACTAAATTGTCGGAGTATTAGAGGGAAAGTAGCGGATTTTCACGCCTCAGTTGCGACTAATGATGTCGATATAATACTAGGAACTGAGAGCTGGTTGACGCCTGAAGTTGAATCTAGCGAAGTATTTGGCCCTCATTTCAATGTTTTTCGGAAGGACAGAACTGTCTCAATGGGTGGGGGTGTGTTCGTGGCCGTAAGTAAAACCGTTAATTGCTCTGTCGTAACTGAAACGGAAAATTTTTGCGAGTTAATATGGGTCAAGGTAAAACTGGCAAAAATTTAAAGTTCATACTCGGGTCATTTTATCGACCTCCGGATTCTGATCTGGCTAACGCGGAATACTTCAGAGAGTCACTTAATAACATTTACAAAAAATTTCAAGGACATATATTGATCGTGGGTGGTGACTTTAACCTACCGTCGGTTAGGTGGGACACATACACGTTCAGGTTGGGTGGAAGAGATAGGTTAATAACCGAAACGTTCCTAGAATCATTTGCAGAAAGATCTCTTGAACAGATGGTCGAAGAGCCAACGCGGTGCGACAAAGATTCCTCGTCCATTCTGGATCTTTTTCTAATTAGCAATCCTGATATTGTAGATAAAGTTTGTATAGAAGACGGTATAAGTGATCACAAGGCGGTTGTGGTAACGTTAAACTGTAGTCTGAGTTTGAAGCATGACAAAGAGAAACTCGTGTTTTGCTTCGATAAGGCAAACGATGCGGGTATGGTTGATCACTTTGCGAAGAATTTTGAAACGTACATGCTAAATACAAATGTTGAGGAACTTTGGTTTAATTTAAAAGAACTAATATGGACCGGTTTAAACCAGTTTGTTCCTAAGAAGTGTATTAAGGTCAGTAATAACTTCCCTTGATTCAATAGGGAAGTGAAACGTTTGCTCAGGAGGCAAAGGCGTTTACATGCCACGGTGAAAAAATCGGGGGACTCCTCTAATCGGGCTAAATTAGTCCAGTTGCGTGCGGAAGTGCGTAAGGCAATGCGCGATGCGTTTAAAGAATTCCAAGCCAGGAATTTATCCGAAGATCTCATTACTAATCCAAAAAAGTTCTGGTCGTATATCAAAGTAATAAGAGGCTCTCGTAAGGTTATGCCGTCGCTGATTAAAGAAAATGGTGAATTATCAGAAACAAGCGTAGAGAAAGCAGAAATTTTGAATGATATATTTAAAAAGGCTTTTACGATAGAAAACTCAGAGGAAATACCGATATTTAACAATCGTACCGACAAAATTATGAATGATCTCGCTCTTGATGTCGAGGGAATAACTAAACTGCTTTTGAATGTAAAAACCCAATAAGGCTCCCGGACCAGACGGTATTCCTACAAGATTCTACTCAAGATACGCAAAGGAAATTGCACCGTATTTAATGAAATTGTATACCGTCTCTCTGGATCAAGGAAAAATACCAGCCGAATGGAAAACCGCTATCGTAACTCCAGTGTTTAAAAATGGGAATGTTAATGATCCTCAGAATTATAGGCCGATCTCGTTAACTTCAATATTTTGCAGGATTTTAGAACATATCATCTATTCAAATGTCATGCGGTTCTTGGATGAAGGTGAGCTTTTAAATCCAAATCAACATGGATTCAGAAAAGGCCGATGCTGCGAAACACAACTTGCACTTCTAATTCATGACTTGTGCCGAATTATAGATGGGCAATCCCAGGTTGATTTGGTTCTATTAGACTTTAAAAAAGCTTTCGATACTGTGCCTCACACTAGGTTACTTATGAAACTTCGCGGTTACGGCATATCTAGACAAATATGCGACTGGGTTGCAGACTTCCTGAAGGGCATAACACAGTGTGTAGTTCTCGACGGTGAGCGTTCATCACTTACTGAAGTGGGGTCTGGAGTTCCCCAGGGAAGCGTGTTAGGGCCACTGTTGTTTCTCATATACATCAATGATCTATGCGACATAATAGGGGGGATGAAAAGATTATTTGCCGATGATGCTATAATTTATCGTGAAATCAAAACCCAGGACGACTGCGCTTTGTTACAAGACGATATTATGAAAATAATTGCGTGGTGTAAAGACTGGCAGTTGGAGTTAAACGCTAAAAAGTGCCAAGTCATGCGTGTAAGTAAAAAGGTGACACCATTTAACTATGAATATACGATTAATGACACTGTCCTTAGAACGGTAGATTCTGCTAAATACCTAGGGGTAACAATTCGTAATAATTTGTCGTGGAATGAGCATATCGAGAATGTAATGGGAAAAGCAAGTCGTATGCTCCGATTTCTAGGTCGTAATTTAAATCAATGCACCCAGGAAGTTAAATCGATTGTATACAGGTCACTAGTACGTCCTCACTTAGAGTATTGTTGTTCTGTATGGGGTCCCCATCAAAAGGGGTTAATTGAGGCATTAGAGATGGTCCAAAGAAGAGCCGCCCGATTCGTGACAGGTATATATAGGTGGAGGGAAAGCGTAAGTGCGATGTTGAAGGAGTTAGGTTGGGAAGACCTTGGAACACCGAAGGCGTTGCTCTCGACGGAAGCTAATTGAAAAATTCAAGACAGATGTATTTCGGAATGACAGTCAGCAAATATTGCTACCAGCAACATTCATATCTCGAAATGACCATGAAAACAAGATAAGAGAAATCAGGGCCAGAACCGATTCATTTCTGTACTCATTTTTAACACGAGCGATTAGGGAATGGAATAGAAAGGATTTACCGGGCGAGTAAACTTAAAATCCGACAGGAGTAGCTTTCGATAAAGCACTCCAGCCATCCTGATCTGGGTTTTCCATGGTTTTCCCAGATCACTCCACGCGAATGCGGGGATGGTTCCTCACAATAGCCCATGGGCGCCTCCTGCCATATCCCTTATAACCCTTCCAAACCATAACCCTTTTAGATAGGTGCAATGCACCCTCCACCACACACTTTTAGTGAATCGCGGAGTAACAATAATAATAATAATAATCCCGAGTGTCGCCGCCGACCACCCGAAGCAGCTGTTTAGCTAAAAAAAAAAAGGTCGCCTCCTACATAATATGCTGCCTTGCACGCCCACTTACGGCGGCCCTGCTTCTCCATGTGCTCGGATCATAAATTCTTTCTTAAAATTCTATCTATGAAAATGTATTGCATGTGCAACACAGGTAATCGTTTTCCCTCCAATAATAACTTGGAATATTCTACGAGGAAAACGGCAAATAACAACTTATTTTTAAAAATATCGGACTCCGATATCCAGATTTCAATATCGATATATCGTCCTAAAAATATCACTCATAAATATCTATATTTTTTTTAAAAAAATATCGATATATCGATATTTTATCAACAGCCCTAGTATAGCCACGCCTGATCACTGCGTATTGTATGCCGCGGGCGAAGGATCACCACACAGGCACACACGGACAGTGCCACACACTGTCCACGACTGATTTTCCTGTATTCGTTGTATCAGTACCTCTTGTCACAAGCAAAATATTTGCCATTGCTTTTTTTGTGCACACAGCATCACCGCGCCGTTTTCTCTCTCTAGGGCCCCTTAACTTATGGACGTGTATATTGACTGGACTTCTTTTAAATAAACCGTGTACGAGTCAGGTCTTGAAGGTTAGTGAGGAGAGATTTCACGGTGTTTTTCCTACATTCTTTCCCACCGCATTGATATTCTTCACAGGTGTGGTAGAGGAATGTAGCCAGGAGTTGATGATGCTACTCACTTTTCTCATAGCGTTGTTGACGTGGGTGTCAACTCAGTGGCGTAGCTAGGTCAACAAGGGCCCCGGTGCAAAAAATTTATTTTGGGCCCTCAGGCCAGACGGGCGACCTTTTTTTTTTTTCTTTTGCTTTGTGTGCTGGTAGGGGCCCCCTGAACTGAGGATGGGACCCTTGAATTGTTCTTTAGGGGCCCCTGAGCAGTGGTTGCCCCCCCCCCCCTGAGCAGCGAGGGCCCTTAGTGAGGGGCTCCTGTGTTCTCACGGGCCCCTTAGACGACGGTAGAGCTTGAAAAAAAAAAAGGTCGCCAGTTTGCCGTGAAGGCTCATGGGCCCTCTAAACTGCGCTCTAGGGCCCGTAGAGGTGCGCTTAGGGGGCCCCTGAGCGTGAGGGCCCCGGTGCATTGCACCGCCTAGCCTCATAGTAGCTACGCCCCTGTGTCAACTTCAGCAGTATGATCACTATAGTCCCAATTAGAGCAATAATATCCTGGTGCGGAGAGTGCTGGGCCAAGGACTAATTCTCGAATGACTTGCTCATCTGCGCCCCATGTTGTACCAGCCAGTTTCGTTACAAGGTTCACAAGGGTTTTCACATTTTCTTTAGCACTAGACACAGAGCGTCGAAAGTTGAGTGCTCGATCCTTGGTTACTCCAAGATATTTTGGATGGCCTCTATGCTCTTCTCTTCTAAGGGGCTCGAAATCTTGTCTTATTTTAACGTTTTCAAGCTAGTTTCGCAGGTGGAAGCAACAAAGCTCTCTTTGTCAGGTTAGATTTCAGTGTATGTGTACAGCTGGACAAGATCTCTAGTAGTCTGTCTTAACAATTCTGGATGTTTCTGCTCTGGTAAGTAATGTTGAGGTCATCGGGATTCTGGGATTTTCTGTAGTTCATTTGAGGTGTGTCCGCAATATATAAATAAAAGAAGTGAGCCTCGAGGCAGCGTGTTGTTGAGGATATGCCAGCAACTTCTTTGTTACAGTGTTTGTTAGCTAATGATTGTGGATTAAGGGCCAAGTAGCGGATTTCTTCCATCAGGTTGCTCGAAGCAGACAGTATCGTTTGGAATGTCAAGCTACGTAACTGTGGCTAATGCTGTATGAATAAGGTTGAGCAGGGCTGCTGAATTTCTGCAACCTTAAAAACTAATTTTCTTTTTATTTAAATCGTTTATCGCCTTTAGCACAAAACTATAGTGTAATAATTTTAAATTTAACAAACAAATCATGTACGTCATTTAACTATGGATGTTTCAATTGTTTATTAGGCAAAACCTTGAGAACGCAGAGCTGTGAGTCCACTAACATCAGTCGCGGTTGGAGTCTTCCTGACCCGGCAGCTGCACTCCACATCATAGAGCATCGCTCCTACCTGCATACCTCACAGTATAGCAGACCTCAGTGCTTTAGTTGATAGCATTGTACGACTTTGTGTTTATGTACTATTTTATTCTTTATATTTTAGAGTTTTTTTTGATGTTACATTATATATTAATTTAAGTTTATATCTTTAATAGTAGTTACTGCAGTTAGGTGTACGAACACCTCCTAGCAACTCCTTTACATGTCAATCGTTTGGGCTTTTTTACAACCAATTTTCTATAAAATTAACTGAGGTATTTCTCAGGCACGATATAATAGTTGGTGTTAAAGTCTTTTTATTAGAATGTGTATGAAAGTTTCATGCAGTATGAAAAAAGTGCTGAATGTAATAAAGGAAATTTTTTGTGTTATCTTAGACTTTCTCACCTATTCCCAATGATGATGGCCGAGGAGGTGCTGTCAGGAACCTGAGATTCGTAGAAATTCCAATTACGATGGATGCACAGAAATTACCTAACTCAAAAGCAAACGTCTCCCGCAAAAAAATAATACAATAGTACTATATAATTTCGTTGGGGCTGACTCCATCCGAATTGAAGATTCTGAGAAATTTGGCGTGTCTTTTCTAAACCTCTGTAATCCTAGATAATGGTGTCATGTGTATTGATTTAAATTAGTAACATTAATATCTATATGAAATTTAAGATATTTTTTTTTTTTTTTTTTTTTTTTTTTTTTTTTTTTTTTAATGGCATTCGGCAACGGAGGCCATACAGCCAGCTCAATGTGTATTTTCTCCAATGTATGGACGCCACAGGACGGACAAGACATTCACACAGACACACAACACTTAACATCCATGCCCGCGGCCGGATTCGAACCGGCGGCCTTCGACACGTGGAGCTAGCACTCTAGCCCCTACGCTACCGAGGCCGGCGAAATTTAAGAATTCACTTGTTATCCTTTCGCAGTTTGGTGCCCTGTTTAAATGCAAAGAGAAGTGGAGGTTTTAAAATATTAATTACCAATTTCTTTATGTTTGCCGTAGTGGAAGCAGGTTTTGCAGTGTTTATTAGTGTGATTTTATATTATAACAAAAATGCAAGCACGGCATTAATGTCTTACCAGTCGGTGAAGTTATCTGTAGCTTCCTTCACTGGTGGCTCCTCCGGCTGATCGTCTACATAGCTGTGCTTTTTTAGTGACAATTTCTCTACATCTCTACGTACAGGGCGTTCGCCGGGAAACGCAACCCACTGTTAGCGCTACAAGGAAGAAACTGCTCGCGGCGAGCGAGCGTTCAGCTCCCGGCATTGTTCGACCGTCGGCCGCGGACTATTTCATAAACTTGTATGTGCTAAGCATTTAAATGTGACGTAATTCATTAGCTTACCTTATAAAAGATGCTGGAAGTGTTGACACTCTTGTGTAATGCACATTTCACATCTTCTGAACATACACAGACGGAAAAAAAAATCCCAACACCAAGAAAAAATTATTGTAGAGTAATGAAATTTGGACAATGCATTTGTCAAGTTAACATGTTTAATTGATTAAATTTTCAAGATCACAGGTTAATTTAAGCTCAAGAAAATGCATTTCAAATGTGAAATACTGTTAAATTAATAGCCGGTGTAACCTCCAGAATTTTGAATGCAAGCCTGCAAACGTGAATGCATTGTGTCATACAGGTTTCGAATGTCACTTTGTGGTATGGAGTTCCATGCTTGTTGTACTTGTGCTGTCAATACTGGGACGGTCAGTGCTGGCTGTGGATGATGCTGGAGTTGTCGTCCAATGATATCCCATACGTGTTCAATTGGAGACAGATCTGGTGATCTCGCAGGCCAAGGTAACATGTCGACACTCTGTAGAGCACGTTGCGAGACAACAGCGGTATGAGGGCGAGCGTTATCCTGTTGAAAAACTCCCCCTTGAATGCTGTTCATGAATGGCAGCACTACAGGTTGAATTACCAGACTGACGTACAAATTTGCAGTCAGTGTGTTTGGTATAACCACAAGAGTGCTCCTGCTGTCATAGGAAATTGCTCCCCAGACCATGACTCCAGCCCTGTAGCGTGCATTCCACTGACTACAAGCCATCGCCGTTTGCGACTCCAGTGGTGTCAAGCCAGAGCTCATTGGAGGACGGAGTGGAGATCTGTTGTGTTTTCTGATGAAAGCAGGTTCTGCCTTGGTGCCAGTGATGGCCGAGTGTTGGTCAGAAGGAGGCCAGGGGAACGCCTGCAACCAAACTGTCTGCGGCCTAGACACACTGGACCTACACCTGGAGTCATGGTCTGGGGAGCAATTTCCTATGACAGCAGGAGCACTCTTGTGGTTATACCAAACACACTGACTGCAAATTTGTACGTCAGTCTGGTAATTCAACCTGTAGTGCTGCCATTCATGAACAGCATTCAAGGGGGAGTTTTTCAACAGGATAACGCTCGCCCTCATACCGCTGTTGTCTCGCAACGTGCTCTACAGAGTGTCGACATGTTACCTTGGCCTGCGAGATCACCAGATCTGTCTCCAATTGAACACGTATGGGATATCATTGGACGACAACTCCAGCATCATCCACAGCCAGCACTGACCGTCCCAGTATTGACAGCACAAGTACAACAAGCATGGAACTCCATACCACAAAGTGACATTCGAAACCTGTATGACACAATGCATTCACGTTTGCAGGCTTGCATTCAAAATTCTGGAGGTTACACCGGCTATTAATTTAACAGTATTTCACATTTGAAATGCATTTTCTTGAGCTTAAATTAACCTGTGATCTTGAAAATTTAATCAATTAAACATGTTAACTTGACAAATGCATTGTCCAAATTTCATTACTCTACAATAATTTTTTCTTGGTGTTGGGATTTTTTTTTTCCGTCTGTGTATTTCGAGACACACGCTGCCCTAACTGACTTAATGATTTTTTGGGTGACTGTTCTAGTCGAAAAGCGATATCGTCAATTTTCTCCTCTGTGAGAATACGGTTGACCGACAGTCTCTTTTTGTTAAAAAATGAACCCGTTTCTCTTACTTTTTTAACCAGACACAGAATTGTTGATTTAGCTGGCAGTAAAGCGCCAGGATATTCGCGACGAAATTTACTGCGACACTTTTTAAACGACTTCTTCTTCACATATGTATCGTAGAGAAATATTCTTTGTTGCAAACTGTAACGTACCATAATTTTACTCACACTCAAACACGGTACAGATTAGTAAGAGTATGAAGCCCCAAACCAGCCAAACCGCAAAGAAACGTTTATTCACAACACTGATTAATAAGAGACTGAAGTCACAAACTAGCTACAATGCAAAGAAACCGTTCTTAACAATGTAAGGGTCACTGCAGTTGGGGCAGTGGAGGTGTTAAACAGTGCGGTGATTCACGGTGCCGCGTGGCGGAAACTGCTGGCACCGCTGTCCGAGCAAGTTGCCGACGGCAACAGACTGGGAGGGTTGCGTTTTCCGGCGAACGCCCTGTACTTACGTTCTATTCTCATTTGTAATTTAAACTCTTTCGCTGTCTGACGTACATTAAGACAGTACATCTGCTGATAACTTGGTCCATATTCCAGTTCCCGTTACCTTATTCAATTTACCTTACAAATAAATGGGAGCTCCCCAACTCCTTTATGCCCACGGGAATCTCCCGGCCGTAATAAACCATACGGGAAAGGGGGGGGATTTAATTCGAAATCTACAAACTTTTTCAGACATTAATTTTAACGCCACACTTGCTTCTCCAAAGTCCTGAATTCTCATAAACAATAACAGCATACTAAATTTAAAAATAGTAGCATGTGCAGTGAATGAAATAAGGGAAAAACTTTTTATTTTATTTTTTTGGAAGTAAAGTTTCACTTGTAAAATTCATCCAAATGCAGTTTAGACCCAGCAGGAGAGCCGAAATGCAGGTAATTAATCTCAGGAGGAGACACTGTTCTGGGAACATGGAAACAATTTATTACAGCTGTGGAACTCTTCGATTGCATCACATATTTCCTTTCTCGATGGTGCTCATGATTTATATTTCCTTGTTTCAGGAAACGTTCTCGTCCCCAAGGGCAAGAGGAAGCTTCTGATAACAATTAGTTCTTATTTCCATCAAGGTCATTAGAGACGGGAGAGTGTTGTCATAGCATTCCTTGAACCCGGAAGTATAATTTATGTTCATGACTATGCTTTTAACTTTATTATACGCTCATAGAGCACGTAAAAACGCCTGTACCGTTTGCCACTGTTGGTAGCAATCATGTGATAACATTAGAGTTAGGGCACTTAAGTTATCGGGAGAAGATATGGGTACTAGAAATAACTACTGTGTATTCTAGCGAGAATTGAGTCACGGATACAGAATTTACCACTGTTAGAATTTGGATTCGTCTGTTGAAGCTTTATGGGTGACTTATGCATTCTGTTTTTTGTTTGCCAGTTACTGTGTCAGAATTTAAAAACAAATTTCGAGGCTGCTGCATTAAACCACTTTTGTGACGACGATTGCAAGACTTCAATGTTTTGAGTTAGACTCCTTCTTCGGCGTCACCAATGACGATTGCTGAGTCAGGAAGCGAACAAATTGCATGCTTCCTCCAGATACTGGTCCACGTGCATGGAGTTGTGTTGCATATCTCTGACATGATGTTAGAGCTAAGAGCAGTAGGGCGGTGAAGGTCTATTAAAAATGATAATGACAAAAAAAAGTATTCAATATCTAAATCTTCTACCGTAGCAACCAAGAGGCTAACAAACGTTGCGTTGATTTGATGGTAATTCCGTATTCGACCAGGAGCATTGTCAGGCTGACTTTGCAGGTAAAACAAATATTGAGACCATCCCTCTGCATAACATGACCCCTCTACAATTAACTATAATCGAGTACAGAGATCCACAGGGCTATAGAGATAGTTATAATTTGCTTTTATAAGATTAGTAATAGTTACAATAGTCGTACCTTATTCCTTTGTTCTGGTGCTAAGCTGCGTTATTCATACTTATAAGGCAGCTTAGCATCCGAATACTCTTATACAGGGCGTTCGCCGGAAAACGCTACCCTCCCAGTCTGTTGCCGTCGGCAACTTGCTCGGTCAGTGGAGCCAGCAGTTTCCGCCACGCGCCACCGTGAATCACCGCACTGTTTAATACCTCCGCTGCCCCAACAGTGCAGAGCAGTGACCCTTACATTGTTAAGAACGGTTTCTTTGCATTGTAGATAGTTTGTGACTTCAGTCTCTTATTAACCAGTGTTGTGAATAAACGTTTCTTTGCGGTTTGGCTGGTTTGGGGCTTCATACTCTTATTAATCTGTACCGTGTTTGAGTGTGAGTAAAATTATGGTACGTTACAGTTTGCAACAAAGAATATTTCTCTACGATACATATGTGAAGAAGAAGTCGTTTAAAAAGTGTCGCAGTAAATTTCGTCGCGAATTTCCTGGCGCTTTACTGCCAGCTAAATCAACAATTCTGCGTCTGGTTAAAAAAGTAAGAGAAACGGGTTCATTTTTTAACAAAAAGAGACTGTCGGTCAACCGTATTCTCACAGAGGAGAAAATTGACGATATCGCTTTTCGACTAGAACAGTCACCCAAAAAATCATTAAGTCAGTTAGGGCAGCGTGTGTCTCGAAATATGTTCAGAAGATGTGAAACGTGCATTACACAAGAGGGTCAACACTTCCAGCATCTTTTATAAGGTAAGATAATGAATTACGTCACATTTAAATGCTTAGCACACAAGTTTATGAAGCGTAATTATTATGAAATAGTCCGCGGCCGACGGTCGAACAATGCCGGAAACTGAGCGCTCGCTCGCCGGGAGCAGTTTCTTCCTTGTAGCGCTAACAGTGGGTTGCGTTTCCCGGCGAACGCCCTGTATAAAATGCGTTGTCTGGAGTCTGCGCACGTTGTCTGTAGCTATTGGCTAGAGAACGGTCACGTGCCAGCCGTCACTCGCGAATCAACAACCACCATATTACAATCTTTCCTTCATGTTGCTTTTTGTTTGTTTACGACAACTAGATGCAGAAATTCATCTAAGGAGAAGGTAATTCTATGTTTACGGTATTTTATCTGTATCAGTTATAAGACATAGGTTAAAGCTAACCTAATAATTTTTTTGGCAGACGATAAGAAACAATGAAGCTTATTAAAAACTCAGAGAAACGTACGTAATCGCGCAATGTATCAGCGAAATAAATAACAGTTGTCTATTTTCGAAATTATAGTCTCCATCATTTAAAGAAAAATGCATTTATTCAAATTAAATCTTAACCAAATATCTGATGTTCTAACCAGAGTAAGGTACTCATATCACGAAAGAAATAATTAAAAATGATTCTAATTCGGTTTTCCTTACAAGCTTTTCCAGAATAAATTCCTACTGCCATCATAGATTATACCCTTAGTATTTGATAAACGTATTAACTGTTAAATGAGATTTAAGTTTTCCTTTTTATGTAGATTTAAACCAACAACTCAATTTATAAATCGCAATTCAACAACTATGTTCTTGCAGCCAAATAGCGACGAGCAGAGATATTATAAATTATTATTTATTTATTTATTGTATTTATTTTATTTGGCCTGAAGCACCAAATGGCACTATACAGCCATCAGCTATTTATATAGATAATTGGCTTGGTACAAATGAGTAAAGCATTGTACAGATAAACAAATTTACAGGATAATTATAATAAACTAGTAATTTCACATCAGCTGGAATATTTCTCAAAAAAAAAAAAAAAAAAAATACATGCATGTTTACAAAATGAAGGATTAGTAAAACAATTAAATAGGGGACTCTGTACCAACAGTGCACAAACAATAATTACAGTATAATTAAAATATAAAGGAGATTTTTATATACACATTAAATTATTATTTATATACAGGAATTAACACATTATAAAAAGGACTTATTTGCCTAAATCTTACACAGTTTAATACATACGCAACTGCTATGAAATTAATTGACATAATACAGGCATGCATTAAGTTCGATTTTCATAACATTTTATTCTTAAAAAAATGTGGAAAAACATTTCGTCTGAAAAAAAAATTGGAACTATGAGTACTTTTAAGTAACATGTCGCTAATGAAAGTAAACTTTAGTTTCTCATGGTCACCGCTATAACGTAACTGCGTTACCGGATAAAACGTACGGTAATATTCTGTTTTGGAAGTAACTGCATAAACATTCGAAGAAAAAAAATTAATGCGAGGCAATCATACTTTAGAAAGTTACAATTTGTACGTTCGTTAAAGTTTACATGTTGCTTTTTGTTTATTTACAATAACTAGATGCAGAAATTCGAGACAATATTATCTGTATCAGTTATAAAAACTAGATTAAAACATGACCTAAGAATTATTTGGCAGAAGATAAGAAACAATTAACTTTATTAAAAACTCAGAGAAACGTACGTAATCGCGTAATGTATCAGTGAAATAAATATCAGTTATCTGTTTTCTAAATTATAGTCTCAGTCATTTAAAGTAAAACGCATTTTTTTAAATAAAATCCTAGCCAAATACTCTGATAATCTAACCAGAGTAAGGGAACTAGGTTAAAACATAACCTAACAATTTTTTTTGACAGAATATAAACAATGAAGTTTTATTAAAAACTCGGAGAAAGTTTACACGAAATGTGCGAATCGTGAAATGTATCACTCAAATAAATGACAGTTATCCGTTTCTGATATTATACTTTCCGTCATTTAAAGTTAAATATATCTATTTAAATAAATCGGGATTCTGGAGATGGTGATTCCACCAGGAATTGGCGTCATAACACCGCCGTGGTCAACACAAGACTCCTCTAGAAATACGTTCCGAAGTACATTTAACTGTGTTATTTTGGTCTAGGCTGTATTACAACCTAATTTTTGCTTGAAAATAATGGTCCAGGCTGTATCGCAACGGAATTACTGCTTGAAAATAATATGTCTTGCGATTGACTACAGCAGTATTATGACGCCACAACTGAATGTTATTTTGACGGGATCGCGATCTCCAGTAGACTCCACCGTTAGTCGTTTATCAAGCTTTTCCATAATAAATTCCTACTACCACCATAGGTGATGCTCGTTGTTATTCAAATGAGGGTAATAGAAGCTATGATTTTCGATTGCAATATTAGTGGAGGTTGTTGTTAAGTTGACCAAAATCGCAACTGACACATTTTTTTACAGCATAACTCACTCTGAAATCAGTCTTACAAACCATATAAACTGTTTTCGTGTTACTAAAGGTGTTAATTAATGCGGATGGAAGTAGTTCCATATTTGACGTGCTGAGCTGTGCCTGGACCAGAAATAGAATTGATATTACATGGATAGCAAAAGTTTTTGGGATTCCATTTTTTTTTTTTACTGGCTCTATACTTCCGTCGTTATTAATTCAGTAGACGTTACTACTGTATTACCATGTGAACTGCAAATGAAATGTGTAGAACATTACAAACTCAAGGCCATTAGCATTATGTAATAACAATTCCGTATAATTGACCAACTGCAAAAAAAAAAAAAAAAAAAAAAAAAATATGAACTAGAATATTGCGTTCAAATACAGAGCGATGGATGAGTTTATTTCCAGCACATGAGATCACATGCACCTCTCTTCAGTTCCTAGTGTCAACTTTCAGACTGAATGATCCAGTTTGAATGTGGTTTACTTTAGTAATACACTATGGCTGGTTGCTGGAGGCCAGTTGACGCAGTCTGCAGTGCGCGATGTCCAGCGCAGCAGCGGAGCGGCCCAGCTCAGCGACCAGTTTGCACACCAGCTGGTTGTACCTCTCCGACATCACGTCTGGCAGCATCTGTTGGCAGTCATTGCCATTGAGAAAAATTACCATCAATATATTGACTTAATGCTGAAAGCAGCAGAAATGTCGAGGTATGGAATTAAATAAGCACATTTTTCCCGGTGTGAATGGCCCAGATGTTTGGCCTCAGTTGGTTTCGAACCAGTTAAGGATTTCTCTTGAAAGTAAGGAATTTCTTTGAAACTATTCCCGTCCAAAGCTGTAAATGATTAATGGTGAGTTCAAGACAAATCCAAATAAAAATGTACGGTTCACAAAATAAAATTTAACTAAAGAAATTTGTCCTTAAATTAATTACATAAAATTATTCAGCGGTTTACAAATTTAGGAACAAATTTGAATGTATACCGAGTAGAAACGAGGGCGTTGTAGTGTTTGTTCTCTGCGCGGCAGTGAGAACCGAAACGAACTGAGATTATACACTAGATATAAGTGCAAACAATGAAAAATTTCAAAGTGTTTGAACAACATTCAAGTTATTCCACAAGGGGAAAGCAAATGATTTGGCCCAAATGAGCTACGTGGTGGTGGGTAACTCGTTCGTGCGCTGATTAAGCACTGTCACATCGACATGAAACGTACCTCGTTAGTTAGAAAAATTCCATTAATTCCGACACAAGTTGACATGTAGTGTAACTCCAACGAACTAGAGCGGGGAGTGGGGGTGTCAGTTACGCTTATTTGTATTAGCAATTCTAGCTAAAAACTGCAGATCTTTTCGACCGGCAGATGGTTTCACTTCCATCAGAGTTTACAATTTTACTTAATCATTTCAAGTAAAGTTTTGACATACAGATTTCTTCATAAAGAAGTGACTTGCTAATTTAACTCAGTTTACAGTTATTCGTAAGCATCTGTGTGTAGTTTTATAAATTCAATGTAAAGTTTAATGCCATTTACTTCTTTTAAAAGTTTGTAAAAAGCACGGAAATAGTCTTTACTTACAAATTTTCTGTCTCCAGTAATATCGCAGACTACAATTAGTTGAAACATATCGTGAAATACATCCTTCAGAACACAAATTAAATTATTTCATTGAAACCTAACCGTTTCAAACGAGTATGTGGAATAACCAACAAATAAATTTATGAACTCAGTATAGCCAATAGAATAACGAACATATTATGAGCGAAATTGACTGGATGACATTGTATGTACCAAAAGGGACGACGCTCTAAGGAAGAAATGGGAATCCAATCTTTCAATTGCGAGCCGAAACATCGTGCAGATTTTAGGTGTAATGTTAATGATTCGTTTAGTATTATAGAAAACTATTGCTACCTCGACCTAGAGTAAGAGATGGAATATGAACAAACACTTAACGGCAAAATGTATTCCTTAATAGCGAAAAGCTGTCATGTATACTGTTCTAAACACTGGAAACAGCAAAATGTATCGTCACATTATAAAACAAGCAAAAAAATTAATAAATTCAGAGGCAATTCAGCAGTTAAGCCCACTGTCAGAAAAAAAAAAAAAAATGTTGCGACTTCAGGTCTTACCACTCGAGTAGGCATTTGACTCATTGATTTAGTGTTTCTGGTTTAACATACGAGTAACCTGGGTGCGCAGACTTCCGCGGTCGTTGTCAATGTAATCTTGGTTGTCCGGGTTGAACCGCGTCAATTTGTTGAAACCTAACGTTTCGGCCATCATTTTGTGGCAGTACTCTGAAGAAGGCTACAAAATGATGGCCGAAACGTTAGGTTTCAACAAATTGACGCGGTTCAACCGCAACCACCGACAAGATGGTTGCGGTTTCATAATCACTTACCTCAGTTGATTTCCCAATTTGGCACACGTATCGTGGCGACGCGTAGAATGATTCCCCTTGCATCTCTGCTCCGTGTATGTACCTTACTACATGACGTATCCGCAACGTTACCAGACGGCATTCAATTTCGCGTCTCTTTAGGGTAGTTTCATTTTATAATTCTATCCAATAACTCCACAAGAGAAATTTTAAAATAAACTAAATTGAAGTAATATATTTATTCCTAAGTATTTCTCGAAGAAATAAAATTAGATGCTTTAGATCAACATTTTAATTTGCGTAAATAGAAATATAATTTATCCGTGGTTCAAAAACTGATTACAAAAATATCTAAAGCGAAGATAGTTATTTATTTCTAATTACATCTTAATTCGTACGTTTCTCTGCAAAGCTTTCAGATAACACTGCCGTATCAGTGATAACACGATTAGTACTTACAGAGTGATGGGAACTGATACCTACGACAACCATGTTATTTGAGGATAGAGAGAGAGAAAATAAAAGTTTGTTCAGAGTGGCTACTCATATTGTCAGGTCAACAAACTGCGGGACAGAAATTTTGAATCCAAACGCTCGCTAATATAGTTTCCAGGAATGGAGCTCTTGATTGCTGTGGGTGTGTGATATCTTGGGAAGCACAATTAATCTTGAAATGTTTGTAAGGACACATAAGTCTTTGGGATCCAAAGATGAACGCTTAGTGCTTAGCGATCTATAAATTCTCCGATGTTTCTCGTCTTACTGTAACACCAAGTAAGATATGAGAAAGAAAAATTTCATCCTACCATCTTAGGAAGGACTCATGGGACCAGTACTTATTAATGTAGGGTCTACTCTTATCAGATCGTGTAGTGTCTTTTAATTAATTCTCAGTTGTAGCTTGGCCTCGATGCATGCACTCACCTGTCCATCTCTCTGGCGGTCAGCTTGCTGGAGGTCGGACTCAGCTGTGTCCGTGAATTCCTCACGATCAGACACCTGCCTGTCGATATCTTCGCTATGGACAAACAATCAAAGTCAGCACAATAGTCAGTTAAATTCAAGGTCTAAACATATAATAATGTGACATTGTCAATTATGCAATGATAAGAACTCGTTTATTGACATTTTTTGGTAAATTATTCTTAAAGAGGTTACCCTCAGGTATTAATTTGCCCACAACATGCAGTAATGTAGACAATATGGGGTGCTAGATCGAGATCTTCATCTGAATAACATTCCAAACAGCTTGCCATTTTGACATTAAGTAAATATCCTTCCTCAAAATGACACAACGAATTAGTGTGACCTATATTATTTCATCTTCTTGAAAGATTTAAGATGCCTGGAGGAGTACATAACAATTTTGCTGAAAACTTATCACAAACCTTTCCTGACAATTTTTTACACTAAACCTTTCTTTTTATATAATATTTGAGCAACACATGATATTATTTTATGTGCAAAAGGATCTAATAGTAATGTTTACGGATAAGTGATGCAAATAATTCAGACATCTTTCTGCCTTTTGCAATATCTGATGGATGTATTTGCTATCCCGATTAAGTTTACCTCGAAGCAACTAAAATCCAAGTTACATTATTGCAATTTCTAATCTCTTTGCTCAAAATTATATTAAAAACCTGGAACAATATTTACTCATGTTTTAGTACCGGACGTTAAATATTGTTTTTCTGCTTTTCGTGTATATTTTCCGAAGTTTTGGCTATATTGCTTTCAGAAAATAGCCTTTTCAGAGTATAGCATGCAGAGTGTATGATTTCGACTGTAAGAATCTTTGCACCGAGATTGGTGAGTGAGCGGTAACGCCTGGCTTCGCATTCGGGAGGACGGGAGTTCGAATCTCCGTCCGAGCATCCAGATTTGGGTTTTCCATAGTTTCGCCAAATCACTGCAGGCAAATGCCGCGATGCTTCTTTTAAAAGGGCAAGGCCGAATTCCTTCCAGTTTCTTGCACCTAGTCCCATCCCGCCTCTAATGGCCTTGAGATAATTTCACCAGTTCATTCTTTAAACAGGCGACTCTATAAGTTCCAGTCTTTGTTTCACTAGTCAATTAGTCACACCGATATTAAACCGAGCAGAAGTCATTTCTTATTTTTGTTACAAAACATCTGTACACTACTTCCTCTTATTCAGCAACAGAATTACTTCAATATCGCGGGAATACCTTCAGCAACAACACAGTCGGCGGATGTTGAGTACTTAGCCCTTGCATATTTCTCTCAAATTTAGAGACATTGTGTAGTAAGCGTAGTAATAATGCTTACGAGTTTCACCTATTGCCTCTACATACAAAATATAGTTAACATGATCGGAGAAACCTATTGTACAGTAGAGATGCATAAAACAACCAATTAGCAACAACAACGACATGGTTTAGCGTCACCTTAAAATGTATTTTGCATTTACGTGAGAGATCTAATGCCTCCTTTAAAATTTCTTATATGACATCATAAGCATTATAAATTGTTAATTTTCTACAGCTACACTCTAACACAACTTCCGATTTAATTGTTTAATCGTTGTCATATTACGCTGAAGTTTAATGAATAGTATTTAAAATCAAAATATAGTAGTTTTGAAGACTTATCGGTAGTCGCTACCCATGGAAACTTGCTCTACGAAACCAGCGACCTTGTGCGGAAAGCACAATGCTCAATGGATAAAGTTTATAATTGAACTGTGTTGCGCGTTTGAAGGCGTTCACTCACAACAAATACGCGACGTTGGCTTTCCCGATGACCTTTATTACTCTGTTACTTTGAGTATGTAGTTTTCTCAGTAGCACGCCATAATGGCTATCACTGACGGAAGTTGGGACAAATAGTTGGTTGCAAGACGTCTGTCAATATTTAAAAATGATATCATTGAACATATTGGCTTAGTGGTTAAAGTTCGGGTCTGGAATTTGGGAGGAGGAAGTTCGTTTTTCCCTGTTGATTTTTATGTATGAGATCATTTAGCTAAAAAAAATAAAAAAATCTAACGTTAGTTAATTAAATAATTAACACTTCCAATCGTACCCAGCGGATTCGATCCCTCAGATTTTTACAATACTAGTAAGAAGAAAAATTGAACCATATGAAATTTGATGCTATAGAAGGATGTATAAAACTAAGAGGACAGATAAAGTATGAAATGAGTGTGTTTTGAAAATGGTGAACGGAGAACGAAATTAGTGGAAGAGACAGGACGGTGGGTCCTATTTTAAGATATGCGGGATTGTTTAATTTGCTAGTGGAGGTAACATTTGAAGGAAAAACTATCAAGGAAGACAAAAATTATAATATACAAAGCGTATAGCTGAGGACGTAGGTTCTAGGCGTTTTGTTGAGATGAAAAGTTTCTCTTAAGTTAGGAAGAGGAGAAAGATTGTGTCAGACCAGCTGTGAAAATGATGACGGCAAAATAGAAAAAAGAAATCAGTATTACTCGAGATTGGCAGGGCCAAGCGTTAACTACCCACCCACACGACTGGGCTATCCTCAAAAAAAAAAAGTTCTTAATTACATATAGATATAATAGGTATTTTAATGCTGCTGTATCCAGAACAGCAATGGCTATGTAGATCATAAATCTCTGTAAGGAAAGTATTCGTTTGATCGTTTCATGTTGTGCTGCCACCTCTCAGTAAACCCGAATACATGTTCGTAAATGAAACATCGCCTTTTAACAATTTCATTTTTTAATTATTTAATCTCTGATGTATTTCGGCCTTGTCGAAAGGGTCATCACCAGTGCAAAACTTGTAGAACCAATTACATACTGATATAGAATAGCTCTATTTGCACTGCTACAGAACACGATTTAATACTACAGTTCAACATTGCTCCCTGTATTTTCACAAATTCTTGTACTGTTATAAATTTTAGCACTTGTATTGTTTCACACATCTAGCGTGTTTTATTTACATGTTTTAATTTACGAACGTTTAATAAGCAACTGCTGAAGAACGGCCAAAACCAATTTATCCTGAATACAGTTACATAACGGGAGACGCTAACGGTATCCGACCAAACCTGTCGATGCCTCGGCTCACCCTTCTATGAGTTGTAAGCCGAGCTTGAAGAGGGGATCGTCCAAGTCGCCTCGTGCCCCGAGGCAGGAGCAGACCCTGCGGCGGAACTCCGTCTCCAGCTCAGGCGGCAGGCTGCTCGCAGCCAGCTGCTCCTGTCAACAGGGGGTCGCCAAATATGCTCAACAACATCACGGCGGGGCTGCACACCACACTCGTTGTGGAATTTCTGAATATTATCATCGATACTCGTGTATTATTTTTGCTTGTTACTTGAAATGTAATACGTTTGCGCATAAGCAAGAGGAGTTGTGAAACAAGTTAAATACAATCAACATATTAACAGAAACTAAGGAAAATTTAAAGCAATCATCACAGTTGAAAAATATTATTTTACAGTGAATTATCAAAATAAAGATAGCGTCATCAGGAGTAGGAATTTAAAATCAGAACCCAAAGCTACAATTTTGAAAATAACCAAATAATATCCGTACACCTCAGAGTAACAAGACGATATCTGACAGTGTCATGCGTTTATGCACCTAAAGAGTGCTGACATTTACGAAACTCTGCAACAGCGTCGTACGCATATGTAAACAATACAAATTCTGTGGAAAGATACAGAGATTTCAATGCACACGCTGGGCAACTAATCATCTCTTCTACTAATTAATGGAAACGCAAACTGAATGAACACAAAAAATCTCTACGAACCTTCATCGCTTTCAGCGAATTTAAAATACCTAAGTTATTTTTACCAACTAAGAATATCATTAAACATACAAGGGATGAAAGGGGCACGAAAACAATAATTGATTACATATTTATGGAAGTGCGACGTAGGCTCTACCACATTACAGTCATTTATACACTTGTTATATCTATAACACGAATTCATAAGATCAGAACCAGACCTACAAATTCAAAGACATGGTACAAAGTACGTCTACTAAAGAAAGGTAGTTAACATTATACATACACCAGACGGAAAAAAAAATCCCAACACCAAGAAAAAATTATTGTAGAGTAATGAAATTTGGACAATGCATTTGTCAAGTTAACATGTTTAATTGATTAAATTTTCAAGATCACAGGTTAATTTAAGCTCAAGAAAATGCATTTCAAATGTGAAATACTGTTAAATTAATAGCCGGTGTAACCTCCAGAATTTTGAATGCAAGCCTGCAAACGTGAATGCATTGTGTCATACAGGTTTCGAATGTCACTTTGTGGTATGGAGTTCCATGCTTGTTGTACTTGTGCTGTCAATACTGGGACGGTCAGTGCTGGCTGTGGATGATGCTGGAGTTGTCGTCCAATGATATCCCATACGTGTTCAATTGGAGACAGATCTGGTGATCTCGCAGGCCAAGGTAACATGTCGACACTCTGTAGAGCACGTTGCGAGACAACAGCGGTATGAGGGCGAGCGTTATCCTGTTGAAAAACTCCCCCTTGAATGCTGTTCATGAATGGCAGCACTACAGGTTGAATTACCAGACTGACGTACAAATTTGCAGTCAGTGTGTTTGGTATAACCACAAGAGTGCTCCTGCTGTCATAGGAAATTGCTCCCCAGACCATGACTCCAGGTGTAGGTCCAGTGTGTCTAGGCAGCAGACAGTTTGGTTGCAGGCGTTCCCCTGGCCTCCTTCTGACCAACACTCGGCCATCACTGGCACCAAGGCAGAACCTGCTTTCATCAGAAAACACAACAGATCTCCACTCCGTCCTCCAATGAGCTCTGGCTTGACACCACTGGAGTCGCAAACGGCGATGGCTTGTAGTCAGTGGAATGCACGCTACAGGGCGCCTGGCTCGGAGCTGTCCTTGAAGTAACCGATTTCTAACAGTTCGTTGTGTCACTGTGGTACCAACTGCAGCTCGAATTTCTGTAGTGCTGCCATTCATGAACAGCATTCAAGGGGGAGTTTTTTCAACAGGATAACGCTCGCCCTCATACCGCTGTTGTCTCGCAACGTGCTCTACAGAGTGTCGACATGTTACCTTGGCCTGCGAGATCACCAGATCTGTCTCCAATTGAACACGTATGGGATATCATTGGACGACAACTCCAGCATCATCCACAGCCAGCACTGACCGTCCCAGTATTGACAGCACAAGTACAACAAGCATGGAACTCCATACCACAAAGTGACATTCGAAACCTGTATGACACAATGCATTCACGTTTGCAGGCTTGCATTCAAAATTCTGGAGGTTACACCGGCTATTAATTTAACAGTATTTCACATTTGAAATGCATTTTCTTGAGCTTAAATTAACCTGTGATCTTGAAAATTTAATCAATTAAACATGTTAACTTGACAAATGCATTGTCCAAATTTCATTACTCTACAATAATTTTTTCTTGGTGTTGGGATTTTTTTTTCCGTCTGTGTAGCTTACTATTTATTAGAATAAGTGAACAAGTGGTAGGAAAACAGATCTGGCACTCACTCGTTGCTTTATACAGTATTGTCAAGACTGGAAACAAACATAGACTCGAGACGCTTATCATTGTGTTAACAAGCGTTGCTTTGGACATTGAACACATCGATAAACTCCCAATGTATACTAGATACGACCATATAGTATATGCTGGAATGCCAAAATCACTAGGTATGGAGGTTCACAAATGAAATAGTGCAGTGAAATTACATTGATAATAAGAAGTGTAATTATTAAGGAATTCAGAATATTGAGCAATCACTCTTCCGTCCAGCCGCTGTACTTTGAACACTCGCCTACCGGACCCGCAAACGTACTAGCTTGTATGTCCTAGGATAATGGAGATTTCAATTCTGATATAACTTTTTGATGAACTGATCCTTTTAATAATAAATAATTTTATACATGTAACGCTGGAAACAATTATATTGGTTGACACTATAACTGTATTTTTAAATAAGTATTACTTTTATATAATGACGGCTGGATTACTAATAGTTCACGAAAGCAACTAAAAATATCAAACAGCAGCTCTAAGTCATGCAACTTGACTTAAATGACAAAACTATCTGACGTTAAGGATATATTAGATATATATTTTACAAACAATAAATATAGTTTATACAGAACTGGACACATCACAATATCAAACATACAATTTTCTCTACATAGCTATGAAATTTAAAACCATTATATTTAGAACGTTGCATTATTAATATTTAGCTATCTACGAACTTTTCTTTTACATTTTTGTTTTAAGTACTGGTACTATTAATTATTTTATTAATAGTAGGTTTTAAATCATGCATAGAGGAAAAAGTAGAAAAATGAATACAAACTAATATTTCTTGTAGATCCATCAGAATTCATTTATGGAATTATTTATGACATTATTTACTGGATAAAGTATTTATTTATTTAATTCAATGCCTCTCGAAAATTTTATTTCAAAAGGTAGTTTTTCGCAAAATATTACCAATAGCAGACCAAAACTACATTCTGGCCTGTTGTTTATCAGTCTGCCGCTCCAATAGAAACCTATTATCAAAACCACAGAGCGTACAAGCAAAACATATTAATCAAATGTCCACCCGACCGTGATCCCTCAACGACAAATACTTTTAAAATTTCTTAAATTTTGAATAATCACATTTTAGTTACAACGGAAAAAAATACTTTACATCAAAGAGTAGATCAATATCAAGACTTTAATCATTAATAGCCGCATCTAAGATTTAGACAGTTTCTTAGAAGCCTAAAATGAAATAGTGAAATATAAAAATAAAAAAGTAATTTCCAACTAATAGTCGCAACTAAAAGCGATAAATTTAACCGAAATTACTTCAGTGAGAGTTCAATATCAACCCGTTTACTTTTATAAATTTTCATTCATACTAGTTTAACTACAAATTTCCAGCCATAATTCTTTTCGATCACTATTTTATCTAAAAGTCTATTATACTACTAGAACTCTGTTAATAGCTTTGATTGTTGTTAGAACTGGTAAATCGTAAAGAGTGAAAGATATAGTTTGCTTGATAATAAACTGCCGTAACTTTATACACGACATGTTTTATACTCTGTCTCGTACAAGACAGTGGCCTATCGATTCTAAAAGTGTAAGTAATTCCTCTACCGCATACCAAAGGAATAATATGTCTGCTGCAGCAACAGATCTTTCATTAACTTCCTTTCTGGTATTTTTAGTCTTTCGAAGTGAAATATAAAAACGTTGTGCAGAACGAAATAAAAATGTGTTATTTATTTAAAATTAGTATTGAATAGATTAAAAAGAATCTATTACTCATCTAAAGTCAGAATTTGAAATCTCCGTGACTGAACCGATATTTGAATTAATATTTCAGAATGCAAAGCAAAATCAACGTCTCGTGTTCTTCACACACTTCTTCTACTTTTAGTACGACGGAAGTTTCTATATTCCTGAAACATGATTATAGCAGAAAGAGAAATATCGTGACAGACTGGTAGGTTAGGTCCACTCAGAATGGCAGTCATTATCACCTCCTTCATCTATGTTAAACAAAAATTACAGAATCATCAAGAAAATTAACAACTATAGTGAGGTTGAAACTCAACCACGGCCGTTCCCAGAAAAGAGGATTAATCACTTCCCCAATACGCGAATGTGAGAAACAAACCATATATTACTTGAGTGTAAGAAATACTGAGACCCCAGTAGCCAGCTGTTGTAGGATATACAACAGTATGTCATAGGCTTACCAGTTAACATATTAGTTAACATATTAGTAATTGATAATACAAAAGTGTATACCGAAATCTGATACTGAATACAACCTCTCTTTCATTCCGTGCACCCTTGGTATAAATTATTGTCCTAGCAGACACTGAGCAAGGGACTAAGTCTCCTGAAGAAGACCTAAGGCCTGGTCGAAACATTGGGAGGAGCATTTCGACGCAGCGTGATATTCGTGAAGCTATTTATACCAATATGACGACTGCGAAAACGCCGAAATCTTTTATAATAGATCTGTTGTTATTAATTAGATTTGTTAATGATGTAAATCTACTCCAGCGATCGTTTCTTTGCCTGTTACTATGTAAGAAACATTCATATTCAAAATAATTTCTCACGAAGATAACGAGGAAACAGCGAACCATGTGATCTTGAGTTAAATACTTCTACAATTATTCTCTTTGTCTAAATTAACAAGTTTTAAGATGAAATGTGTGGGTATCCCAATATTTGTCTGTGTGATACATGCAAACTGTTTAATACTAATAGCTTATGTATGAATAACTGGTAGTCATGGCTCCCCAAGTACATTATCGTAATTCTATGCCGCCCATAATGGTAGTGGATTAAGTTCCAAAGAGGTGCAACTTATGGGTCTACTTAAGGAAGATTCCGTTGAAAGAGACAAAGATCATCTTCACGAAAGCCGACTACGTATATGGAAGAAATATATCGAGAGAAGTCGCGAAAATTTGATTTAGGTAGAAGTAAATGTAAGCTGTTTTGAGGGAAAAGATGCACTATCTAGTAAAATTGAGGATAGTATTGTATGATAAATAGCCAATATAACGCACACATTAATTAGTGAGAACACATATAAAACCGTATACGTATTTACTTTAACTCAACGAGGGTTCACTTTCAAGATTATCTCGGTTTTAGGGAAATAGTTTACTTTGGTATTGCCTAATTGATGACAATATACTTCCAAAAATTATCTACTAGGAAGAAAAAGAACCAGTAACAAACAGTTGGAAGGAGGAAAATGGGCAAAGAAGACGTAACAACAGCTTTAGGGCGAGTCAACGGCATATTCGTTTGCGCACTAGCAAAGAAAGAGTCGACATTACACGGAAATGTTCGCATAAAATTGTTTCAAAGAATGAGGAAACGTAATAAATAAATAAAGACATACATTTTCCAAGTTATTAAAGTTGACGCGCATGCTATCGCCATAACACCGACATGATTGGCAAAGCGCAGTATAACAACAATCGCCAATAAACAGATAAATTCAAAACATCAAATGTTTGTTATAAAGCCAAAAATTCAGAAAAGGTAGGATTTAAAAAAAAAAAAAAAAAAAAAAAAAATAGTTACTACAGCTGAACAACATTCAAACTGAACGTGGTGGGTGAGCTATAAAATTCCGTCCTTGCATTCAGGTGGACACAGGTTGGAATCCGCATAAGGTCATCCAGGTTTTGGTTTTCCATGGTTTTTCGAGAATCAAGCCAGGCGAATGCCGGGGTCGTTCTTTCAATAGGATATGCCTGAATTCCGTTCCTAACCATCAGTACTTTCCAACCTCTAATGACCTCGACGTTGACTAGGCGTAAAGCCATAAGAAACAAAGAATCCAATATTCAACTTAATCTGATCGTTAAAATGGGTACAATGATCAACAAAAGAACCGGTATAAAAAAATTACATCTAAACAAAAACTGAAGCTGAAAACAGAACAGTAATTGGTACTAAATAACAGTAACCTTGCTAAATAACACTGATTCATCCGTTAGTGCACCGACGTTGATTTAATATCTCTAGAGAACAAACAAATAGCACCGGGCGAAATAATTTAAAAATATAAAGAATACATGTTAAAATAGTACCTCCATGTTGATGAAATACTGCAGCTGACTGTCGAATCTTTCTCTCAACCGGCTTGCAGCTTCCAGTGCAGCCAACAACGGGGCGAGGATGTCGTCATCCTGGCGGCAGTTTCGCTCTGGTTGTTGCGTTGCTGATTCGTTCACCTGCTGCTGCTGTGAGTGGTCTCCCACCTGCTGCGTCTGCCGAAGCCGCCCTGCTCCCAGCAGCTGTCGCCACCACTCCGGCCTCCACCACTGCGCTCGCCGTTCCCCCTGTTCACTCATCCTAAGACTGTCGTCTTGCTGACAGAGTGAGTGTTGACTTTGGTTTCCAAACCCGTCAGCTGATACGTCTCCTTTGACCGCCACGACACTTCAACTTCAATTCTTGAATCAACACTTTGTGGTTAGTTTTTTTTCACGAATAAGGTAACACAAAAAGAACTGTAGCTCTGCAATATTTACTCTTTCATCTATATCTACAGATATACTCGGCAATTCATAAAATTGTGGGTGGCAGAGAGTGCTCAGCACTCTTCGCTGTGCATTCCAATCTCGAATGGTACAAGGGAAAAAATAATTCATATAAGAATCAGTGCGGCACCTTATTTCTCTAATCTTATCTTTCCAGTCATTCCGACTCAAATAGGTTGGTGGACGAAGTATTTCATTACACTCGTAAGTGAAAGTAGGTATACACATATTTACCAATAAGTTCAAACGATACGTGCGTTGTCTATCTACCAGAGACTCCCAGCCTAGTCTACTAATCAGTTCTGTGACACTTTCGTAAGGACTGTAGCAAGCGGTCACGAATCGAGCGGCTCTTCTCTGTACTTTTTCTATACTGTCAAACAACCCCTTACGAAACGGATCCCAAATGGCAAACAGCAGTCCAAAAGTGGACGCACAAGTGATATCCTTTGTTTGTTCATTGCAATTTTTAATGTGCAAGTACCATTTCATGTTCCTTTGTACTGTTACGCCCAAATATTTCACCGAACCGACCATATCAATAACTGAATAATCGGATTACTTTTGTTAGTTATGCTCATTGCCTTGTACTTTTAACAATTTAAAGTATGTTTCCATTCGTCGCACCATCCCGAAATAACATCCGGATCTCACTGAATTTCTAAGCAATCGGCCGCATTTATTACTTCTCTATAAAAGATCGAATCATCAGTGAACAATCTAAAACTGCTATTCACTTTGTCTCCGAGATCGTTTATAAAAATTGACAAAGGAGTGGTACTGATACACTTCCTTGAGGTACCTCTGAAATAACACCTAGATTAGAAGTTTCTCCTTCAGCGACGACATACTGCGACCGACCATCCTTTATCAATTCACAAATCTGGTTCGATATACTGTACGCTCGAAGCATCGATGCGGTTGTGAGGCACAGGGTCAAAGGCTTTCTGAAAATTCAAAAAATTTGCGTCCACTTGTGAATCTGCTTCAATAACTTTCATTCCATCATGTGCAAACAGGACCAACTGTGTTTCACATGATCTTTTCTTTAGAAAACCGTGTTGATTTGTTGTAAGCTCATCTAGAAAATTCATAATGTTCGAGCATACAATATGGTCCATAACTCTTCTTCAAACAGATGTTATTGATATAGGACGGTCGTTTCTAGGATCACTTCGATCTCCTTTCTTGATAATCTGAGTTACCTGCGCAGTTTTCCAGTCTGAAGGTACTTTTCACTCTTCTAAGGATTTACAGAATATATCAGACAGAAATGGTCCGATTTCCGTCGCGTACTCTATAAATACTCTTACTGAAATTCCATCTGGAACCGGTGCTTTCCCAAACTTCAGGAGCTCTAATTGCTTTATGATACCTGCAGTATCTACTCGTAACGAATCCATCTGTAACATCACACGACGTGCGAAAAAGGGGATGCTATCCTTGTTTCATCAGTGAATGAATTTTTTAAAACAGTTTTTAGTACCTTAGCTGTATCGCGGATTTAATTTACCTCTAAACCTTCATGAAACAGTGCTGGAGTATTGTTATCGCTACAACTGACTTTTCGTACATACGACCAAAATTTCTTTGGGTTTTCTGTGAGACTCTTAGAAACAGAATTGCAACGGAAATCGCTAAAGGCCTCTCGCATTTTTAACACGTCCTCTTAACTCAGCTATGATTTCTAAGTTGCTACGACAACCCTCCCTTCCTGAGCGTGCATGTATCGTCCTTTGCTTTTTGAGTAAGCTTTTGACTTCAGGCGTATACCACGGCGGATCATTCTCCTCCTTTATTGTCCGTTTCCGTATACATTATGTATTTCCTTACCTTCCCTAATTACACATATGAATCGATGCCACATCTCTTCAACGGTGTCCTTTGTTAAGTTGAAGTTATGGTAATAATTCCTCAGGTAAGTTCTAAAACACTCCTTTGTGGCCTTATACAATGTATACAATCCGTTCTTTTCTTCTTTTCCGCTTGGTTATTAATTTGATGGTTGCAATTATCGCTTTGTGATCGCTTATTCCTGTGGTCGTTGAAATGTCGGTGAATAATTCTGGCCTGTTGGTTACCACGAGATCTACAGTAGAATGCTTTCGCTGCCGTTATGACACCGCGTTGGTTCATTAACCAGTTGCTGGGGATGATGGTCTTAGAACAGATCGAGAATGACTTATCCCTGCCACCAGTAATGTGAACGTAATTGCACCATTCGATGTAAGGCATGTTGAAATCATCTCCTAGAATTATAGCATAATCCTGAAAAAGGCGAGTGACAATATTTACATTATTTCTTAACTCCTCGGCGATAGTTATGTAGGCATCAGGTGGAAGGTAGAAGGCGTCTATACGAGTTTTTACCCGGCTACGTTGAGTTTAATCCATATGATTTCGTAGACCGTATCAACGTCTATTTAATTACATGGGAGGAATTTATTGACAGCTATAAATACCCCACTTCCATAGGAATATAGTCTATACTTACGAAAAACGATTATGCTATCCGTTAAAGTTTCTGCAGAATTTATATCTGGTTTTAGCCAACTTTCTGTATCGATAATCATATCCGCTTCTGTGCTAGAAATAACGCTTTGAAGTTCTGGTTGTTTGTTATAGACGCTCCTACAGTTAATTTGTGCAAACAACGGTATTTATAGAGCCTGGTGGCTAATAACTTTTTATCTCGGCATTCGGAAAGGTGCAATTTCAATCTGGCCATGAAGATTTGGTTTTATTCATAACTTCCCCAAATTGTCCATGTGAATGACGGGGATGTGAATGTTACAAACGATTCGATTGATTTGCCTGAAAATCCTTCTTTGTAGTTCCTTTTAAATGCGAGGTAAGGTGCCTTGTAGAAATTCAAGGAATATTTCCTTATCGATTACAGCAGGAGAGTTTGCTTGAATACAATCTAGTGTGTATGTAAATGTGTGATTCTCCTTTTTAGGTAAGGGTGTCAGGGATTGGAATAAGTTACCAAGGGAAATGATGAATCATTTACAAAAACGATGAAAGAATTTAAAGTTAAAATTTGTAGAGGGCAAATGTAGGTGGCTGCAGGAAAGAGAAAGTTGGGTGTGTAGGAAAATTGCCACCGGAGCGTGCGCTCCATTGCAATTTAATTAAATATACCAGTATACTGTATACCTAGTGGTTCTAATCAATTCCGTGTCAACCAGCAGCAGAGCAATAGTAAATAACGTGCAATGGTACGTAATACTTTGGGAACTCCAGAAACAATTTTGAGTATGTTCGTCACGATTTCGGTAGGTATGTGACGACATTATGTGAATATTATTGTTGAGAAATGCAAGAAATTTCCCATTTTATCGCCATTTAATGGCATCTAGATCTAGAACATTTAATTAATTTCGACATTCCAAAAACTTTCTTAAATGTATTTAACACAGAAGAAGAGAATTATTTTTAAAATTTTTTAATAAACTGTTATAACGATCTGACGCCGGCGAAATTTAGTATTTCATGAAAATATAGGAGGATTGTATTGTTTCGGTAGCGTAATAATTTTTTTAGTTTTAGGACTAATTATTGAAATTTAACGTCTTAGGATTCAATTTGTTTAGAAACCAAAATTAAATCGTGTATTAAAAAGACTGCAGTGGCTAAATTTATTTTAAATTATTAGATTTATTAACACAACAGTGAGGGAGAAGGGTTTTAAGAATTTAAAGTTTAGGTCACCTACATTTTCCCAGATTGTACAGACGTAAAACATGTATCCACTTTGCTGGTGGGATGAGTGAAAAGTACACTTTTGTATGCCTCTTACCTTATAATGAAATAGACAATAGAATCCTTTTATCGTTTTACTACAAGTTAAAATTACTCTTATATTAATTTTTTTAAATACATAACTCCGATTAACATAAAGCACTATCTATAACCACTATTAATCTGGTAATAGGCCATATTTCCGCAGTTGTTGAACAACAATTTTATAAATAACCCCGTCTACGGAGTTATTTATAAAATCTATACTAATATTGTAAATGCGGAAGTAATTCTGTCTGTCTGTCTGTTTGTTTGTTACGTTTCTTGGGCTAAACGGCTAATCCGATCGTGATGAAATTTGACTAGGAGATGCTATTTGACATAGGATTATTGGATACCATATTCTGTAAAGATAAGAACATATTGTCATTAAATTATGAAAACTATCTGAACTGTGAAAGACAAACGCATAATATCTATATGTCTTTGTAATGCGTAACGTTAGAGAGCAACGGCAGTGTAGCGCAGTCACGTTCGGTGCTAGCAGCCGGCGGGTACGGACGTATAAACGGACAACTGCCGCGAAGCTCCGACTTACAGTGTTAAAGTGTTTAAGGGTTCCAAGAAATATTCAAGAGAGTAAAGTGGTATTGTAAGAAGCTGAAGATTTACAGTCATCAGGCAGGTCATCGGCCAAAGAAACAGAAGAGGTAAGCAATGGCGCATGCGACGTTAACAAGAAAGAATACAGTGAAATTTTCGTTTGACCGAGCGTATGTTAGACCAACAGCTTTTGAGATTCACGAGTGGCTATACGACACGGTCAAACTGAATTATGAAGAAATTGTAGGAATTCAGTTAGATTCTTTTCAGAATAGTGTTTTTGTGAAAATGACAAACAAAAAATTTTGTGAGAAAATAATTGAGTTGTACTCCGGAAATTTGAAATTCAATCACTCAGACGGAAACGTTAGCAGTGTTAAAGTTTCCAATGCAGGAATGGGAATTAGACATGTGAGAATACTGAATCTTCCCTTTGAAGTAACCAGTGAAGCAATACTACACGCAGTTAAACCATTCGGAACAGTAATAGAGATAAAGGAAGATAAGTGGAGTGGAAACATCAGATACAAAAAGTGTAACGGAGTGAGAATAGCAAAAATGGAAGTATCTAGGCACACCGCATCTTATATCAATGTGTGTGGTTTCCGTGCTTTGGTAGGGTATGATGGCCAGCCAAGAACTTGCGCTGTATGCAATTCTGTGGATCACGTAAGAGCAAACTGACCAAAAATACAAACATCAACATTGCCTTTAACATATGTGAAGCGGACAGCTGTTCAGTAAAACAACAACGAAAGCCATCGACCGAAATACGCACAGCAATTTCTTCCATTACAGGAAGACGACAGTATAGAGGAAACAACAGAAAAACCGTCAACAACACTGTCAATCACATATGTGAACCGGACAGCTGTTCAGGAAAACACCGGAAACCATCCACCCGTACACGCACAGCAATTCCCTGCACAGCAGGAAGCTGACGGAAATGCGAAAACGACAGAAATAACACCACAGGAAAAAGACATAGCAGGGAAAATCGTTGAAACAAGCCAAACAGAAGAAGATAAACTCCAAACGAAGGAGACGGAGAACCCAAACTGTACAGATCAGGGAAATCCAATAACAACAGAAACAATAAAAAGGAAAGACTTAGAAGAAATACTTAAATATCCAAATGAAATTGAGGAAGCAATGGAATCAGAAAACGAAAGAAGTGATCTCACGAAGACGAATGATACTCAGTCGACGGCTGATGAAATGGAGTGGACACGACTCGATAAGGCCGGAAGAAAGATACGCGCAAAGAGGAGACCCGAGACATACACTATACAAACAAGGATAAAGTCAAAAGAAGTGGAAAGTAATGAAAACACCAGAGCAAAAGGGAAGAAAATAAGAACACAAGCATACGAAAAAATCCAAACAATGTCAATAGAAGAACTACCCTCTGATACCAGTATGCTATTAGAAGGAGATAGAGAAAAAGCAAACACCTATCTAAGCTGCGCAGATCACAAGGGGAACCAACAGAGCGTACTCAAACAGTCTGAAACCTCAGAGCATCCGTAAAGAACTGAAACGAAGATACAGCAATAATGACAAAAAGAACCTAACAATAAAACTGTATCAAGAATTGACAGCACGGTAAAAAGGTAACGCAGCAAGTACCGATAGAGATGCAAACATATTGTATAGCAACGATAAACCTGAACAGGATAACAAGCAAAACAAAAACAGAATGTCTAAAAGACTTCCTACATACCGCTAATGTAGATATAGCCCTCCTTCAGGAAGTTTGTAATACCAATGTCCTTGACCTACCAGGATATGAATATGTATATAATCAAGGCAACGAAGCCGGAACTGCGATTTTAATAAAAGATGGGATTGATCACAACAATCTTATCACTATAGAAAATGGCAGAGGAATATCCGTCACGATTAAAACAGTTACAATATGTAATATTTACGCTCCATCCGGAACACACAAAAGAAACGAAAGATCGAAATTTTTCAAAGAACATATGCTACCCCTGCTACCAACAAATACCAACAGTTTGATAATAGGAGGCGACTTTAACTGCGTGCTACATAGCCTACACCATAGGTTCCCAACCTTTTTTGACCTACCGCCCCCTTTTCGAAAAAAAAATTACCCACCGCACCTCTGTTTGGACAGATTTTTGAAATTACTTTATTAAAGTATATTAACAATATTGGTGTCTTGTACAAAACTTGATTAAAAACATATATTTAAAATTATTGTAAAATGATCAATGAGAGGTCTGAGCTTGATGTAATGATACTAATTTTTCTACATTTGGTGCTATATTTGTCAGCAGGAGTCTTTAAAACGCAGCGTTCCACTACTAACAATCTGTTAGTAAATTGCTTACTACACTAAATCCCCTTTCGGCTAAATATGACGACGGCAATGCAACAAAAAACTTTTATGTTGCAGCCCACAAAGTCGGATATAATTCTGGATTTTGCCTCTGTAGCCAAAATTCTTGATATCCATTTTTTTTATTCCAATTTTAATTCTTCATTTGTTGACACTTCTATCAACTCTTCCTGTACCGATAAATCTGCTGTTTGTAAATTCGAGAAAGGTTCTAATACCCAATCTTGGATGGTTATGTTAAGAATATCGTGAAATCTATTTTTAAAGTCTTCTTTAAGTGCTTACAAATGTTTAAAAAATGCTAAAATATCTTCATCATTTGTTTCTACAGAGGTAAGATTTAGAAACTCATAGAATTGTCTTCGACCCACATCCTGTTTGTAAAAGGCAAGTTTTGACGTGAATGCACAAATAACTAACTTTGCTTTGATCAAATTCAAATTATCTCCTTGCAGCTGTAGGTTTGTTTCATTAAATTTATGATATAAATCAGTTAATTGAGCTGTATCATTATTATATTTCAATAAATTTTCTCTTAATGAATTATCCTTGTTTTCAAAAAACATTATAATGGAGTCAGAAACGTCATAAAATCTTGTTAGACAGGTACCCTTTGACAGCCAACGAGCTTCTGTGTGCAATAGCAAATCATTGTGATGAAAATGAGGATGATTTCCAAATAATCTACTATTGAGAGCATTGCTTCTGATCTTGTTAACTGCGGTAATTACATACTGTAGTGAGCAGTGCAGGCGATCACTTAGGTCTTTTGCAACCAAATGGTGTCTGTGAATTACACAATGCACGGCGACTACATTTGGTACTGCCTTTTTCAAAGATGAAATCAGCCGTCGGTATCGTCCAACCATTGCTGGAGCACCATCAGTAGCAATGGACACGATATTATTCAGAGGAATACTTTGTTTCTTCGAGATAGTGTTCCAGAAGTTGAAATATAGATTTTCCTTTAGTATCAGTTTTTATTTTTTTTGCGAACAGTAATTCTTGAAATTTTTTTCACATTTACTGAAGCAAACGTACGCAAGAAGTAATGAATCATTGTTTGGTAAAGTAGATTCATCAAGCTGTAAAGAAAATTCGGCAGTCTTCATGAAATCAGTTAGAGAACTCTCCACGTCTTCGGACATTTCGTCGATTCGCCTCTGTACTGTGTTATTGCTAAGTAGGATCCTCTTAATAATATCAGACAACGGCTTCTGTATTACAGTACGCAGAACCTCACTCACAGATGGCAGTATTAATTCTTTCCCAATCGTGTGCGGATTTTCCCGATTTAGCGATAAGCAGGGAAATTTTGTAAGAGGCACCAAGGCCATCGGCGTCTTGTTTGGATGCCACTGAGAACATACCAGCTAAAGACGGACGTCTTGAATACTGTTCTTTGAGCATTTGAAGGTCAGGGTGTATTTTTGCTATATGTTCTAAACGTGAAGGTTTCATAGCTTCATTTCATTTGAGTAAACGCACGTACAAATCGGGCACATTGGTAATGTCTTATTTGAGGGTGCCTAAATAAAACCATATTTCAAGTATTCTACATTGTACTGTCTACACTTTTTCTTTGAATGTGACATCTGAGATAATAAAAATATATTTTGATATGACCAGCATCACGTTATCCAATTAAATAGATTTACTATTACAATTTAATTAAAAAATTGAAATTTGTATTCATTATTTCATGAATATTTTGCCACGAACAAATAAACTGTAAAAAAATTATTATTTATTTAAAATGTTTAAATAAAAGTTTTAGGAGCATTTTTAAATTACGTTACCGCTCAGCCACGAAAACTATATACAAAATAGTGGTAATGTGATAAGAATAAGAAAAATTATTAAGCTTTATCGAAAAAATTTAGAAATAAAAGTTGTTAATTATAACTCGTTTATTTAACTTTGGTAAATAACTTTTTCTTTAAATTTCTCAGTTGAAAAATCTTCTTAAAATAACTTAGATAAAAGTGACATCATTGATCTGCCACTTCCGGTTGGCAGATCTCTGTCAAAAGTGGATAGAATTGAGATATTCAGGTCCGAAACTTGAATATGTAATTTCATAGCAAGCTGTTCGACGGAATTTGCTCAAACTGATAAACAGGTAGGCATAAAGATGGACGGAGAGCAGTTAATTCGAGTTAATATAGGTCTAATTCATGGTTATATTAGCAACCCATATACTGGTATGATAACTGACTGTCTTCAGAGGACGTCTGTGTTAGCCAGCGATAGACGGGACCCCTCTCTCCCCACTAACACACAGTCCTACAGACCGTCTTCGATTTACGCATTTTCAGCTAAAATGGTAAAGATGTTCTAAGTTATTTTATAACAATATATCAGAGATTTTCATCTCTATTAAAATTAAAAGGCGCAGTATAATGAACATAAATTTAGAGAATGAGGCGTATCAACACATTTCTTAAGCCATATATCCCGAATGCAGGCTTGTGGTTTTTCAAAACAATAATTCAGATTTTGCATAATAAGTGGATGATCAAAAGAAACGGAATAGAAACGGTAGATTCATGTGACCCAACTTGATGATACTTTTGGAATCGGTTGTTTATAAGAGGATGAAGAGAGAACAGAAGACAAAAATTAAGTTTTGAAGAAAGAGGGGAATATAAATTAAATAATATAATATTACTATATAAATACTATTGACATAAATAAATTGTTACACCCATAAATTTTACTGTATCGTTATCATTAGTGTTTCAAGATACAGGAATATATTGTACTATGCTTTGAGAATCGAAGTTTAACTGAATTTTGTAATGTGGTAAAAAAAAGTCTCATCTGATTTTATAACCACTCGTTTGATGCACCTGAAATCCAGCGCAAGAGGCCTGTGACTCAAATTTTCATTTTTCACTATAATGTTTAACTATCTGCACACAGAGCTCATAACTGACCGGTGCCCTTCGAACCACCATCAGGACTTTCGACTTGTTGAAATCCTAAGGAAGTTATCCAGCGTACTGTAATACTGACGGTTTTCATTCACACATACGGAAGGACTGATCCGTGATGGGATACTGAGTGGCCTTGTCATTGTGTGTGTGTGTGGATGACTAAGGGCTGAGCGTGCCAGGGGCTAGGATTGACGGACAAAGTCTGTCCAGGACACTTAATAATCTATCTCTCCAGCATATGAGCGGATTTTGTCGACACGTTAAAAACTTATTTTTCCATTTTCAAATCCGGTGACAAAACTATTTAATAATTTTCCATTATAAAATCATTTCCGGCACCCTGATTACTTCTGTTCCATTATATATAACGACTGTTGGCAAAATGTAAGTACAAACAAAATGTAAGTTCAGGAAAAAACATAAAAAAAAAAAATATGAACCGCTTTCTTCCCTATTCCACACATTCAAGTCCTAAGTCGACACACTTTGCACCTATAGTTGACACTCTTTCCATAACCCTAAATTAACATGAGGGCCAGAGAACAACAGTTGACCAACTGACATCGAGAAGAAAGTACACAGCAAAGGTCTGGATCAAGTGAAAGAAATTGCAGATCCAAATGCGGTCCCATGCGGGAGAACACAGGCACCACGAGGTAGGAAGCGTGCACAAACTACGTGGCTCGATCCAGGAGGGGAAGTGGTAGGCCAGGAGGCTACGTGGGGGGAAGGGGGGTTTCCGAGCCAGGCAACGTAACTTTCCTTCCACTAACAATTTACACAGTTAAAATGAGGAACATCTTGTGAGTATTTATTTCCGTCAGTTAATTATCTCCATATGTAATTTACATTAGGCTGACAAAAGAAAAGAGTACAAAATGTCTTTTGGCATCCAAAGGGGAAAAAGCTAAGTGCTACGTGGGGAAGGGGGGGGGGTGTAGAAACAAAAGCCACCTAGGGCTACGTGGGGGGCGGGGGAGTTCACAGGAGGCCAAAATGGAGCTACGTTGTTTATGTACGCTCCCTTGTGAGCTTCTTAGGGGGCATCCACAAATTACGTGAGGTGTTTTTCCGGATTTCTGGACCCCCCCCTCCCCCTTTCCGGTGAGATTTCGTGAGATCTGGCCGGACCCCCCCCCCCCTCTGGTGAGATCAGGTCCGTGAGAACCCCCCCTACGAAACTTTTGTAGACCTTTTTTTTTTTTTTTAGGTCACACCCTAACTTTTTTGACGAAATACCCTCCTAAAATCGACTTAGGCGCAAATTGTAGACCTTTTTTTTGGCTCTACTATCCCCAAATTTTTCGCAAAATCTCACGTGAGATTTCCGTAGACCCCCCCCTCCCCCCTGGTGAGATTTGGTGAGATTTCGTCGGACCCCCCCCTCCCCTATTTCGCCTCACGTAATTTATGGACGCCCCCTTAGGGTATTTTATGGTTAGAGAAACAACTATACACAATTCCCTCCATAGAAAATAAAAAATTTAAAAAATAAAACTTATTAATAAAAATTCAGAGAGTCTAAGGGCGTTATCACACAAACCGGAGCCGGCACCGGCCTTTTCGCACCGAGTTCAATAAGTTTCTTGCTTTGGCGGAAGAAGTAGGCATTCATGAACTATTGAAGCAGGTATAATGATATAATGTACTAATACCAACTTTTAATCCCCACTGATCTTACTTAAAGGATATTTGTAATTACTTGCTGAAACATTTGTTCAATGTTTTTTGTTATTAATTAATCTTATCGGCACGTCCTTGCCAGTTTGGCTAGGGGGGCGCTGGTTGGCCGTCAACGCCCCCCAAATTTGGCTTTGTTCACAAACGCCCCCTTCGAGCTCTCTACCGCCCACCGGGGGGCGGTACGGCCCACGTTGGGAACCACTGGCCTACACCCTAAAGATCAATTCCCAAATGTTAACGCCTGTAACGATCTTAAATTAATAGCCCAAGGACTCAGATTAAAAGACACTTGGGAAACAAAACTTAGGATTGAAAAATCCTATACATACGTCACCAAGGATGCAGCAAGCAGAATTGACAGGATATACGTAAGCGAAGATATTAATTCCGATGTTACCAGTACAGAGGTATGGCCAGTGAGTTTTTCAGACCACAGCGCCTTCATCACCCACATAAATATGAGCAGACAAGAAATTTACCGAGGAAGAGGCTACTGGAAATTTAATACTATTTTTCTAACAGATCGTGAACTTAACGAAATGCTCCAAGAAACATGGCAAATTTCTATGAGGCAATATCAGAGATACAACAATAAACTAGATTGGTGGTTACAATGCGCAAAACCAAAATTGTGCCGTACGCTGATAGAATACGGAAAAGTAAAGAAGCAAGAACATAAGCAAACAGCGGAATTTTACTATGCCTGTCTAAGAGATGCTTACCGGAATACTGACAGATTAACTCAAGACACTATAAAAATAAAAAGAATAAAAGCGAAACTAGTAGCAATAGAACGTTCCGAACTGGAGCAAATGATGATCATATCGAAAACCAAATATGCTGTACCAGATGAAAAGACTTCAATATACCACTTTATGCGGGAAAAGAAAAGAGCAAGGATCAAAATTCTTAAAAACTTGAGAATCGGTGAAGACACTGTTGTAACAAACCAACAGGAAATTATAAACGAAGTTCATAAGCACTTTCAGGAACTATACCATGAGGAAAGTATTGACGAGGAAGATTCCAATAACTTACTCAGTGTGGTGTGCAACAGACTCGACGCAAATGACAACATACAACTGGAAAGTAGAAAAACAGAAGAAGAACTAGAAGAAATTATAAAAACAAGCCCAAAGGACAAATCACCTGGTCCTGACGGCATTCCAGTAGAAGTATACCTAAACTTCTGGCCAACCATCCAACATCAACTGATGGAAGTACTTAATGATGTGCTTACAATACCTAATGTGCCTAAAAGCTTCAAAGAAGGAATAATAGTTCTGATACCAAAAAACCACAACAACAAAACCCTAGACGGAATGAGACCTATATCATTACTAAATTCAGATTATAAGTTGTTCACTAGAATACTGACAAAAAGAATGACGCCTCTGATGAATAAAATAATTGCGGAACACCAGGTTTGTGCAGTACCTGGCAGAACAATCATGGGGACGTTAAGCGAGTATAGAGACATCATCGCGGCCGCAGCAGTAACAGGGATAAATGCAGAGCTATTGTCTATCGACTTTAATAAAGCCTTCGACAGGGTCAGTCACGAGCACATACGAAAGACATTGGAAAGAATGGGATTCAGTAACGCTTTTATAAAAATTATACAGAAACTGCTACTTGAAGCAGAATCAAAAGTTCTAGTCAATGGCTTCAGAACAAAAGCAGTACAAATAAAAAGGTCTGTAAGACATGGTGACCACATATCAATGGCGCTTTTCTCAATTGCTCTGGAACCTATGTTGCGATACATAAACGCCACAATATCTGGAATAAAATATGCAAACAGAAAAATTACTTGCAGAGCTTATGAGCTTATGCCGATGACGTATGTGTAGTGGCCAGGAACGCCGAAGAAATAAAAATCATCAGGGAAAACATATTAAAATATTGCCGTGCAACGGGGGCAAAAATAAACTTAATTAAGTGCAAGATGCTGAAACTAGGTAACGGCATTCCATATCAACAGCCTCACTGGATACAAGAAAGAGAAACATTGCAAGTTTTAGGAGTAGAACTGCACACGTGCCCACTAAAAATGATAGCCAGAAACTGGAGGACAAAGTTAATGTGATAAGAGGAGCAGTAAGAGAACATTACACCAGGAACCTAAATATGTACCAGAAAGTGGATCTGGTCAATGAATACATAGTTTCAAAACTATTATACTTAGGCAACATATTCCCAATTCCAGCTTCAATCGCCAAGAGAATAACTTCGTGCCTTTGTAACTTCGTGCCTTTGTAACTTCATACTAAGAGGAAACATCTTTAAGATAAAATATACAACAGTGACTCATCCTAAAACGAAAGGAGGTTTAGGACTAATCGACATAGAGCTGAAGTGTAGAGCATTATTTATTACAACAACGCTGAAGATCTTAAACTACCTACCACAAAGTATAACCAGCGTACTGGCAAATGAACTACAACCAATCAGCAAAACACCACCGGTGAATGTAGGAGGAATCCACTACAAATTGAGTCATATAAAGCAATACCATCTAGAAATCAGCTACCTATCATAGAAACAAAGCCCTAAGATCAAAACAAGACACCTCCTAGAAGAAATGAATTGTCAAAACCAAAGGAACGGACCAGAAGATAAATACAAACATTGCAGCTGGCAGCAAATTTGGAAAAATGTCTACAATAAAACTTTAAACCTGGCGGTTAAATCTAAGTGGTCAATGATATGATAAGCACTAAAGAGAAACTGCATTCAATACATCTCAGCAATTCAAACAAGTGCAGCCAATGCCAACAAATCGATACCCTAGTCCACAGATTTGAGTGTGAAGAAATGAAAGAAATATGGGAATGGACTAAGGAAAAAGTCGCGATAATAAACAGGACCGCAAAAAATCAGATCAGAACCGAAGATTTAATAAGACCATAGAGGAGAGCGTATCCCGATACAAAACATAATGCCACAATGTAGCTACGAGGACACGCCTTCTACTACACATTCTCAAATAAGGGCAAAACAAAACTAGAATACTGCTTTTACCTAACAGAAGAATACAACAAATTGACACCCGCTCAAAATAAAAGCTCCTTTGCAAATTTTTTAATTGTTATAAACGAATAAAGTAAGAAAACATCAAAACTAGAAAAAATGAATGCTAACACATTATGAAAAAGGGGAACAGAACACCCCGTGAATTAATAAACAAAGGCATAGAGCCAGGCAAAGAGCCTACTTAATGGTGAGCGAAAGGTAGGGCTAAAGGGTAGGAAGGAGGCCCAAAAAAAAAAAAAAAAAAAAAAAAAAGTGGATACGTGCTTGCTTCTTTAGAAAACTCCCGTGTGGCGTCGGGTTCAAACACCACTAGAAGCAAAACTTTTTATGAATTGTTTTTCATAGTTTGAGCCAAGCCGAGGAATACTTTGTATCATTAAGAACGAAATAAGATACTTTTTTCCGATATGAATGAGACAGGTTCGACGGTAGAATGGTATATCGATAGCGTTCCCGTCATATTATGCCGACATATCTTAGGTAACTTTCAGCTTTGTGTAACCAATTCAAGCAATCAAATTCTAAATCCATGCGTACGAATTCGCCGGTAACAGTTGGTTATCTATAACCACATTTATCTTATCTCATTGTTGTTGTTTGGAATTAATGTGCAGTGTGGAAATTATGTTTACATCAGTCACCACAATATTTTATCTTCCATGTTTCATTAGTCACTATACAATATGTATGTATATTCGTTCAGGCCAACTGAGACCGCATTAAGCTTTCTTACATTTGGCGACGAATTTCATTTTCAGTAGATGGAGGAAGGGGCGTACGTGCTGGAACCCTGGACCAAAAAAGTGTAACATTTTGTTAGCTCAGGTTAACGCGCGAGCGCGTTATCCTGACCTAACACGTAACAAGCTGGGTCTGCCTAACCTATCTAAACTACAATAACCTCAATTACTGCTAGGGTGTGATGGTTGATTAACCTAAAACTGGGGTTAAACTCTAGTGTATCCCACACTCATTACATAAAGTTATAGCTTCACACGCGCCTCCAGTATGTGAAAAATATGGGTTAACCTGAGCTTACGCTAACTTATCCCAACTTCATTATATGAAGTAAACGCTTCACAAGCGATTGTGAATGAATGGCGCATATAACTCTAACACCTCAATCAAGATTTAACTTAGCCTTACTCAATATGCCAGCCTACAGTAACCTTAGTTATTGCTAAGATGTGATGGACTAACCTAACTTGGATTACCCTAACGTATCTTACCCCAATAAAGCACACAGTTTAAAATCCTATAGTAACCTGTTTTTAATGTAAGATATACTGTTTCCATCCTTCGCACACCCTATCATTATAGGAAGATTGTATGTGTGGTGAATACTCAGCATATAGTTTTCCAAACCACTTGTGGCAACCAGAGTTTAATATAAGATATGATGGATCGTATGCATACTGATAGTAGTTGTAGCTATACCTCGTTGAGTTAATGTTCGCTTCTATGTCAGTATATGTACTGCCTACCCCTTTTATCGATAACATCCGTTGCACTCCCTGGCGGTAACATAATGTGTGTGATGGAGGGGCGGTGCAGGTTTCTCTGGGAACTGTCGCGACAGCTGAAACATACACTTTTGTACATATATGACACTTTTCTGTAGCCCAGTGTGGTAATGAAAACACATCACATAGTTGGACGCTGTACTCTATGATGCACGCAAGTGTAATTGTCATGTCGATCGACAACATCTTTTTTGTAGGAAATTACGTAACTTTGGCAAGATTTTTATCTATTTTAATCATTTTTTTGCGATTTTCATGAAATTTTGGAAATATATAGGATTTTCATGCTTATTACTGACACTATGTATTTTTTCACAAAATTTTGTTTCTCTTTTGCTCCCTGTAATGTTCGATTCATGGTTCTAATTCTCTTACTAATACCTGGAAATATATACATGTATATGGTGTACATGTATGTAATGCAAACAGCCTTCCGTGTCGAAGTCAGCTTCTATGTCGGTATACGCTCTGTCGTCACCTTTGATCAATAACCTATGATGCATACATATGTAGCTGACATGCTCTGACTGGTCTACCGATATGGTAAAGTTAAGTGTGTGTTGGCTCTGCGGGTTATTCTAAAGACCACCATGTAGGCTCAAACAGTTAATTCATACAAGTTCCGGCTTTCGAAAAACATTAACTTACGAAAAATGATGGCATAAGATGTATACAACACATTGGTTTTCCTGAGGGTGGAATCTTCCTATCATGTAATTGCTGATTATGCAGCATTTAGTTCCGTGGCAATAGTGTGAGTAAGAGGTTAGAAGGCTTATAATGATAGGGTACTGAGGCTGGTTGGGGAGCGGAAACATCCTAGACATATATTCGGCAAGATGCAGTTTCGAATCCCCGTCCAACCATCCAGATTTCAGTCCCCCCCCCCCCCACCCCTCCTCTCAATAGTTTCTTAAAATCAGTCCAGGCGAATTCCCACTACACACCTTGTCAGAATATGCGTGTAATAGGAATAGAATGAGGACCTGACCGCTAACTCATGAAATAGTGGAATGTCTGTATATAGTAGTCAGACGGCGTATTTTTTATGATCCTCGACACTGGTGTGTACAAGTTGTCAATATTCTGTAAGTCGTAAAGGTATATACTTTAAGAATTTATGCTTGACGCCTTTCCTAGCTTGTTCTTGAGAGGAGCAGTTCATGAAACCAATCCCCGCCAATATGCATCTGTAACCGCTGTTTCTGCAGGAAGTATGAATTCTTCCATTTTTCCCCCTAACTGTGCTCTGTGCTGCCTTGTGTTGGGATAAGAACTGTCCACATCACGTTGTTCACTATGTGCCCTTTGGGGGTTGTACACGAGATCCGTTTAGACTTCGGAGCAGACTCGTACACTGGCACTGATGAAAAATTTAAAAAATGATCTAATATTTTCTTCAACATAGTGGAGGTTATCTCCGGCGAATTCCTGTGTTGCAACCGTAGGGATTTTTAAAGCAGTGTAAAGTGAGATAATTTTTTACGCGTTTGACAGTCTGCTAGCTGAAGAGTGAAGATCAAATGACCCGTCCACAAAAACGAAATTGTTTAAGGGCTTCTGTGGCCATCCTTAAACACATTACTGTAGGCTTGTTAGCCACGACATGGACGGAGCGCGGGGCAAATCGAAACTCTGTTACTTTCTAATGTGAATAGCTATTTGAGGACTCCCGGCCAAATAAACAAAGAAAATTTGTCTCAGATGGCTATGAATAAAAAAAAAATCATCCCTTCATACCGACACAAACACCACTAAACGCGTTTTTCGTTGTCAGAGTTATCGCAGTGACCCTAGGCGAAAAACGGCTATTTGTGTCTAAAGTACTACTACAACAGATAATAATAAACATCCGGACTGGTAATCGAACCTTCCACATGACAGTCCCGAACGTTAAAAACTAGCCCATCATGCCAGATATTTAGGTCAGCATTTAAAACAATAACTCTGAAAGCACGACGAAGAACTCCAGCACTCGCCTCATGTGATTTTTGGAAAACGGAAAGAAAACCTGACTCAGTTCCCTGGATTCGTGTCATTACATTTTCATCTTACCTTCTGTTAGCAACCATAGCGAACAATTGGTAATGATGAACAACTCAGAGAGGTGTATTTGAACCGCATACATCCTTCTAGTAGTAAATCGGTAGTAATTTCAGCTCCATCAGGAGTCCTGGCTTCTGACTTCTGAGTTCTGACGCACACGAAAAGTTTCTGCTATTGAGCAAACTTTATGAAAGAATATTTTTTGTATAATGATTGCTAGTAGGAGATGAAACTATTTCGAACCGTCTCTCATCAATATTCTGCGTAGGTTTCTGGGAGGCGTTGAAAGCACAAAGAACCAATTGAATGTCGCACATCAGCATTTAGTCTCTGCAATAAAAAATATTAACGGTAATTCTAAAGTAAAGGGAAACGTACTGGGCTTAAGATTTTTTTTCTTTTTTACTTATGGTTTTACGCCTCGTCGAAGTCGAGGTCATTAGAGGCGGGAGACAAGAAACGGGAGGTATTCTGCCATCGCCTTTTTGAAGGAAATATCCCGGCATTCGCTTGCAATGATTTAGGTAAACCATTAAAAACCCAAATCTGGATGCCTGGACGGGGATTCGAACACGCGTTCTCCCGAATGCGAGGCCAGAGAGTTAACCGCTCATCCACCACGCTCGGTCTGAGCCGTAAGAATATGCACAAAACTTTGTCCAAAACACTCGCCGTCACAAACGTCTTTCGCCGTACTTATCGCAGTTAGTAGGTCTTGGTCACTAGGAAACACCTCTGCATCCGTCCTGGGAACATTTCTTAGTACAGGATGATCCTAGTTGAATCGGTATATTCCACCTAAATAATTTATTACAATGCAGCAGCGGCAGTAAATTTTCGATTCAAGCTCTACGTACAACCATCAACGACGCTGCGTGAACGCTACTGCGTTGTTTGCGGAGTTTAATTTTCTAAACAGGCACTCACTCTTAGCGCGCACAATTAGAAGTGAAGTACTTTAAGTTTCTGGTTGAAACCTTACCAAAGGAGATATATTGGAGATAGGGTGGCTAGTTCCTTCCTTCCTTATCTTACTTTAGGGCACCTGCAGTTTTACGTTGAAAAATGAACCATGAATACTTCACAGCAAGCTATGTCTGGTTACATGCCTATGAGTATCCACCACCGATATGGAAATTCGAACCGGGGACCTTTCAGTCTCCAGTCAGACGCTTTAACCTCTAAGTCACTCTGGCGCTAAAAGATCTGTAATTACGTGAGACGCTTTTGTAGTAACAGAAAGTAACTGCCATATGAGTTAAGATCTTAAGAACTATCGAGGAATAAAATGGAGGCATTAAAATGAAATCCCCAATACGTAGCTAGTCATAAAAATTCGTCAGAAAGTTTCACCTAGCTATATGATGACTGTTAGAAAAGTTACACTATCCTTAAATATATTTTGTACCCTAGAACTACGAATACATGCAGTGTAGTCCAGGTTGGCGTTGTTATAATTATTTTTAAATCTCATTCATTTTTAAATAACTAAACTCAAGAAAAATAATTTGATAAAACTTTGCAAAGGACACATATTTTGTAATGCTGTATGTGCCGTTGAAAATGTATTTTTAATTGCCCAATGGTGGGTGAAATAAAAAACAAATCAAATTAAATACAATGTGTTTTTATTTATACAAACACCTAAATTTATTATTATTAAACTTCAATTAATGAATGTCCTAATTCTTACTAACATCATACAAATGACGTGAGTCGACTAGCCAGGCGTAAATACGTGATCGTCTTACCCCAGCATGTTTCCAGGTAGCGAGAACCGGTTTTTGTTCCCCCGCCCGCTCTACAAACCGGTTTCTTGCGCGGCGTGTCGATTACAAACCGGTTGCCGGCAAGGGGTTTCGAATTCAAGGTCAGAGGCAGGGTATCAGGTTACACGGAAGGAACACCTGCATAGGGTATCGGGTTACAGGTTCTCAGGTTACATTAGAACACCTGCACAGGGTATCGGGTTACAGGGTAACAGGTTACACTGAAGGAACACCTGTATAGAGGATCGGGTTACAAGGCCAACGGAAGGGTTTCAGATTACAAGGAGGGGAGGGGAAGCGGTATCAGGTTTCAAGGTCAGCGGAATGGTGTCAGGTTACAAGGAGGGAGGGGAGGGGGGCATCAGGTTACAAAGAGGGGAAACTGAGGTTTCAAGGTCAGCGGAATGGTGTCATGTTACAAGGAGGGGAGGGGAGGGGGTATCAGGTTACAAAGAGGGGAAACTGAGGTTTCAAGGTCAGCGGAATGGTGTCAGGTTACAAGGAGGGGAGGGGAGGGGGGTATCAGGTTACAAAGAGGGGAAACTGAGATTTCAAGGTCAGCGGAATGGTGTCAGGTTACAAGGAGGGGAGGGGAGGGGGTATCAGGTTACAAAGAGGGGATACTGAGGTTTCAAGGTCAGCGGAATGGTGTCAGGTTACAAGGAGGGGAGGGGAGGGGGTATCAGGTTACAAAGAGGGGAAACTGAGGTTTCAAGGTCAGCGGAATGGTGTCATGTTACAAGGAGGGGAGGGGAGGGGGTATCAGGTTACAAAGAGGGGAAACTGAGGTTTCAAGATCAGCGGAATGGAGTCAGATTACAAGGAGGGGAGGGGGGGGGGTATCAGGTTACAAAGAGGGGAAACTGAGATTTCAAGGTCAGCGGAATGGTGTCAGGTTACAAGGAGGGGAGGGGAGGGGGTATCAGGTTACAAAGAGGGGAAACTGAGGTTTCAAGGTCAGCGGAATGGTGTCGGGTTACAAGGAGGGGAGGGGAGGGGGTATCAGGTTACAAAGAGGGGAAACTGAGGTTTCAAGGTCAGCGGAATGGTGTCAGGTTACAAGGAGGGGAGGGGAGGGGGTATCAGGTTACAAAGAGGGGAAACTGAGGTTTCAAGGTCAGCGGAATGGTGTCATGTTACAAGGAGGGGAGAGGGAGGGGGTATCAAGTTACAAAGAGGGGAAACTGAGGTTTCAAGGTCAGCGGAATGGTGTCATGTTACAAGGAAGGGGAGGGGAGGGGGTATCAGGTACAAAGAGGGGAAACTGAGGTTTCAAGGTCAGCGGAATGGTGTCAGGTTACAAGGAGGGGAGGGGAGGGGGTATCAGGTTACAAAGAGGGGAAACTGAGGTTTCAAGGTCAGCGGAATGGTGTCAGGTTACAAGGAGGGGAGGGGAGGGGGTATCAGGTTACAAAGAGGGGAAACTGAGGTTTCAAGGTCAGCGGAATGGTGTCAGGTTACAAGGAGGGGAGGGGAGGGGGTATCAGGTTACAAAGAGGGGAAACTGAGGTTTCAAGGTCAGCAGAACGGTGTCAGGTTACAAGAAGGGGAGGGGAGGGGGTATCAGGTTACAAAGAGGGGAAACTGAGGTTTCAAGGTCAGCGGAATGGTGTCAGGTAACAAGGAGGGGAGGGGAGGGGGTATCAGGTTACAAAGAGGGGAAACTGAGGTTTCAAGGTCAGCGGAATGGTGTCAGGTTACAAGGAGGGGAGGGGAAGGGGTATCAGGTTACAAAGAGGGGAAACTGAGGTTTCAAGGTCAGCGGAATGGTGTCATGTTACAAGGAGGGGAGGGGAGGGGGTATCAGGTTACAAGGAGGGGAAACTGAGGTTTCAAGGTCAGCGGAATGGTGTCATGTTACAAGGAGGGAGAGGGGAGGGGGTATCAGGTTACAAAGAGGGGAAACTGAGGTTTCAAGGTCAGCGGAAAGGTGTCATGTTACAAGGAGGGGAGGGGAGGGGGTATCAGGTTACAAAGAGGGGAAACTGAGGTTTCAAGGTCAGCGGAATGGTGTCAGGTTACAAGGAGGGGAGGGGAGGGTGTATCAGGTTACAAAGAGGGGAAACTGAGGTTTCAAGGTCAGCGGAATGGTGTCAGGTTGCAAGGAGGGGAGGGGAGGGGGTATCAGGTTACAAAGAGGGGAAACTGAGGTTTCAAGGTTAGCGGAATGGTGTCAGGTTACAAGGAGCTGGGAGAGGAGGGGGTATTAGGTTACAAAGAGGGGAAACTGAGGTTTCAAGGTCAGCGGAATGGTGTCAGATTAAAAGGAGGGGAGGGGAGGGGGTATCAGGTTACAAAGAGGGGAAACTGAGGTTTCAAGGTCAGCGGAATGGTGTCAGGTTACAAGGAGGGGAGGGGAGGGTGTATCAGGTTACAAAGAGGGGAAACTGAGGTTTCAAGGTCAGCGGAATGGTGTCAGGTTACAAGAAGGGGAGGGGAGGGGGTATCAGGTTACAAAGAGGGGAAACTGAGGTTTCAAGGTCAGCGGAATGGTGTCAGGTTACAAGGAGGGTAGGGGAGGGGGTATCAGGTTACAAAGAGGGGAAACTGAGGTTTCAAGGTCAGCGGAATCGTGTAATGTTACAAGGAGGGAGGGGAGGGTGTATCAGGTTACAAAGAGGGGAAACTGAGCTTTCAAGGTCAGCGGAATGGTGTCAGGTTACAAGGAAGGGGAGGGGAGGGGGTATCTGGTTACAAAGAGGGGAAACTGAGGTATCAAGGTCAGCGGAATGGTGTCAGGTTACAAGGAGGGGAGGGGAGGGGGTATCAGGTTACAAAGAGGGGAAACTGAGGTTTCAAGGTCAGCGGAATGGTGTCAGGTTACAAGAAGGGGAGGGGAGGGGGTATCAGGTTACAAAGAGGGGAAACTGAGGTTTCAAGGTCAGCGGAATGGTGTCAGGTTACAAGGAGGGGAGGGGAGGGGGTATCAGGTTACAAAGAGGGGAAACTGAGGTTTCAAGGTCAGCGGAATGGTGTCATGTTACAAGGAGGGGAGGGGAGGGGGTATCAGATTACAAAGAGGGGAAACTGAGGTTTCAAGGTCAGCGGAATGGTGTCAGGTTACAAGGAGGGGAGGGGAGGGGGTATCAGGTTACAAAGAGGGGAAACTGAGATTTCAAGGTCAGCGGAATGGTGTCAGGTTACAAGGAAGGGGAGGGGAAGGGGTATCAGGTTACAAAGAGGGGAAACTGAGGTTTCAAGGTCAGCGGAATGGTGTCAGGTTAAAAGGAGGGGAGGGGAGGGGGTATCAGGTTACAAAGAGGGGAAACTGAGGTTTCAAGGTCAGCGGTATGGTGTCAGGTTACAAGGAAGGGAGGGGAGGGGGTATCAGGTTACAAAGAGGGGAAACTGAGGTTTCAAGGTCAGCGGAATGGTGTCATGTTACAAGGAAGGAGAGGGGAGGGGCTATCAAGTTACAAAGAGGGGAAACTGAGGTTTCAAGGTCAGCGGAATGGTGTCATGTTACAAGGAGGGGAGGGGAGGGGGTATCATGTTACAAAGAGGGGAAACTGAGGTTTCAAGGTCAGCGGAATGGTGTCAGGTTACAAGGAGGGGGAGGGGAGTTGAGGGGAGGGGGTATCAGGTTACAAAGAGGGGAAACTGAGGTTTCAAGGTCAGCGGAATGGTGTCAGGTTACAAGGAGGGGAGGGGAGGGGGTATCAGGTTACAAAGAGGGGAAACTGAGGTTTCAAGGTCAGCGGAATGGTGTCAGGTTACAAGGAGGGGAGGGGAGGGGGTATCAGGTTACAAAGAGGGGAAACTGAGGTTTCAAGGTCAGCGGAATGGTGTCAGGTTACAAGGAGGGGAGGGGAGGGGGTATCAGGTTACAAAGAGGGGAAACTGAGGTTTCAAGGTCAGCGGAATGGTGTCAGGTTACAAGGAGGGGAGGGGAGGGGGTATCAGGTTACAAAGAGGGGAAACTGAGGTTTCAAGGTCAGCGGAATGGTGTCAGGTTACAAGGAGGGGAGGGGAGGGGGTATCAGGTTACAAAGAGGGGAAACTGAGGTTTCAAGGTCAGCGGAATGGTGTCAGGTTACAAGGAGGGGAGGGGAGGGGGTATCAGGTTACAAAGAGGGGAAACTGAGGTTTCAAGGTCAGCGGAATGGTGTCAGGTTACAAGGAGGGGAGGGGAGGGGGTATCAGGTTACAAAGAGGGGAAACTGAGGTTTCAAGGTCAGCGGAATGGTGTCATGTTACAAGGAGGGAGAGGGGAGGGGGTATCAGGTTACAAAGAGGGGAAACTGAGGTTTCAAGGTCAGCGGAATGGTGTCAGGTTACAAGGAGGGGAGGGGAGGGGGTATCAGGTTACAAAGAGGGGAAACTGAGATTTCAAGGTCAGCGGAATGGTGTCAGGTTACAAGGAGGGGAGGGGAAGGGGTATCAGGTTACGAAGAGGGGAAACTGAGGTTTCAAGGTCAGCGGAATGGTGTCAGGTTACAAGGAGGGGAGGGGAGGGGGTATCAGGTTACAAAGAGGGGAAACTGAGGTTTCAAGGTCAGCGGTATGGTGTCAGGTTACAAGGAGGGGAGGGGAGGGGGTATCAGGTTACAAAGAGGGGAAACTGAGGTTTCAAGGTCAGCGGAATGGTGTCATGTTACAAGGAGGGGAGGGGAGGGGGTATCAAGTTACAAAGAGGGGAAAACTGAGGTTTCAAGGTCAGCGGAATGGTGTCATGTTACAAGGAGGGGAAGGGGAGGGGGTATCAGGTTACAAAGAGGGGAAACTGAGGTTTCAAGGTCAGCGGAATGGTGTCAGGTTACAAGGAAGGGGAGGGGAGGGGGTATCAGGTTACAAATAGGGGAAACTGAGGTTTCAAGGTCAGCGGAATGGTGTCAGGTTACAAGGAGGGGAGGGGAGGGGGTATCAGGTTACAAAGAGGGGAAACTGAGGTTTCAAGGTCAGCGGAATGGTGTCAGGTTACAAGGAGGGGAGGGGACGGGGTATCAGGTTACAAAGAGGGGAAACTGAGGTTTCAAGGTCAGCGGAATGGTGTCAGGTTACAAGGAGGGGAGGGGAAGGGGTATCAGGTTACAAAGAGGGGAAACTGAGGTTTCAAGGTCAGCGGAATGGTGTCAGGTTACAAGGAGGGGAGGGGAGGGGGTATCAGGTTATAAAGAGGGGAAACTGAGGTTTCAAGGTCAGCGGAATGGTGTCATGTTACAAGGAGGGGAGGGGAGGGGGTATCAGGTTACAAAGAGGGGAAACTGAGGTTTCAAGGTCAGCGGAATGGTGTCAGGTTACAAAGAGGGGAGGGGAGGGGGTATAAGGTTACAAAGAGGGGAAACTGAGGTTTCAAGGTCAGCGGAATGGTGTCATGTTACAAGGAAGGGGAGGGGAGGGGGTATCAGGTTACAAAGAGGGGAAACTGAGGTTTCAAGGTCAGCGGAATGGTGTCATGTTAAATGGAGGGGGGGGAGGGGGTATCAGGTTACAAAGAGGGGAAACTGAGGTTTCAAGGTCAGCGGAATGGTGTCAGGTTACAAGGAGGGGGAAGGAGAGGGGGTATCAGGTTACAAAGAGGGGAAACTGAGGTTTCAAGGTCAGCGGAATGGTGTCAGGTTACAAGGAGGGGAAGGGAGGGGATATCAGGTACAAAGAGGGGAAACTGAGGTTTCAAGGTCAGCGGAATGGTGTCAGGTTACAAGGAGGGGAGGGGAGGGGGGTATCAGGTTACAAAGAGGGGAAACTGAGGTTTTAAGGTCAGCGGAATGGTGTCAGGTTAGAAGGAGGGTAGGGGAGGGGGTATCAGGTTACTAAGAGGGGAAACTGAGATTTCAAGGTCAGTGGTAGGATATCATTTTACAAGGAGGGGAGGGGAGGAGGGATACAGTTACAAGGAGGGGAGGGGGAGGGGTATCGATTACAAGGAGGGAAGGCGGCATCCTGTGATGTTACACTTTTTTGGTCCAGGGTTCCGGCCCGTACGCCCCTTCCCCCCTACTATTTTCTTTTGGGCCCAGAAGTCCTTCATTCGTTTTGAGTTGGCCTGTTAGTGCCAAGGGGTACTGCGTCTTCTTTTGGATTGTTCGTCTCGGTTTATCGCATCTATCACTAACTTCCTTCAAAATAAATCTCTATCAAAAGCATCTTTGGGCTTTAATTCCAACAAATGAAGATCTTCTTTGATAATTAGAAACAAGGGCATCACTGTTTTGGGATTTACATCAAAGAAATTAAAAAAAGATTAAGTCAGTCTATTTTCTTTCATTTGTTTGAGGTGACTTTAGAATCGTGCCCGTCTATTGGGAATTGATTCAGTGATTTTCTCTATTTTACTATGGACTTCTTTGATGGATTTCTTTTTATGGACGCATTTATTGAAGTTGGAATCCAGAATTCCTCTAATATTTTTCGCTCTTTTTGCTTCAATTCTCCCATGACTCCTTTATCAGCATTCAGGAACAATTTTTTGGCTGCATACAAAACTACAGTTTCAGCACCGTTTAATTTTGGTATTTTGTGAAAGATATTATTTGTTGTAGGTAGATCTCTAGCGAAATTGTGTAGGCTATTTCGAGTTTGTGTATCTTTTCCCCGAATCCTACTTTACCAATCCATTTTTCATGATGATCTCAACCAACCCAGATACTTAACATTTTCAAGCATGTTTTTGTCGCCGTATTTACTTTTACTAGAAGATCTTTCATGTTGGTTATTATTTCATAATTTTTTATTTTTTTTAAGGACACCTGTAAGCAGGTTTGATCGGTGATTTGTTTTAGCACGTCAGTTTGGATCCTAGCAGTTCTTAAGTCATTTGATAGGATAGCGATGTCTTCGGCAAAGCTAAAGTGTCTATTGTGATCTCTTTAGATTTAGTTCTCATTCACAATATACTGTAGTCACTTTTCTTTAACTTCGCTCGCCAGGTCCGAATGATCTTTTAGAGAACGCAGTTAAAAAATAGTGGGGAAAAACCGTCACGTTGTCTGACACTAGTTGCGAAAATAATCTTTTAGACATCTTAGAAACTTAGCTCTCGATTTCGTTTTAGTTAGGGTGGATCAATTAGAGCCAATAGTCTTAGGTCAACTCTGAATTCATTAAGGATATTTAATAGCACCCCCAGCTCTACCGAGTCGTAGGCTTTATTAAGTCCACAACTACCGACACGTATACGTAATGTATATAGGCCCCAATATGCTTCCTAAAGTTTTCTTTATTCCCAACAAAATGTAGTTATACGTGTGGCTACATTAAGATGACCAAGCGTAGAATAAATATTGAACATCCTTGGGGACAATTACCGCTGTTTTTGCCGCATGGCTTCAAAAAATAGATTATCAACTCGGTAACAGAAAAGAACTGTATGTAATTAAATGTAGGCCTACGCATCTAACAATTCACGTTATTTGCTACGAAACAGAGATTATGTGTCTTCTCTTCCTTCCAACTTCGCGTCAAGCTGCCTCGATCGTCAGTATTGCAATGATTCATTTCCTATCAGGTTTATTATGAGCAGTACACAGTGGTTCTGTCGAAAGACAAATTGTCTATAAAGTTTATAATATTGGACTTTGCAATGATGTCAGTAATTAAACTTTTTGTTTTAATACGGCTCGCTAGATCGGTTAGTTGGATATTAGTAGGATTATCTTCGTAACTTACTTTCTTCTTTATCTACGAATAAACAACTGATATGATACCTGTATTTGTAAAGCACACTTTATTGTATCAGTTCAAAAATCTTATCTCTGACCATCGATCTCTTTTCTTTCTACGTTTCGTTCATTGGTTTAACCAAAAAATGTAGTGCTCCCATAAAGTTGCAGAAACTCTTCGTTTCTCTCGATATTGTAACTTAACCAAACGTCACTTCATTCGCGAAACTATTGATATTTAAACCAAACGGCCAATTTATCTGACTGAAAAATATCACAGTTTTTCTCTCCTTTTTATCTCCACCTTTTAGGAATTGCTTGAATTCAATAGACCTAGCTCTTAGGCTTCCGCGGCCGGAGTCAGTTGATTTTTGGCTGTTCGGTTGACGCCGTGTCATGATTCGTGTAGCCGACGTTTCGACCATCCATCTGTGGTCTTCCTCCAGGCAGACCACAGAAGGATGGTCGAAACGTCGGCGACACGAGTTACGACGCGGCGTCCCCCGCACAGCCAAGAGTCAACAGGTCTCAATGAAGTTTCTATCCCTGCAACCGACGCATGTTTATACAACTTCATATGGAAGAGTTTTCCTATCTTAAACTCGTCAGTGGGGCTCAGTGACTGGATCGGAGAGGTGCAAAGGGACCGGGCGCGAGCCCACGCCTCCGTGTACTGTCAATCCTGACTGCGGTGTTCAGGCAGATTTTCCGTAGCCATGAAGGCGAATTCCGGGTCAATCCTTAATCTCTGCCTCAAAAATTACACATCAGACAAACAACAAATTCACTTATCACACAGATGACAAAACTTCACTTCCTCTATTAGTTCGTAGAACATTCTCCAGTAGATATAAAACGCTAGGAGTCACGAAGGGCATGCGGCCGTTAGCCATAGCTCCTAATTTGACCACGCCAATAACGAGTAAAACTCATCAAAGGCAACCAACATCAAGAAGTTGGGAAAAGGTGGTGAAAAAAAGTTATCCTTTTTTTACTTCCTTCAATTACCTTTAATTATTAAACTACAATTAATATCATGTCTACTTCAAACATTAAATAAACTTTCAGCTCACTCACTTTTCTCCAGTGAATGTTATATAAGAACATTATCTATTCTCTATTCATATCAGCCAAAATTTCAACTGTCACCAACACCACCCGAAAAACTAATACTCCTCGTTTAGACTATTATCTTTATCCTCGCACCGAACATGGTAGGTGAGTGGTAATGCTGTGGACTCACATTCGGGAGAACGTGGGGTCGAATCCCCGTCCAGCTATGCATATTTCGGTTTTCCACGGTTTCCCCAAACCACACCAGGTGAATGCCAGGGTGGTTCCTTCAAAAGGCCATGGCTGAATTCCTTCCTGTACATTGCCCCCTGTTCTTTCCCACCTCTAATGACCTATACATAAAATCATAGGAACTGTAGGGAATCCGGCCACGAAGTAAACATCCCGGCATCCCAGGAGTGATTTTGGGAAACCATGGAAAATCAAAATCTGGATGGCCGGATGGGGATTCGAACAAGTGTCCTCCCGAATGCTTTTTTTTTTTTTTTTTATTTTTTTTTTTATTTTTTTTTTATTTTTTTTTTAACAATTTAACGTTCCTTTTTAACAACGTGGTCTTTAGAGACGGGAAAGGATGGGGGCAAGGAATGGGAAGGAATTCGGCCATGGCCTTTTGAAGGAAGCATCCCGGCATTCACCTGGAGTGATTTGGGGAAACCATGGAAACCCAAATCTGGATGCCCGGACGGGGATTCGAACCGCTGTCCTCCCGAATGCGAGGCCAGAACGCTATCCGTTACACCACCACGCTCGGTCTCCCGAATGCTAGACCAGAGCGTTAGATTTCACCCACCACACTCAGTTCACTGTTAGTGAAAATTAAATATTTTTTTTTTAACCTTAAGTATATTTGAAATTTACATATATCGGAATGTATTTACTCACCCCCCTCAGCGCTAATAGTGACCGACAGAAGTACTACTAACAAGTCGCCCAAGAAATACCTAGTACCTCATAATAACTGCATATGTCCTCTGAACTATAACTCTGCCAATAAAATAGAACTACATGATGCGTGAGAAAATTTCACAAACAAAATATTTATATAGCAATTGTACAGCAAAACACTCAACCGGGCGAAAATTTCGCTAATGAAATACGATGAATACGAGGCTTGTGGTTTGAAGTAGGTTGAGAGTAGAACCAACTCATTAGTAACTATATCTTTCTGATTTCATCTGACGTATGATGTCCTGCAACATTCTACAATGGACCAAATACATGAAGCTATCCCTACCTTCCCGGAAATGTCACAAACCTCAACGGAATACAACTGAGCAGAATAAACCAAACGTAATAGATCCATATTTCTGTGATATGTTATTATCTACCGCTAAATTCACAAGTTTGATGGCCATTCATGTCTTTATTTTTCAGTGAGAAAAAAAAAAAAAACACATATTTTTGTTCTCAACTTAACTTGATTTCATCAACCACAACACATAAACCGGAGGAGAAAATAATTTAAATTTGACTGCCGAACACAGTACGTTTAAAATCTTTGCGAAGGCTATTTCGTTTTTGGTCAGCGAAACAAACAACATGTGAAATGGAATTGACAGACGACAGCAATAAGGCTCCTATTCCCTTCGGGTATGATAACCTAACATTCCCAACACCGACATCGAATACTTACCGGTGCCTTTACGATCTTATCTTTACGGCAGTTAGACAAACTACTTGACGTGTAGCTATTGTACCACTGTTATCATACGATAACGTATTATGAAGTGGAACCTTTGCACCTAACGATGTTGGATGGAGCAAACAAGGGACAGTGGGTTCCACACAGACAGACGACTCACATTTAAAACAGTGCCCCTAAGGATCTATCTTATGGCATTTCGAAAGAACCTTGCCTACCTTCAAAATGCGCAGTAAAATGACAGAATAAAATCAGTTTATTTCCAAGAACGAGACATAACCAACTCCGAATATTTACCTTCCTTTGAACTTCGGTAGGTCCAATATTATTGATCAGAGGTGTATTGTGCTGAATATGTTATAGTTTCGGATTGTGTGTAGGTGTTTTTTTTTGTTTAAATTTCAAGCATTTGTAGCTAAGATTCTATTTCACATGTGCGCTGAAATTTCTGAAATATTTATAGTGTGTGCTAGTCATGAGCTTTAATGAGCGGTTTGTTGGCTCGCTGGTTGCAGCGTTTAGCTGGGTATCAGAAGGTTCCCGGTTCGAATGCGAATGCTGGTCCCGCCTTAACCCGTCTTTCCTCTCTGGTATAACTATCTGTTTGTGAAGTAGCCCTAGACCCACTAGGGGGGCAAACCGGAGCGATCGCCCCGAGTGGCAAGCTCAGGGGAGTGGCAAAATCGTGTTTGAAGGACGGCGGGTCAGCGACGTTCGAGGTAGTCACAATGGGGCGGCAAAATTTTCGAAATGGCGGAAATCTCACAGTTTTTGCCCAAGCTCTGAAAATTCCTAGATCCGCCAATTATATTTAAAGGCATTTAAACATATATCTGACAAATTTAAACTATTCCAAATATTCGAAAATCATACTTGCAAGGGCATATCCAGGATCAGAACTAGAGGGGGGCAGGATTTGAACTGGGCCCCCCCCCAACTCATTTTGGTTTCGAGGAAATGGGGTGGGGGACTGAAACATGACATTACAAAATCAAACTCAAACCTATTCAGGAAACTATTTTTATCATTGATTAATATAGTAAACCAACTACTTAATCTAAGGGCCTACTATGTAGTTAATTAAGATCGTAAGTCAGTTAGTTTTTTATGTAAACATTAATTGTCTCGGATTTTCAATTTCAATAATTTTGTTTGTTAATATCTCATGGTGTTCTTTCACGAAATTTCGATGCACACTCGTCAGACATAATCCTGTTAATCTTTCTCTCCCAAAGTGCTCCTGAACTAGTTCTTCACTCGTCGAAGCTTACTAAAGGCAACTTAATTTTTCTTCTGGGGGGGGGGGCAGCAGCCCCCCTCTGCCCCTTGCTGGATACTCCCATGACTACTTGCATAATATTTGTAATTGCACTCTTTCCATTGACATTTCTAACATTATATTGCATTTAATCAACTTAAACTTCTTTTAAACATTTCCCATCTATCAAAACAATACTTATTTATGCTAAAACATACAAAATTACAATCAATCAATGTTTATTTCCCGCCAACAGCAATACACTTAATTCATAACACTGAAATTCATAGAAGGATGAGTTCTTCAAAAGGCCAAAGCTGAATTCCTACAATGCGTTGATGCCCCCCTGCCCCGTCCTGTACCCGCTCTAATAAAATGACGTCAACGAGACGCAAAACTACAATAGAAAATATGCAACTGTCGATTGAGCCCACTTTCAAGTCATTCCCTTCCGAATGTGTACCAGCTGGCTTGATCTGGAGCCTGTCGCAGATGCAGTGCCTGTATTTGTCTTTTGAACTTGTGTTCTGTATGCTAAGTTATTATTACCATTTTCCTAATTTTGGCTCTACGACTTGTCGATGTCTATGTCGTTAGATACAGAGATAGAACTGGGGAGGGGAGGGGAAAGGAACTGGAAAGAAACTCTGGCATGGTCTTTCTACGGAGTAAGATGGCTGCCGCGTGCGGTTGTGTGTCACGTCGCTCTTGCTGCTGACTGCATTTCGCGCGGGATAAAAAGATCCTTACGTGACGAAACAAGTTATGCTAGTGTAAATGGCGTTTGTCAGTGCATGTAAAAACTCTCGTTAACTGCGCGTTAAAAACATACGTTGTATGAGTGATTTTGTTCAATTGCTGAATGGGATAGCAGTGTCACGAGTCTACCTGTAGTCCTGTACGGTCATCGGTCGCAGCCGCGCTGCGTCGCGTCAGTGCTTCAACGTCACGGAGCGGGTATGTCAGCGCGCACCGTCAGCACCCTGGCGTCCAGCTGACGAGTCAGCACCTGTCGCCCGCCTCAGGACTTAGCTGACATCATAGGCTCGAATGAAGGTAACAATAATAGCAGTACACAACAGAGCTTAAATCCCGAGTTGGAGTGCAACGACACAGCTCACAGCATGTACGAAAAACTTGCTACTTATGTTAACAAACTGTTAGACCAAAAAATGACTGAATTCAAAGTCAGAGAATTTAAGGACAACCTTGATTCCTTCGCTGTGGCTATGGCCCACATAGAGGGAAGAAATGAAGAGATGAAGAAAGAAATAAGGACACTCAGAGAAGATAACAGAGAACTGAACGTGCAGAAAAAACTGTCAGTATCTAGTTATGCAGGGATGGTTACATTAAAGTCAAAAATAGAAAAAACAGCTACTCTTGCAGCCATCTTCATAACTTCCAAGAATGGAAAAACTCCAAAATCCGAGAAAAAATATATGAACAAAATTTCAAAGGAAACAGAGAAAGACAACAATTTTGAGGATTCAGGCCAATATTTCGAACAGGGCCCCGAGATAAAAGCATTGTCCATTAAGTGGTTGAAGTAATTGCTGAAACAAGGAAACAAATAATACAGCAAAGAAAAATATACATAGAATTTAGTGCCATCTCTGCAAAAGATTACACGGTAGTACCAAAATGTATCCATCGCTATGATTATGGTCGTATTAGCAAACATTGTACTCATTGTGCCGCTTGCAAACATTGTGGAGAAACAAGCCACAAGAAAGAAGACTGTAGGAGGTCCTTACAGTCAGCTGTTGTATCCCATGCAGGAAACGGGGAAAATCGTGCAACAAATCTGACAAAGATTGTACCACATACCAACTGTTTTTTCAAAGATTGATAAGCAGACCAGATTATGGACAGTAGAAGAACCAAGAGGATGGATGAACGATACAAAGATCAGTTATTGAGCATCATTACCAACCTAATAGAAGAACAGTCAGGAAAAGAAAGAGGAATAAAACAAGAAACACGCCATCAAGGAAGAGGCGGAAAGCAGAGAGGGCTGCAAGATACAGGAAGAAAATATTGCATGAAGGGAAAGGAACAGCAAATAGCGTAGGCACGCAGACAGATGGACCTATCCTTCAACACTCAGAGATTACTTCTACCATCTGTGATATTTCTCCTAGGTCTCAATCAAAACGAGCTGGACTTGTATGGGTAGGGCCAGTCCAAATGATTCCAACTACTCCAAAAGTAGTAGCGGCTCTGATAACCGAGCGAACGAAGAACCAAGACACGCTGCTTTAGCTCCAGATCATATCTACCAAAAGTTTGAAAATAATCTTCAGATCGCTAGACCACAGGAAACACAAAATCTCACTCTAGCGTTATGCCATCTAACCAGAATAGCACATCCAAATGGCAAAAACATTATATTTCCGCAACCAGAGGCAATTGATCGTATTCGACTTAAGGTAAACAATATACCTACTAATTAAGCCCAGTTACTCACTATAGTCAGCCAAGTATTTGACAGGCGAAACGAAATCTATGATCCAGATAAAATTTGCCGTCATTTTGTGATGACACATGGCATAATAATGTTTGATTCGAGATAGCCATGGCCACAGTGCCATATCCATAATCGGCATCCAAGAGTAGGGGTACAAAGCAACTTAAGATCGCGCAATTAAACTACAGGAGAACCAGTCTAGTTTTGCATGAAGTGTGTAAACTAGCTGAGGAAATGCAAATAGCTATCCTCTGTCTTGAAGAGCCCCACTACAGAGAAGGGAAAATCCCACACACGCCAGTGATGTCTCAGATAATCTCGAAAGGGAAATACCTATGAGTGCCATCAAAAACCAGATCACTGTCACAAAAATAATACAATTCTGCGATGAACATACGGTGTGTGTGGAAATAGGTACGCAATGGGGAAATGTAGCCCTCGTAAACATATACTTTCAATACAGAGATCGGGAGATTCTAAGATTAGGGAAATATGTATAGCCATAGGCAATTGCTCTACTGTGATAATTGCCGATACAAATACCAAATCTGCAATCCGGCACAGACGCACTAGGAGAAAAGTTACTCGAGCTGATTGAAGAATTACAACTGTATGTCAAAAACGAACCAAACAATCCATACACGTTCAGTAACCGAGCAGGTACCAAATCGAACATAGATATAACTTTAGCAAAACGAGGAGCGGAAAACCTAGTAAGTGGGTGGAAAGTGATTGATAACCAAACCACCAGCGATCACAATATAATAATGTTCGAACTGGGAAGATTGCAAGACGGCTCGCGTAAAGGCGACTGTACCAATATCCAACGGCGATATGACATCGGAAATGCCAACTGGACAGAAAGATGCAGAAACTACGAATCGCACTGAGGAAGTCAAGAAAAGCATATCAACGTTGCCTTATTACAGAAGAAAGACAGACTCTTCTAGAAAGATATAGAAATAAAAAGTAAGAGTTCAAGGATCTGTTGCTGAAAACGAAACAAAAAAAGCTTTGGAAGGCTTCGTCAGACAAAATGTGCGATCAGGTACATACGACATCCCTTGCAACATTGCTGTTGGCAAAATTAGGCCACTTACCACCTTATCTACAGTAAGAAGTCTGGATGGATCTATGACCAGAAACTGAATGGAAAGTGCACGGGAGTTACTGGACGTGCTACTTCCAGATGATAGTACTAAAAACGAGACACATCGGTAAAGTGAATTGCGTCAAAAAATGTGGGGCCCCCTTCGAGAGTGAACATAAAAAATGCGTCATATCAAATGAAGAGATAATAGAGGCAATACATTTCCTTCCGAAAAGTACCAGGACCTGATGGGATACCGGCAAAGGAGTTGGTTGTCCAACTGGTTCCAACCTTAAATAAAATATTTAACGAATGCCTGGTGCAGGGAAAAATACCAAATGCATGGAAAACGAGTGAGGTGATCATTATAGCGAAAGGTGGAGGCAAAGATCAACAACTCACAAAATCTTATCGTCCAATCTGTTTACTCAATGTTCTAGGGAAAGTGCAAGAAAAGGTACTTTGCAAGAAACTAAAGGAACATAGGTTAAAAAATGATATGAACCCAAATCAATATGGGTTTAGAGCAGGCAAGTCAATGGAGGACGCCATCAACCGCTTAGTGGAATTAGTTCAAAACTCTTCCAAAAATTAAGTGGTGGGTGTATTTGTAGACATTGCCGGAGCTTTCGACAATCTCTGGTGGCCCGCGCTGTTCGAAAGCTGAAGGAACATCAACTGTCCAGAAAACCTATACAACAGTTTTAGAGATTATTGTAGAAATAGGTATGCCAAATTGCGGTACCCCAACAAGTACATAGAGAAAAATTCGGGAGGACGCCGGTTCGAATCCCCGTCCGGGCATCCAGATTTGGGTTTTCCATGGTTTCCACAAATCACTCAAGGCGAATGCCGGGATGCTTCCTTCAGAAGGTCATTGTGCCCAGTCACATCCCGCCTCTAATGACCTCGACGTCGACGAGGCGTAAAGCCATAAGTAAAAAAAAAAAAAAACACATATAGAGAAAAGACTAAGGAAAGGTTGCCTGCAGGGATCAGTGTGCGGACCAATTTTCTGGGACGTTGGCTTGGATCCGGCCATGGACATATTGTAACAAATGCCAGAACTGCTGAGTGTGGTGGCATTTGCCGACGATCTCGCACTTCTGATAGACGCGGACACCAGGCAGGAACTCGAAACAAAATGAAAAGCTGTATTGGATTGCCTGAGTCAGTGGTGTGCAGAAGTTAAACCTAGCCGCAAAAAGACGACCTGCATGCTCCTAAAAGGAACACTCAAACGAAATCCGATAATTAAGATCCAGGGAAAAACAATAAAAAGAAAAGCAATAGTCCGTTACCTTGGTGTAACCTTGAAGAACAACTGAAATTTGCGTCTCACATGGGGGATGTATGTGGACGAGCAACACTGATAGTGCGCAAATTGATAAGCATTGGCGAGCGACTGTTCAACCTGCCTCCGCTCATCATAAGAATATATCACGATGCAATACAAGCCTCCATTACTGGAGACGCTGCAAGCACTTGGGCCAAGAACCTAAGAAAAGTCAAACCAATGGAGCTGCTTCTGTGTACGCAGCGAGGAATTCTGCTCATACTAACTGGGGCTTACGGAACAACGTCCACAGATGCACTAACAGTTATACTCGGCATCTGGCCCCTGGACCTGGAAATAAGGAGGCGAGGAGCATTAAAATGGATAAAGAAAGGAAGGTACGACCAAGCTACTGAAATAATTGGCAGGCCTGTTGAAACCAAATAAGATGTTTGGTATGCGCTGATTGATGAATGGCAGCAAATATGGACAAACAGTAACACGGGCAGAAGGACCTTCGACATGCTACCTTGCGTGAAAGAGAGAATTAACATGACTCACCTCCAGGGCCCATACACTAAATATCTGGCCATGGTCCATACAACAGTTTCCTAGAATAGGGAGACCTCAAAGAAACAAACAGGTGCGACTTTGGCGAAGTAAGTACTCACACGTGGTTTGGGAGTGCAAACAATCTGAAGAATCAAGGGCATACCTTCAAATACAACTTCAGAATAGAAGAATATACGACATACTGCGTGATACCGAGCTCTGGCACTTGATGGATGTAGCTGCTAATCTAGCATCGCTGCGCGAGAAGGCAAGATTTGCTGAATAGAAAATGGCAGGGTGTAGAAGACGCCGCGAGTAAACGGTATCAGAAACAGAAAAAAAGGGTAGGAGAGGAAGAAACGCAAGAGGAAAGAACTAACCAAATATGACCAAAAGCATTGACCACGACTAAGGCGGTGCCTGTGCCAGGAAGACGGCAAAGACTCAATTCATCACAGAGCCTCTGGAAGCCAGAGGCACCTTCTTCAGGGCTCAGGGAGCGGCTAATGATGTGGGAGTGGACAAACCGGAGAAGAACGAGACCACTATCTGGAACGTGAAGCTGACTTACGGTACTTTGTGATCAGTAGACTTGCGCATAATAGTTCGCGAAGAAGAGCGCTCAGTTTAGTTTGCAGCTCCCTCGCGAACTAGTTCGCTCTTTTAGTTCGTTAGTTCGCGTATCGAATTCAGAGATACAGATCGTTCGCTCGCCTTGCTACCGCTACTGCACGCGCTATTTTGTTTGTTATGTCAGTTTTATTAGGACATAATCATTTTTTTGTCGTTTCTAAATGGAATTTAATATTACCTTCTTAACAAAAGTTATTGCTTAGTAATAGCCCTTTCAAATGACATTAGCATGATCAGTTGCCGCCGATAAACCAAAGTGCTCATTGTCCTTTGCACAAATGGGTAAACTGAATAACTGTGCTGTTTTTACAATTTACTTTACATGCATTCGTAGAATATTAATTTTTTAAATGGATTTATTTATTAGTTCATGGAAGAAACATTACTTATAAAAGGCGCTAATGACCCCGCCGTCGACGCGCTCTTAAACCCCAAAAACAACATAACATTACTTATAAAATATTATAAATGTGTTTATTATGATGAATTAAAATACCCGTTTATAAGTAATCGGCTTTTTTTATTTAAATATAGTTTTGGAAATCATGAACAAAATATAATTCTACTATTGGCTACAAGTCAAGTACTATATGACAGAAACAATATTACCTATATTATTAAGAAAAGTAACAGTAATACTTCCAATGTGATACCTAACAATTAGATTTATAAAAATGACAGTGACCCTTGAATGAGAAAGTGGTAACAATAAGGAAAGTGCGTAAATTTCCAGTAAATTGGAAGTCATTGAGCTATTTTTTTTATTAGTGTAGAGGAGAATAATCCAACACACATTCACAATATTTTGGCGACGAATAAAACTGATGAAGACACAAAAGTTAAAATCTTTTTGAATTTCGCAAGTCATTTCTTTACATAACTTTCACAAATCTGTTAACCAACAGACTGAGATAAATATTATATTACACAGACGGAAAAAAAAATCCCAACACCAAGAAAGACTTGTGTTAGATAAACGAAATTTGGTAGGCGTGTTTATACATCTGAAAGATGACATCGATTCAAATTTCGCGCTTCGCGCATAAGTGTGGCGCTAGTAGCGCTACTCAGAGCTTGCAAATCAGGTTTGCTTTAAATACGCGCTGTAAAGTTTGTGAACGTTATTTACCGCTGAGATTTGACATAGTGAGTTGATGTTAGCCAAGAATGCCTTTAAGAAGACGAAGAAGCCATTATCAACAGCTCACCGAGTTTGAACGAGGTCGTGTAATAGGGCTACGAGAAGGTGGATTTTCTTTTCGCGATATTGCAGAAAGACTTGGCCGGAATGTATCCACTGTGCATGATTGTTGGGTGCAGTGGTCAAGGGATGGTACTGCCTCAAGAAGACCGGGTTCCGGGAGGCCACGTGGCACTACTGAGAGGGAAGACCGCCGTATTCGGCGTACAGCTGTGGCGCATCGTACTGCGTCTGCGGCAGAAATTCGAGCTGCAGTTGGTACCACAGTGACACAACGAACTGTTAGAAATCGGTTACTTCAAGGACAGCTCCGAGCCAGGCGCCCTGTAGCGTGCATTCCACTGACTACAAGCCATCGCCGTTTGCGACTCCAGTGGTGTCAAGCCAGAGCTCATTGGAGGACGGAGTGGAGATCTGTTGTGTTTTCTGATGAAAGCAGGTTCTGCCTTGGTGCCAGTCATGGCCGAGTGTTGGTCAGAAGGAGGCCAGGGGAACGCCTGCAACCAAACTGTCTGCGGCCTAGACACACTGGACCTACACCTGGAGTCATGGTCTGGGGAGCAATTTCCTATGACAGCAGGAGCACTCTTGTGGTTATACCAAACACACTGACTGCAAATTTGTACGTCAGTCTGGTAATTCAACCTGTAGTGCTGCCATTCATGAACAGCATTCAAGGGGGAGTTTTTCAACAGGATAACGCTCGCCCTCATACCGCTGTTGTCTCGCAACGTGCTCTACAGAGTGTCGACATGTTACCTTGGCCTGCGAGATCACCAGATCTGTCTCCAATTGAACACGTATGGGATATCATTGGACGACAACTCCAGCATCATCCACAGCCAGCACTGACCGTCCCAGTATTGACAGCACAAGTACAACAAGCATGGAACTCCATACCACAAAGTGACATTCGAAACCTGTATGACACAATGCATTCACGTTTGCAGGCTTGCATTCAAAATTCTGGAGGTTACACCGGCTATTAATTTAACAGTATTTCACATTTGAAATGGATTTTCTTGAGCTTAAATTAACCTGTGATCTTGAAAATTTAATCAATTAAACATGTTAACTTGACAAATGCATTGTCCAAATTTCATTACTCTACAATAATTTTTTCTTGGTGTTGGGATTTTTTTTTCCGTCTGTGTATGTCAGTTTTAAAATCAGCGTTAGAAAAATGTAAAAGATACTGTTTCTTTGGTTAAGAAAACAAGAAAAAGCCTTTAGAAGTCAAATTCTCCACAGAAAGTGATAATATTAAAAATAATGCTATATTTTTCGTTGATAAAAGTCTGGAGTATCTTAGTAAATAGTTAGATTTTAATGAAAGTAATTGCCTATAGAAAATCCAAAAATTAAATTTAAAACAAGAGGTTTCATTTGATGGCTGTGAGACAATATTAGAGGTTCTAAATTTGTGAGAAAAAATTAGTATCAAAGTGAACGAACTTTACTCTGAAATAACAATATTACACGAAATTTAGGTAAAATTAAGAGCAGTATTTCATTAGTAAAAATGAGCTTTTGATCGACATTAATTTAACAACTGAAAGCGATAAAGCATATTACAATTTTACTGTAGACAGAAAATTTTTAAAGATGCAAGAAGCGCAAAAAAAAATAGCTTAAAAAATAAAATAGTAAAAAAAAAACATATCCTTTGTCCTTTTCTACTCTTTCGTAAAATATTATATTTTTGAAGTGTACTATATTTTTATAGGTTATTATAAAAAAAACATTCTACCATTAACCGAAAAAATGTTGGTAATCCTAGCAGCGAATGGTGATAGTTCGCGACTGGGAATGCTCAGTTTAGTTCGCGAACGGTAGCGCTCAATTTAGTTCGCTAGCGGTAGCGCTGTGTTTAGTTCACGAACTAGGTCGCTCCGCTCTGGAATTCCAGAAAGACAGCTCGTTCGCTCGCTTTGCTAGCGCTACTTCACGCGCTCTCTTCTTTGTTATAATGATTGTGGTTACTGATTGTTGTCTCTTAAGTGTTAATGGGATCAAAGTGTGTTTTGTTTTCACATTCCATGTTAAATTTCCGTTTTTGACTTCTGCAATAATTATTAATGTTTAACAGTTACATTTTTTTTTAAGTTTTGTTTTTATATCTGTCTCTTCAGTTAAATGTGTCCACAGCCAACTGTGTTACCTTTTAGATAATAAACTAAAACAAAAGTTGGTCTTCGGGAAAGGATCGAACGAACTAACGAAATAAGGAGCGAGAGATCTGGGAACTAGTTCACGTAGTTCGCTCGTGGGAACGCTCTTCCGAACTAGTTCGTTCGCGAACTACACAAGACTAGTGCAGCATCAGCAGAGACAGCGGATGGCCTAGATGTCGGCACAGGCCAGCAGTGGTGCAGGAAGAATATTCGCGAATAGACAGTTCATTGATTAGAAGTATGAAAATACATAGGCACTTGCTGATTTTGGTGTGAATTAGTGTGATGGTAGATTAATTGTTAGATTAATTATCAGTTGATTAATTAGTAGAATACTTTAAATCCATTAAATGCTTAAGAACAATTATCCAGGTCTATTTAAAGAATAAAAGTACATTGTTTTAAGAATAAAAACTGTAAAAACTAAGGGCCTACTTTAGGGAACAAGGTAGTAGGCTATGTAAAATCAGGAGATAAAAAATGAAATAAAAAAAATTGTCTTTCGAAGAAACCATCCCAGCCGTCTGAGCGAAGTGTAGATTTTGTTTGTGAAATCTGCTAGACGGAAACTGTGAACTGTTTTCATTGAGTGTCGTGACGTTTCTACATGTATTGTTTTGTGTGTACGCAGAGATGACAGAAGAGAGAGAAGGTAATCCGCTGCCGGTCCAAGCAGATTTAGTCTTCAGGAAGACAACAAAGGCCAGCAAATTTAATGCTCCTTCCGGACCGGGCGTGGTGGTGTACCGGTTAGCGTTCTCGCCTCGGATTCGGGAGGACGCCGGTTCGAATCCCCGTCCGGGCATCCAGATTTGGTTTTCCCATGGTTTCCCAAGTCACTCCAGGCAAATGCCGGGATGCTTCCTTCAAAAAGGCTTTGTCCGAATTTCTTCCCATTCCTTGCCCCCCACCTTTCCCGTCTCTAAAGACCTCGCTGTTAAGAGACGTTAAGCAGTTTAAAAAAAAAAAAAAATGCTTCTTCCGATGGACAGACGAATTACCGTTAACAGTGTCGCTTGTCCTAGCTCCACGCCCCGTGCAGATGTTTAGGATTTATCTCAAGACATTTATATACAATCTGCTAGTCAGGTACCTCTTCCAAAGTTTGTAATTATGAACAGTTCTTCAACCACCTGGGCTCATACCGTCCGACCACCAAGAAACCGCATGGAACAGATCCAGAGGAGGGGTCAGTGCTTCTTCACCAGCGTTATGAGTTATTCTGGCCACATACCAAGTAAAAATAATTCAAAAGTTTTTGACTTCAACTTCAGCAAAATTAAGCTAAACAATACTGCAAGAACTACGTTCTTCCAAGAATTTTACTGGTGAAGATAACAGTATGACATTGCAACTAACCTACTTACTCGTCACCCTGAGATCGGTCCGAATTCTGTTCTCTGTGCGGAGGTAAGTGGGGGCTGCCGTGTTTAGGCCTTGTGACTTGCCTGTTTTCTGTGGGGGTTGTCTACCTTAACCGAATTAAGGCACTATGGACTTACTTTTCATCCTCTTCGTCTTATACTTTTCAGATAGGGTGCATTTCCTAAGGGCAAAACTGGGTTAATCATGAAATAAGTCATGATTCATACCTAATTCATAATAAAATGTGAATTTTGTTTTACTTTTATATAATAATTACGTCAAAACTACTCATTCATTTAATGGTCAGCCTCTCAAAATTACCAAAATTAATGAAATGATACCAAGGCTGATAGTTTAAGTGCTACAAGACGTTCATACCGAATATTGCTTTTAAGCCCTCCTTGCGCCCTTTTGATGTGAAAAAACTGTGATACAGCCACTTTGGAGACGGGGAATTTTCAGGACTTTTTTCGTAGGTAATAATTATACCGAGCGTGGTGGATGAACGGTTAACGCATTCGGGAGGACGCGGGTTCGAATCCCCGTCCGGGCATCCAGATTTGGGTTTTCCTTGGTTTCCCCAAATCACTCCAGGCGAATGCCGGCATGCTTCCTTCAATAAAAATGCCATTGTAGAATTCCTTCCCGTTCCTTGCTCCAATTCCCTCCCGCCTCTAATGGCCTCGCCGTCGACTAGGCGTAAAGCCCAAGCAAAAAAAAAAAAAAAAAAACAATAATTAATCCTGATGCTATCCTATTATGCAGTGGTTAGCCTCTTCTGATTATCTGGGGTTCAACAATATCTTACTAAGGCTGACATTTTAAATGTTACAACTTTACACTGATTTGACTCTCAAGCCCATTTTAAGTCCTTTTGACCTGAAAAAAAAACTATGACGCGGACACTCCAGAGGTGGGGACTTTTCAGGATTAGTTTTTTATGTAATAAGGAATGTCTGATCCAAATTTCAGCTCTCTCTCTATATATATAAATATTTGAGATTAATACCCAAAATGCCTGGACTATATGGCCGAAAATCATGGACGTTGAATAATTGACAAATAAAGAGGATACAAGCAACTGAGCTGAGGTTCCTGCGGGCTGTGGCCGGGTAGTCTTTACTGGATAAGAAGTGAAAAAAAAAATGAAAAAGTTTAAAATTTCTTGCCTAAATGAGGAAATAATTACGGGTAGGAAGGAATGGACTTAGACATCCATCATGACTTGCCGTATTCACCTCTGAGTTTTCCAGAGGAATCTCACTTCTGAGTGCTGGAGTACTTCATGTATTCCAGGAGGGCAGCTTCCAAAAGAGCTGCGGTCTCCGCCGCAGTCTATACCAGGAGTGAGAGCTATGGTCTTACGTCACACACTCACCTTTCGACCAGCCACCTGGATGTGAGGAAAATAATGAGATTTCATTCATAAGTTTGACAATCAAAGAACTATTTAGTATCTAGTTCAATGAATAGGATTAGGAATACATATTTTTTTCTGTATTTTTTTATGTTTTTTTTTTTTAGTTGTTTTAGTGTAGTTTTTTAGTGTTGATTTATTAGGATTAGATATTCAACTGTAACTTTTTCCTATTTTAGTTGCTACCGCATTTATGGGATTATTTATATTAATAGTATTATTAACATAATTTGTTTATTAAACATGGTATTAAGGGAAGATTAGCGGCCCAGTTTAGCCTCTAGATGCTGGGTCAAATGTAAATGGAAATAAATAAATAAATGGACAGTACAGGAAGACACCATTCTAGCAAAGCTACTGCTAAATTACAAACCATTACGAGGAAGTAGGAGTTCGGCTGAACTAAGAAAATATGAAAAGGACAAAATGTGTGAAGACAGGACTAACAATAAGAGTTTTAAGCCTTTAATATGATGATGTTATTGGTCAATGGATAATATTGAAGTATTATCTGCTTGATTATAAAGTGGATCCAAGAAATATTTTAAGAGATACAGTATCTGTTCTCCTCATTACGTCACAACCAATGTGCAAGTAGGTGCATCAGTATAGTGTAACATATAGAACTTCTGCTATTTTAGTAGCTATGCGGCAGCACTAATTTTCATTGGTTTTCTCTTTCCACACATAACTAACGTTTGGACGAGATGCATTTTATTGTTTCTAACCCTTCTTATTGAAGTTTACTTGCATGTAATGTGAGTGAAGATTTGTTAGGTGTACTGGAGATCGCGATTCCGCTACACCATTCCACCGTGTGAACAAAGACGTTTTAAACTGCGGTAATCAGTCGCAAGACGGATTATTTTCGAGCAGTTATAAGATTGTAATACACGCAGAACCATTAATTTCAAGCAGCAATTACACTCTGAACAGTATGATACCGCTATAACTACTTCTGAATGTATTTCTAACAATGTTTTGCGATTGAATACTGCATTAATATGCCGTAAATTCCTTGCGTGGGGTAACGTAGTAGTGGGATCACGATCTGCAGCAATCCCGATATGTCTGTTAGGGAAGCAATTCGATTAGTATCGATTTCGTGGTCGGCGGCAGGAAGTATGATGGGAGTGATTCTCGCTATAGTTAGTATAGTGCTAGAGCAGATAGCTGGCGGAAAACTCAGCAGCTGAAAAGTGTAGACCATGAGCGGGCAGTGTCAACAACTGCGGAAGTGGCACACGGAAGAAACGTGGGAGAAGACGTTCGCCGCAAGACGTGAACAGACGCGACGACAGCTGCGGGAGCAACAGCTGCAGCTAGCGGAGTGGAGGAGAGAGCTGCCGGCAGTGAGGTGGAGACAGCTGAAGAGCACGCTCAAGCTGCGCCAGCGGCGACTGGTCAGCTGGGGCGACGACGACGAGCAGTCGCCGTGCAGACGGCGCCTGCGGGAGCATCTGCTGACACTGCTCGCGGCGGTCGAGTGGGCGCTGGAGGCGGTGGACGTCGAGATGCGCTTCTTCAGGCAGATCGAAGTGAGTCGTCGCTCTGACCTTGAAATTCACACAGAGGACATTTTAAAACGCTGTTCCTTCATTTATAACTAACTGCAACTGTTAAAAAAAAAAGGAATCACTTTAAATTTGTATTGATTGTTTCGACATGAAGTCTTCTTCACGTTCCCAACACAAATTTTACGAAAATGTCACCAGAAATGGAAATAAAAAAGCTAAAAATTTAGAGTATAACGCAATCATCAGGTGCCACCAGCGCTGCAAAATCCAAATCTGTTGAAATGATTAATGTCTACGTTGTAACGTGCTCTCATGTTTCAGCTTCTGTTGTAAAATGTATAGCAAAATACTTCGAACTGCGTCGTAATAGATATGGACGGACATATTGAACGAATTTACAGAATAGAATGTTTTTGTTGTCTGCAAATACGGTACTGCAACATGGACGTCATGAAACGAAATTTCCTCATGGCTGTGAAAACATTTCATGTGGCACTTGAACTTGACGATAGTATTTGTGCTATTTTTGCAGCGCTGGAGGCATTTAACAGTTGCGTTGTCTTATTTTTTTGGCATTTATAATATAATTTGTGACTACCCAAAAATGATTGGGGACCGTTAAAAAGACAATTCGGAGCAACTAATTCTAATTTCAAGAGGTTTGTGATAGGTGGAAAAAGTGCAACCATTCAAGTTTCGGAATTACTGGAGATGGCGATTCCGCGAGGAACTGGCCTCAAAATACTACAGTAGTTAAACGCAAGGCACCGCAGTGCATTTAATGGTATCATGCTGGTCCAGGGTGAATTACAATCCCATTCCTGCTTGAAAATTATGGTCCAGGATGTATTACAATGGATTACTGCTTGAAAATAATACGTCTTGCGATTGACTACAGCAATTTTATGACATTAATTAATGTTGTTGTAGCGGAATCGCGATCTCCAATAGACCGAAAGTATCTTATCTCTGTATATCTGCCAGTAACTTTTTTCTGTAAATAATAGTTAATCTATTTCAACCATATACTTACTATCCACGTACTGCCTTTGTATTTCAAAGCCCTGTATCAGTTTCGTACAACGATACCTACTTTAGTCTTTCATCCATTTTCAGCACCCTCCACGTTTCTTTATATACCTTAATTTCTAAATTTGACCCTTCTCATTTTTCCACAGCTGACTACAATTGACTCATTATTTGAGTCTCTTTTGTTCACTAGACAACTCCCTAAACCTTGCTATGATTGACTTATATCTTGTACATTGTTTACCTGTAATGTGGCCGCTTTGTCACAAATTTGTTCCGCTTGAGATTGAAGTAATTGGGCTTGCGATAGCTAACTTGACGTTACCTTCCTTCGCTTAGATCCTAAAAAGATAGTAGATAAAGCTATGAATTTAGTGTAATGTTAATTTTTCAAATCTATTAAAAAACTATCGTTGAACGTTTACAATCTACATGGATACCACAGTCGTAGATAATAACAAATTACAATATTTCTTTCCCCACTGAATATTATGAAATATTAATTTTACTGAAATTAAAACAACCGTCACCTTGTTCGATAAAACCTCGTATCCTGTGTAGTTGTTATATCTTTAATTGTAGGTATTATATGTTACATATATTCAATAGCTGACTAACAACTGTCAATTTTCGCAAATTCTGGTTTAATTTTGTTTTGTGCTATGTGGGGCACATATCCCTTCGACATCCGTAGAGCCGGAAACTTGATGGATACTTTTCTTAGACTGCACTGTTCAAGAGAAAATGTACATCAAAATAATAAGAACGATAGCATATAAAGATTTTTGGAACGATAGGTACCTGCACGCATACGTTATCACGCTAGAAAGACTTATTACAAGTTAACGTTTAGTTTGTTAAATGTATGCTGTATTCCATGAATGAGTATGATCTCTTGACCAACAGAATGTACACATAGTAAATGAGTAAGCATTACCTCGCATTCGGGGGGACGCGGGTTTGAATTCCCGTTCGGCCATCTAGATTTGTATTTTCCATGGTTTCCCCAAATTACTCCAGGCAAATGACCAGATGGTTCCTTTAAAACTCCATGGCCGAATTCCTTCCCGTTCCATGATTCCGGTCTTTTTCCACCTCTGAAACCTCGACGAGGCGTAAATCCATAAGAAAGAAATGCATTGTGTACGCAGTCTGCACCGCATGGTTACACGACTTTCGCCACCTATCAAAAAATGGCGCTAACCTCGTGAAATTTTGATTAATTACTTCTATATAATGCTTCCATCACGTTTCTCATTCAGGTTTTTTAAATGATGCAACAAATTAAATTAAAAGGGCTAGAATATGAGACAGCTATGAAACTACAAAATACAACACTAAAAATACCTCAAATATTGTCTGTACATGGAACATATTACAAAATAAACCGTTTTCTTACCGGTTGTGGCTAAGTTGGAATTCGGTGTGCACCAGAGGAAAAATATTTTCAAGGCCATACGGTAAATTTCGTTCTGTGACATTCAAATTCCCTCTATTGATAGATCGTGGAGAGAAGCTGAAAAGCAAAATAACGTTATGACGAAGGAATTAACAAACGTTTCAAGAGATATGCGCTGACAGAAAATGAGAGCTACATGATATACTTATATTATGGCGTTTTTAATTTGTGTACTTTTCAGTAAAATGTGAGGGGGGAACATTAACAGAACAAATCGAAGTAGTTAATCAAACTCCACAAGATATTACTACCATGTTTGATAGGCAGAGAAACTTTGTCCTCTATATCGGCGCTAAGTCAGAACAGCGACCCTAGTTGGCATCATAGATGTATCAACATGGCTATCTCTGCTCATTGAGCATTACAGCTTATGTAGCGTTTGGTGTGTGAGCCATTATGTCCGCCTAGTTGTACACTTAATCATGAATAACACATCCTGACGGCGAAATTTCAGGTCCTTGGGACAACAGTCCTGATGCTAGTCTATAACGCCATGTGAAATCAAAAGTATCATCAATTCCTTTACAAGAGGAAGTTACCAATTACAAAATTCAGATTCAAGTCATACCGTGTGTACTAAAACTTCATGGCCAGAGGTGTAATACTGTAAAGCAGTAACATGTGCTTTGTCATAAGATCTGTTGAAATATTCCTTTGTGGTCAAATACTTTCTTCGTTACGAAAATTTCCAGTAAGTGTTTAAATGGGTTTTGTTGTGTAAAAACGGATGGCGTCTTGTTTCGACCTCCCCCTTTCCCCTCCTTTTTGCCTGGAGAGAAATGAACATCTGTTCTTCAGATGTAACGGTAGAGTAACGAAATTTGTATTTCATACCTGCCGCAGCAAATATTTCTATTTTTGAAGTATAACTTTATTTCAAAACACGCGGCATTTAAAAATCTTAGATACACAGTTGTTGAAACTGATTGCCTATAATTATCTGTATACACATTTGAATAGATAAATAAAAGTGGACAGCGGCGGTATTTGATCTGGCGACGTCGGGCTTATGAGGCGAATACCTTGCTCGCTGCGCCACGCGGCTCTTTAAATCTTCGTAACGTAGAAAACATTTGAACGCAACGGAAGTGCACGTTACTGCTCTGTCACATTACACCTCTGGCCACGAGTACGCAAAGTACGAATCGAACATGAATTTTACAATTCGCGGCCTCCCCTTGATAGTTCTAACCATACATGAGCTTTAATTCATTAGATACCAATACATGCGCAGTGTAATATCAATGTTGATATTACAGTTAATCAATAACATTTTCTAAATAGTATCATAACGCCGTTATTGTATTATCAATTTCTTTTTTAGGGCTTTGCGTGGTTAGAAGTGGAAACATTCGTGGGCAGAGAACGGGAAGGAATTAACGTCATTACTTTCAAATTTCGGTTCAAGTGTCTTCCTCTGAATTTCTTGAAGTGACTTTACTTTGCTGTATGTATAGGTAATTTCTATTGCTGTATTTCAAAATCTGAAAAAAAACGAGGGTTCTCCAAAGGTAATAAATGTTAGATAAATTTAAAATAAGCTGTAAATTTTTTAAAACACACTTTCGTTTTTCATAAACATAACTCACTACTTTTCTTCATAGTCGCCGTGTAAAATCAATTACTTGCCATTCCGTGCAACGCGCCTTTGTATCCATGATTATGTTCCTCATCGGCGGACTGATTGAAAAAAGTTGCAGCTCCTTCAGGTCTTCGTAACTTTAAAAACATGTTCTTCACAAAAGTCTTTAAATTTCGTGAAAAGACCGAAATCAGGAGGAGACATATCTGAACTGTAGTGTGGGTGGTAGACAACTGCGCATTTAACTTGTTCAGATGTTGCGTTTTTGAGCGATGTGAGGTCTGACATCGCTGTGGAGCACGCTATCAGACGAGACGTCACCACCGTTTCTGATTGCCCAACGCAATATTTTTCAGGTGTCACAACGGTAGCTCTTGGCTCCTGGAGACATGGCGTCAAAGAACATAAGACCACGTTCCCAGACGACACTGTTCAGCGGGCGTCCTGTTCGCTCGTTATTGACTTATCTAACAAGAGTTAAAATGTCGAGACCATCGCCAAACAGATGATCCATTGCTTTGTCTACCTAAACCTCTTTGATTTGGCGGTATCGCAAGGTCGCAATTTCTGTTGCGTTAACGAATCGAATAACAGACCTCACCTCAAAGTTTACTGGCAGCTTTCAGTTTTTCAAAAACGTTGTAAATACTCTCAGAAACAAAAGCTTCGATGTCTGAGAATAACCCAGTAAGCACAGTCGACTGAAACTAGTTGGCCTTCAATGGTGGCTACTTGAGATGCCAGCGCTGTACGTGGCGCTGACAGGTACTACTAGGTCACCGAGCGTGGTGGGTGAGCGGCTAACGTTCTGGCCTCACATTCGGAGGACTGAGGTTCGAACCCCCGTCCGGGCATCCAGTTATGGGTTTTCAATGGTTTCCCCAAATCACTCCAGGCGAATGCCGGGATGCTTCCTTCAAAAGGCCGTGTTCGAATTCCTTCCCGTTCCTCGTCTCCAGTCCTATACCGCCTCTAATGACCTCGACGTCGACGAGGTGTAAAGCCAAAAGTAAAAAAAGAATTAGGACTTCTTACCGGAGGGCACACACCTTTCAATAATGGATTACGCCTAGTCTCTAGTCAGTTGCACGGCATAACCAGTCTTGAATATAATTCTTTTATTCATTGCAATCCATACAAATCCGAGTGATGAAATTTAGATAACCATAATTTCATAAAACATGATCCTAGTTCCTTTTCGTTTGTTCTGCGGTATGGTCACGAATATTCCACATGTCTGTGTAATTAAAAAGTATATTTTTGTCTATTCTGAAAAATATCTCCTTTGGCAGAAAAAGGTTTCTGTATTACGTAACAAATTTCGTTCTGAGCGCATATACTAGCATGTATATATATTGTCATACGTATACATTACCTCGGATTTCCATATAGCTCTCAACTTCCCAACTGTTTATAGTGGAGTGTCAACTTAATATTAAAGGATGATTTCGCGTTTCTCATTTTTGTTGGTCTTTGGGAACGTTTGGTATATTATCATGTAAGTTCTGCTTTTAGATAGCTACGCTTAAGATGTTAGTTTTTACTGCGGTGCACATTGAAAATAACATATTTGAATTTCTTTGTAGATAATTCGCTCCGAAGTAACATTTGAATACTTTCATTAGTTCTTTTTGCACCTTATAATGTAAACTTAAATTGTAATTATTTTATTGAAGTAGACAGTGAAGCGCACTTGACTTAGACTTACATAAAATATGGAAAATTTTCGTTTTGTTTGTGTTGAATGACAAAAAAATAAGCAAAAGGCGAATTACATCTTGACCATTTGTGAGTAACAATAAATTGTCCAAAAAGGTAATTACCGCTGTATATTCTGATTGTCAAACACGGAAAGAATGAAAATAAAAAATTCATGAAATGAAAAGTAAGTTGGTGAAGAAATTTACTCCGCGGAAGAATCAAACTATTAAATTAACAATATTTTCAAATGGCGTATCTGATAAGAGATTCCCTTGTATTGTATGTTATGTAGCGGAAAGGGTGGGGATTGGATCCATAAAGTTCGACTTACATTCATACGCTAAGGGTTACTATTACATACTGAATATTAAATTGAATTCTATATAAAATAATTGTTTAAATAAACATAAAAACCGCCTTCAAAAAAAAGCACACTAAAAAATTTAAAATAACTTCATACCTTGTTTAGAAGAAATAAATCTAAATGAACAATATTTCACATTACTGTTATAGAAACTTTTACATTAATTAGTTATTTTTGGAGTCGGTGCCAGCTGTCACATTGCGAAGATCGAATTATTGAATTTGAGGCCAAACGGGTTTTACGATAAACATTCCAAATATTCTACAGAATATCGTAAGGCAGATATTGTTATTGCGGGAGACAGCTTAGGGAAACGAAGTAACATTGTTTTAATCTGTGGCTCGGCCTCGTTGGTCGTCCAGGCATATCTCTGGCGCTACAGCACCAATTGGTAGGTTGCATCGTGTAGTAAGCGGTTTACAGTTCGTTAAATATCGGCGTATCATCTGTATGTTTCGGTTTTGTTGTATCATGTTTCTGGCATTAATTGTGGGTAAGTAGTAACATGATATTCTTAGGTATTATTGTTATTCATTATTGTTTTAAATCTTTTCGCTTTTCTTGTTTTGGCTGGCACCGACTCCAAAAATTTCTATAGCAGTAATGTAAAATTTTGTTCATTTAGATTTACTTTCTTCTAAACAAGGTATGAAGTTATTTTCAAATTTTTAGTTTGCTTTTTTTGAAGGCGGTTTTATGTTTTTTAAAAACAATTATTTTATTTTTAAAATTGTAGTGGCATTATAGTTTGTTTTGTATTTTCAATATGCCGCAACAGTTCTCATTTTTCTAACTTCCTGGTAGCTCAGTGATTAAAGCACTTGCCTTAAAAAAAAGTCTTTGTATACACCAACAACTTCCAGAACGGGGTGAATTAGATGCTGTGTTAAGGAATGTCAGTTTACATTTTGATCCAGGCTGTTTTGACTTAATCATAACATCTGTTAAAGCTGATGCTCGACAATCGAAACATGTACCATCTGTACATTAATACATACCACACACACAAATCTGTCTCTGGAACATATCTGTTTGTTCCAACAGCATGAAAGCTTGGGGTCCAAGTTGAAATCTGAAGTACATGTTGATACATTAACCACACTTATTTTATTAATATTCTGCCATGACTTAAAAATAGCTTAATTGATTTTGACAGGATTTAAAACTGTGAATTTTTGTAAAGAACATTGGAAATTAAAAGAAGTGGGGGTAAAGGGGAAGAAGGAATGGACTTTTCTATACCAAATGTAGACTGTCTTTTCTGATTTATTTAAAGTATATGTGTGTAAATTTCTACTGAAATCAGATAAAAACTGTAGATATGTATAAGAAACAATAAAGGGGTGTGGAGGCGAAGAGTAGTTTGGTTTTTGTAAATCTAGTGTGGACAGTGTTAGTCTCTTTGTTGTAAGTATACATGTGCAAAGTTCCATCGATACCAGATAAAAACTATAGCTTTGTGTAAAGAATATTTGCAAAAATTAAATGAGGTAAGGCAGTGAGTGGTTAGTTTTTGTAAACAAAATGTATACTTTGTTTCTCTCTGTTTTTAAGTATACATGTGCAGTGTTCCATTAAAATCTGATTAAAACTGTGCGTATGTGTAAATAACATGGGAAATTAGGAGGGGTGGGGTAGAAGGGAAGAGGGTTTGGGCTTCTGGAACCTAATTTAAACACAATTGTTCTGTATATTTTAAAGTATACATGTGCAAATTTCCTTCAGAATCGGATAGAAACTGTACCTTTTGTAGATAAAGGGGGTGGAAAGGGGGAGAGGGGTTGGCTTCTCTAAACCAAATGTAGATATTTCTGTTTGCTTTGAAGTACACATGTGCATACGTCCTTCAAAATCAGATAGAAACTGTAGCTTTATATAAAGAACATTGAAAGTAATTAAAGGGGTAGAAAGGGGGATAGGGTTTGCGTTTTTGTGAAAGTAACGTGGACAGTATTTTTTTTCTGTTTGTTTTAAAGTATACGCATGCGAAGTTCCACCGAAATTGGATCAAAATGTGGGTTTGTACAAAAATTAAGGGATGTAAATGGGGAGGTAGGGTAGTTTTTGGATTTTTTGGTCAGAAATATTTTCCATAGGAAATACATATATGTGATAACTTTATTGAAGATCTGTCAAATGGTGACGACTATAGCTTTTTAAAAAGAAAATTGAAAAAATCAAGGGGTTGGAAACGGGGAGAGGGGTTCAGTTTTTGAACACCAGAAGTTGACATTTTCTTCTTTGTTTTATAGTAAATGTGTGCTAAGTTCTATCTAAACCGGATAAAAACTGTGGGTTTGTATAAAAAGTAAGCGGTTAATGGGGCGAGGGGGTGGTTTTTGGATTTTTTTTCAGAAACATTAATCGTGAAAAAATATAGATAATCACTAACTTTCATGGTAATTGGTCAAACGGTGGCGACTGTAGATTTTTATAAAGAACATTGAGAAAATTAAGGGGATGGAAGAAGGGTGACTGGTTGAGCTTCGGCAAACCAAATGATGACAGGATTTTTATCTTTCCTTTAAAGTATACATGTACAAAGTTTAATCAAAATCAAATAATAAATGTAGGTTTCTATAAAATTAAGGGGTGTATAGGGGGAGATGGGGTGGATTTTTTTTTTTTTTTTTTTTGTCAGAAACTTTCTTCATGAAACATTTAATGTATATGCCAACATTAATGGAGATCAATTAAATGGTGTCGATTGTAGCTTTGTACAAATAACATCGGCAAAAATTAAGGGGGTGGGTAGGGGGAAAGGAGTTCAGTTTTTTTTCAAACCAGAAGTTGACAGTATTTTTCCCTTTATTTTAGACTATACATGTCCAAAGTTTCATCGAAATCTGATAAAAGATGTGGGTTTGTATGAAAATTAAGGGGTGTAAAGGGATAGAGGGGTGACTTTTTAAAATTTTTTTGGTCAGAAACATTCTCCATGTAAAATCACATGTATATGCCAACTTTAATGGAGATCAGTTAAATGGAGTCGACTGTAGCTTTGTACAAAGAAAATTAAGAGGGTGGATAGGGGGGTAGCGAGTTTAGTTTTTTAAACCAAAAGTTGACAGTATTTTTCTCTTTATTTTTGACTATATATGTCAAAAGTCTCATCAAAATTGGATAAAAAAGTGGATTTGTATAAAAAAATTAAGGAGTGGAAAGGGGTAGAAGGGGTGGTGTCTCAATGAAATTAATATGGGACCACTTTGGAGGTATACCCTATTCACTAAAAAAATTTCATTTAAATCGGTTAAAAATTGGCGAAGATATCGCTGAACATACATTAAAAAAAAAAAAAATTCAGACGAATCGAGAACCACCTCCTTTTTTTTTGAAGTCGGTTAAAAATTAATTTTAAAAACATTTAAAAAGTCAATAACTGATTTTTAAGTAGTTCCCCGTTTTTCGTTTTGCGAAATTCTTTCAAATTGTATTTACAAATAAAAAAAAATATTTAGTCGTTCTCTAAACAATTTTGAAAATTTTCAATTTTTAAACATATTCATTATTCGTTTTAAGATACTCTATCTAATGAAATATTTTGCCAAGAAATTACCTAATGAAAAGGATCAAAACGATAGAGGACTGTAAACAGTTGCAGGGTGATCTAGACAGGATATCTAGTTGGGTTGGTAAACATGGGATGAAGATAAATGCAAAGAAGAGTCAGCTAATTAGATTCACAAATAAAAAACAAAAGGTTAATTATGAATATAAGGTGGGGAAAGAATTGCTTGCTGAAGACTTGAAATGTAAATATCTTGGCAATACATTTGATAACAAGCTTAACTGGGCAGGACACATTGGACAGGTGATAGGAAAAGGTTTCAAAATTTTGCACTTGTTGGAGAGAGTGATGAGGGGATGCACGAGAGAAGTAAAGGAATTGGGTTACAAAACTTTGGTCAGACCATTGCTCGAATATGGTAGTGTAGTATGGGACCCACATTTTGAGTATCAAATACAGGAGTTGGGGAAGGTGCAAAGAAGGGCTGCTAGATTTGTTTCTGGAAATTATCGCAGAATGCAATCAGTGACAGATATGATAAAGGAGCTGAAATGGGATTCATTGGAAGACAGGAGGAGGATGAGGAGGGTAATGGGAGTGTACAGGGCGTATACTGGCGATGAGGCATGGAAAGATATTGCAGTAGGTATGAAAAGTAGTGCACGGAAGGGAAAAGATGACCATGACCACAAGCTGGCACTCGATTTCAGGCACAAGGGTGTGGGAAGATTTTCTTTTTAGGTAAGGGCGTCAGGGATTGGAATGAGTTACCAAGGGGAATGATGAAGAACCTACCGAAAACGTTAAAAGAATTTAAAGTTAAAATTTGTAGAGGGCAAATGTAGGTGAGTGTAGGATAGGGGGAAGTTGGGTGTGTAGGAAAATTGCCACCGGAGCCTGTGCTCCATTGCAATTAAATTAAAATTAAAAATTATCAGTAGTATAAAAAATTATTCAGTTATTTTACGAAAACCAAAGTCTGTACTAAGATCGCTATAATCTTATCTTTAGGAGGCAACCTACATACCACTGCAAATTATGAGAGAATTTATTTTCGGATGAGTAGTTCCGACATAAAAAGGGGAAGGAGAGAAATAGTTTATTATGGTTTTTCACCAAAAACTGATACAAATTTAAGTATTTTTTAAAGAAACAGATCTTTTTCTTTCTCTGGTACTCATAAAGATATCTAAAACACTTTTAATTCAACGCCACATTTGAACAAATTTTACGTCTTAATACTGTATAGGACAGTGAGAACGGAAAAGATATGAAACTACAATTTTCTGGGTTAAAAGGATCAAATAAAAGGGACAAATAAGTGATTACAGGTTACCTTCCTTTTTTTCATTCGAAAGGCTCGGAATCTTAACAGGAATATAACAAGAAAATTGCTAGAACCTATATCACCGTTTGGACGCTTCAACATAATTTTTGAGATATGCAGTATCTGCAATATCTGCAGTTTGTGTAGCTCATTTTTTGAAATTCGATGTATGATAATAATATGGCTGTGATGGTAAACCGAAAAATTAAAAAAAGACTAGAAACGCTGTAGGAGACTCCTTAGTTCGGATTCAACTTAAACCGCAGGTGTAACCACCACATGAACGAAATGAAGTGCAACATGTAGCTATACCAACGGGTCATAATGGCACACGAACTTATTTTTTAACTTAGTGACACCAAAACACACAGTTCATAAATTTCATTACTAATGAGAATCTCAAATGTGTTTGCTTCGGGACTCTATGGCACTTTCCCATGTCATGCACTTTGAAATTTCTTTCCAAACTACTCTATTCTCTACGGCGGTGAGAATACATAATTAGCATCAGTCTGTCATTCTCTGAGCTTTATCATTCAGTGTACTGTTGGAAGCATTCCGTGGCATTCTTGGTTAAAGGTGGACGTTGCTATGTTGTCTGCCTTATAATTCCAGCCCATTTTCTACATCTAGTCTACATTTTGGTAGATTACGGACTGGTGTAACAAAAATTGCCATTTTGTGCTTTCTAGAAATTGTCGTAAGTTAGTTTTTTCCGCCTGTCTAGGGGATTTCGGCATTATATTGAAAGGTAATTAGATTTTCAGTACATTCTGTTCTATGTACTTCCACTTCATTATTATCCGATTTACCTCTCCGAATGCTGTAGCGTGTATATTTTTCCTTTCATATTTCTTCTATAACCAATAGCTGAAAAAGTTTTGAATTTTTGTCTGCCAACTTACTGAAATGTGAAATTTGATGATATTCGAGATATTTGTTTGATTTTGTGCGCCCCATTGTTTATTGAAGTTTTTTTTAAAAAAATTGAAATTAGTTTAAAATATTATCATCGTGATGCATATACTATTACAAAGCCCAAAGAGTCAGCAGGAATTTGAGGTAAGCAAGTCTCTAGTATGAAGCACAGACCCCTTCTCATGGGCTCATAATCTTCTCAAGCCTGGGCTTGTCATATTACTGTGCAAAAACTTCATCTTGAAGTAGTTACGTGATTCATACAGTGAATTAAAGTTCGCCGATATCAAATAGAACTTTACGTAAAGCTAATCCTTGAGGCTTCTGTATGCTGTTTTCTTTATCGCTTACGACTTTCAGAGGTCACTTTGGTACTGTTTAAAGTCTTTTGCATCGTGTTTCGTGGTGTTCCTCCTCACCATTTATTAAAAATGTCCGTACAAACTGGTTCAAAATGTTCAGGTTTTGCTGTTTTACACCCATCGCATCATTCAAGATCAAAGTGGAATTTACAAAGGTTGATTACTAACTTGCTTGGTCAGTATGCAAATTATTAATTGAATCTGTGATTTTTTTTGCTTTTTTTCATGGCCTCAAAATATCGGTTTTGTCCTTTTGACCTCTATCAGCCTCATAGGGTAATTGCAGGTCAAACGTGTATTTTTCGCCCGCCGCAAGTTAATTTATACTCTACGTGTAAAATATGGGAAAGATCTGTAAAGTTATTTTTAGTACCTAATACAAAAAAATCTAATTCCCAATTGCTTCGTCAAATGTTGTTTGGCAGTTATATTGATGAGCAATAACGGTTATAAGTTGCTTGAACTGTGTCTAGAACTTTTAAATTTGGCATATTGCTTCTGGATGAGCTAGATGCCAAATCACTTAAGAGTAATCCTTTCCTCAGCTGGCCATCGATCTATTTCTGAAGCGCTGAGTGATTGATGGTACGACAGACGGTACTGCTCGCTGTGCAGACGTTATAAATACATATACCTGCAACACGTGGAAACTAGTTGGACTTAGCAACGGTGACAACTTTATGTAGCTTGTGCTTCAGATTTATCTTTTTAGACCTGACATCGCCACAGAGCCAAAGTGTACCAAAAACTTCCCCTCGTTTCCGCAGGAGGAGCTGTACCAGGCGTTGCGGATGGGCGAATACCTGACGGCGGACCTGAAGCACGGCTACCTGGACCACCTGAGGCGCTACACCAGTCGCACCACCTACGACCTGGCCCTCATCATGAGGAAGCTCTGGGACCAGTAAGTCCTCCATCGTACAGACTTATTACCCCCTAAATACCGTGATAGTGGTGCTGACAGTGGGTGCCATCCTGGGCGAGGGCGGTAGCTGTTGGTAGTGTTAAGTCTCCGTAATAACTTCCAGGGAAGTAGGGATCGTTTCTGGTTGAGTTCCTTGGTCTGTGGGTACGTTTCGGCTGACAAATGAAAGATCGCAAAGGTCGTGCAGACGAGTAAGGGGAATTGTAACATCGTGATACTGTACCAGTATATGCAAATATACAGTCAAGAAACTAGTATAGAATTGTATCACGTATCAAGAGGCATGAACTGCAGAAAAAATGTGCGAAATGTATTTATCTTCCTAAATTCTTGGATATTTGCTCCACTGATTAACAAGCACCTCAAGTTGTCTTTCTGAGAAAATATTATCAGGGTAAAGAATTGAAATGACTGCATTTCAAGTTTTTATTGACCATCATTCGATGGTTAACTTTTTAGGGTTCCATTGTTCGGTATGTTAATAAAATTTTGTTAGTAATAAACACTAGATGAAAGCGGCTCTTCGAAATTATTATAACACTCGTTTAGGCAAAATAGAAATTTTGACCTGAGATAAAACTTTTCAGTGCAAAAGATAACAAGATTATTAAGCAAATTGAGTGGCACGTTCAAATAACAATTAGGTAAATAATATCAATAAAGACATTATTACAAATTGTACAACGTTGAAATAATTTGAAGCACGCTGTGTGAAATACAAAGCAAGACAGAAATTGCATTTAAAAGCTCCGGCAAAACTGATCAAAGATTGGTAGATACATAATCTCACAGTAGGTTGTATGTGGGAACTCTTGATAGTGCGCTAGACTTTTTGCCAAGGTAATTTGTATCGAGAATCCTCGTGGGGTTTCTGGAGAGTAATGCAAGAAGGAAGCTACCTCGCACGGCGAGAGCTCTGATCGCGCGAGTTGCGTCACGTTTCCAGCCCGGCAGCGGAGAGTCGAACTGCAGTGAATAGCTTTCACATGACACTAACACGAGTGAGCCAGACCCCAAAAGCCCCTGTGGGCAGGAGATAGGGCTGTTTGGCCCAGTTAACATCTCTCCATAAGATAACGGTGAACTCAAAAGGCGAAGAGCTAAAATACCTTCAGCTCATGAATAACTGGTCACCTACGATGGTCGTAACATCATTGCACGAAATTGATATTCTAGTTAAAAAAAAAGATAGTGTGGTCTAAAAAAAAGTAAATGAAATTTGTTGAAAATATGAAAATTAACGGCCAAATTAAAAACTGCCAGTACGTGCGCGCGCGTCTGGACGCAAACACACTGCACCGGGGAGGTACGACGGAACTTTGTGCAACGGTAATTGAAAATGTCGAATTTCAATGTTTGTTTTGTAACAATTTTTTCTAATTGTAATGTAGATATAACATAAGAACGTTGCTCACTTATAGCCAGGTTGTGCGGAATGTTTATGGGATTGTCTGATATTAATGACAAATTGTAGATAATATTTAAAACATTTAAAGTTATATATTTCTGACTAAAAGTATTTTGAAGAAAAGTGTAACTGAATGATTGGTTTAACCAGCGGCGGAGGCAGCCCAACAGCTTCGTCGAGTGAAGGAAGATCCAGCAGTCCAGAAGACGCTGCAGCGGAGGGAGAGCTGGGCCCGACGAGCTGTGAGGTGAGCTCACTCAGGCGTCCAGTAGTTATTACTATGGAAATGCCATTTAATACACAGTGACAGTTTCCGTATAAAGCTACTTTTGCATTTCGCAAAATCTTACTGCAAATTTAACTGCTTCAGATAATTGTTCAGCACATTTCTCCATAATTATGCAATTCCTGACACTCTTACCTACAAATGGAATATTCAAAATTGTTTATGCCTTCACTGCCATATTATGTTCCAATACTGTCACTAATATCCATCAAGGCCACATCACCAATGCATGCCTTAACAGATCTAACGCTTTCTCCGTCCGCTTTCTGCGTTGTAGTGGCTGCTAACAAAACTTTCTTCTTTCGTTTTTGCCTACTTTTGACCTCTGGGAGCAACTGGTCTACTGGTTTGCCGCTCCTTTATTATATCACCTAATTGCCCCTCTAACTTGTGTATTTGATACCCGTAATGCAGATCTCATAGCGTACTCGAACAATGGTCTGATCAAGTTTTGAATCCCAGTTCCTTGGTTTCCCTTGCACGTCAGCTCCTCTTAGTTTCCTGCAGATTTACGATTTTAAAACCTTTTCCTGCACTCTCTCTAATATGTCCTGCACAGCCGAGTTTATCGAATGATATTTGAAGTTATTTACCGTCCGTGCCTTGTACGAGCAGTTCACTATCCTCATAATAGTAAATATACACCTTCGTACGTTATCCTCATAAGTTGGCCATTTCAGGAATTCTTTTTCATTACATAATGACCTTTCAAGGCAGCAGACGCTTTCCCATCCTCAAATTTACAGGTATTTCCCCCCACCCCTCTCACTTTTCCCTGTCCACATGTGATCAAACTCTGGAGGTAGTTGTTCACTATTAAAAGGAAATTGGATGAAACAGCTCAAAATTCTTAAGAAACATTTTAGTTTTGAATCCTTAAGTGGATTTTTTTTTACTTGGTTAATATTTTCCAAAAAAGCTTTTATTCTGTAAGTTAGATGTGACAACTTAGGGAAATATCCCTTTAATAAGTGCAATGTAACTGTTACCATATAGAGCAAAATCCTTTTCGGTCCACTGCTTCACCTGGTGGAAATGGCAAGAGAATCTGCCAAAACGTTGAGTATAGCGAAACTTATCCGGCTGAACAAAAGTGAAAACTTTGTAGACATCTCGGAGAGTTCTTTCTATAGTGTAGCATGAACGTAATGACATTCTTGCAAACGTAACTAAATTCACAGTTTTATTTTTAAAAACTATATCTACGTCTTTAAAATAATTATTTGTTCATATAAAATCTTCACCTTAAGGTGAACTTTTTTTGTTATTTCTCAAAGCCAGGTTTTCTTAACCCCTTTAACTTTTCGCTTCTTAACAATCTTATTACCGTGAGAAAAAAAAATAAACTTAGTCGCTTTCAGATCCAAATGTCAAAATAATTTTCACCTGCAGAATGGTCACATACGCCTGGCAGAAGAGAAATACAGAATTTGTTTAATGCACTTTGTTAACGCCAAATTTTTATAAACTAATTTTTCAGAAAATTCTGGCGCCCACAGCTACCAAATGTTTTGAGCAAAACTGTTCTATCTCATTCCTTCGGTACGTCGTATCAGATATTCTCCTACTGCAACAGCATACAGAATACTGATCAATGAAAGTAATTAAATAAAATACAGGATCCATGAGGTGTCAGAATCGAATCTAGTGAGTGATTTGTCTTAATTGAGAATCGTATTAGCGTATGACCTATGCTGAAAATCTTAAAACAAAAATGGCAAATGTTTGCCTTATTATAAACGGTGAAAATGGAAACCAGGAAAACACGAAAACATTAAATGAAAGATTTTAACCAGCGTCACCAGACATAGTTTAAAGGTACTACAGAACACTGAAATGTGGGTTGAAGAGGAGATCAGTGAGAAATAGGAACTCTCTTTAAACCCCTAATCTCATTTCGCTTGCATTCCCGTTCCGTACTGAGAGACAATAGGAAGTTAATTGATGCTCGCATATAAGGATGTCAGTTACTTTGAGGAAAATAGAATTTACTCGCTGCTTCCGCACGCGGAGCTGGGTGTGTGGAGCAATGCATTTTAAAGTTTTAAATGCCATGTAAGGCGTTTCATTTCTTTTAGTTACTTCATATCCGGTGTTCTTCCAGATATTAGTAAGTTTTGGTTGTCATTTTCTATTCTAACATAATTTAATATAAAAAAAAACAAGAAAGTGATCAAATATTCATGAAGCTACCTGAAAATTAGACATTTTAATAAGACTGGAAAATATTCAACTTAAATATTATCCTAAACCTCTTAAAACTTAATGTAATGTAGAGAAATTAGCTAAACAAATCTTCACAAAGCAAAGTGAAACTGGGCATTTTAATGCGAAGAGGAAATATTCTATATAGATGCGATCAAATAATATAGATGCGATCAAATAATATAACTGGTATTGAACAGAAACTTTGGTTAGGATTCAGGTATTGTAATTTAGTATTATTATAATCTTTAACATAAATTAAATATCTTAATTTATTGGTATGTTAATCTTTGCTGTAGTGGTTTAAGTTTTTCCGTGTTTTCTAACGTAAAAAAAAACTTGAAATAAATAGTCAAAGTTAGGTAGTTAAAAAAAAATTAATAGAATTAAAAAAGTGGAGTGATCTTTAAAGGCCCGTTTAGACGACCCGTTCCCGATCACCCTGTCCCGTTCCCGATTTCACTTTCCTCCCGTCGACAGAGTGTTGCATTTAGACGACCCGTCGGCCGGCCCGATTTGGTACTACCGTACTATAGTGCTGGCCAGATCAAATGGCGGGTCTCCTAGAATGCGCCGTTGCCAAACCACGCACTTAACAGTTGTATTCACCTTTTTACTTGAAGTAATAGTTTATACTGTATTTTAAATAATTTATAATCACAATTTTGTGATAAAATATTGATTTATGTCATTTCGTTAAGAAAGTTATGTTCGTGTAAATGCATTTAATATAACTGAAGAATACTTTCTCGAGAAACTAAGAAAATGTATTGAATTACTCTTCTTATTTTATTTGTGGCTAAGCACGTATTAAATTTTATTTACAACTGAAATCAAAATTATGCTTTGTTATCCACTGCACTGAAAAACTTGTAAAATTGACGACAAAATTATATATATATATATATATATATATATTGACTATAGAATTAAAATTGCTGTATACCAAAAATTTATATGTAGAAAAGAAGTATGGCCACTGCAGTTCTTTTTATAAAAATCAACCATTATAAAAGTAAGCAAAAATGTTATATCGTAATCATGAATATTATTAGAAAGCCAAATGTTTTTAAGCAAAATTAACAATATCCAAGAGTAATATCGTAACTTACTACCAACAATAAAACAAGTTAAATACGAGTTTGGGGTTTTAAATAACATTAATACAGCAAATGTTTATAGTATCTTAAACTATTAAGTAGAAGTTACGAGTATTAAAGTTGCACAGTAATTGATAAGTTTATTGCGTAATATGTTAAATGTTCTTTAGTACCTTACTTGTCATTATTCATCTCGATCAACGCCTTCATCATCATCATCATCATCATCTTCCACTTCTTCGCTGCCCTCGTTCTCTGTCGTTGAATCTTCGTTGAGGTTAATTATAAGAGGCTCGATTATATTATCTCGGACCACTTCCTTTTCGAAATCTTCTGTTTGCAGTTTTTCGGTATGGTAAACACATTTCTGCCACTGTTCGACGGTGACGTTTTCCAAGGCTTTATGCAACAAACGTTCGACATCGGCGATTTTTAAAGTGTTGTTTTTCTCCGCCACTTCTCTATTGACATGGGCCCAAATGAGCTCTATCGGATTGTGCTGGAAATAAGGGGGTAATCGGACTACTTCATGTTCTCTTTCGTTTTCAAGTACATCCAACTCATACACCGGTTCTTCTTTATTCATGCGAACCATCTCCAGCATCTCAGCTCTAGTCTCCGTAGGCAAATACGAAATTTTCTTTTCTGTTAGCCAAACAGCTATATCAGCTTTCGGTTTATCACTGCCGAATGATATTTGGCGTTGTCCATGACGATGATAGAACCTTCCACCAAAATATTCAAAAATCTGTTGAGAAACCAATCTTTAAACGTCGTTGTATTCATTTCTGAGTGATAATCTTCAGATTTGTTGGTTTTGCTGCATCTGTAGACCAACTTGCTTTCCTGGAGAAAGCCTGTCTTTGCTGACCCCGCATGCAAAACAATTAGCCTTGCCCCTTTTCCGACAGGTACCTTTAAGCCCCCACTTTGATTTCAATTCTGCCAGATATTTTTTAAAGAATGGTTCTGAGTTACCCAAGTTTCATCTAAGTAAAAAATGGGTCGCGTGTCACCTGAGCTACGAAGGGAGCTCATTTTCATCAAAAATTTGATTCTTGAGGCCACTAAGTCGTTTCGCTCAAGCAAAAATCTCCTACCATCATTCTGACGCCTGTATTTAAACCCTATATTGTTCAATATGCGTCTTACAGATCGTGCAGAGCCTGTAAAATTTATCTTCTCTATTAATATTTTTCTTAATTTTTCTGAGGTAGGGTACTCACCACGATCGTAAAATTCGTGTACTGTCCTCCTGACAATGTCCCTGTCAAAGTCGTTAAGCTTTGTTATAGTGCTGTATTGTTTCACATTTTTCTTTGGAGAAACAAACGTAGGTGATTTTCCCTCACGACACACTCGCTGGACAGTTCTCAAACTGATACCACAAGCTGCAGCGCAAATAGCCTGTACATTCCCTAAATTTCTTCGCAATATGGTTGTTTTTTTGCGGTAACAAATCACTACAGTTTTTTATTTCATCAATATCAAGTACGTCCATATTTTTCAAGTCTTTTCTTACCAGCGTACATGTAGAAGACAAAATTTCACCATCATTGTCCACAAGAAGTTTGAAATATTTATATACGTTGTGAATGATAGATTTACTCTGCCGGCGAAACTCTGTCTTCTTCTGCCGCGGTGGTTCTGCTGTCGATGACGTGCGTCTTGTTGGAGTCGTTAGTCCGGAAACACCTGGAGTAGGGAAAAGTCTCTTCCTGAGTATCCATTTTTGGTAGCACGATTCTTTTGCTAAATTACCGTAATTATAAGTTACTGCAATTTTTGTTCGGTAAAATTAGGACACTAAATTACTGTAATTAATTAATAACTAATACGAATTATTTAAATCGCAAGCAAAAATCGCAAAACGCTAAAATCAAAATATCCTCTCTCGAGCAAGCTCACCCTCACACTGACACACTTTCTAACTCAGATTCACAGGTTCACACATTTTTTGTGTGTTGAAAGGGAGGTGGAAGGTTTGGGGGTGGGCTGCCGCTTGGACTAGGCAACACAGGCCGCACAGCGTTGCAATTTTCAGGTTATAGAAAGAGAGCGCATCGCGAGATTGTTCCCAAGTACGGCAACAGCGCGTTCACACTGACCCGCCAATTCATCTGTCCAGAGCTACCACCTCGCATATATCCGTCTAGCTCTGAAATTTGTACGTTCCATTTAATAGCAATTAAATTAGTTGTTTACAAATTTTGTTAATGTTCTAATATCTAAATTAAATATGTATGGCCCCATATTTAACAAAACCACAAATTCTTGGTGTAACCCTGACTGTTTGACATCGTACGGAAAGACTAGAAAAAAGAAAGTCTTGTGCCAAGCAATTGTATCTACAAAGACATATGTTTAGTCACTTAGACTCTTAGATGTGTTGGATGGTGAAGACATCCGGAATTTCAAGCGGATGACACCTGAAATGTCTCATTTCTCGCGTCATTGTTATGATCCTGTGTAGTTAGGGTTGCCAACCATACTGTATTATAAAATATCACATTTTATTTTTGGTTGTTATACTTTTTGCTGCGATTGAAGTATGCGAAAATACTTTATTTCGAATAAAGCATACAACACATGCAATTTAACGTTTGTCTGCTAGTTTACAACAAAAAAAAGTGCCTATCGGCCAGCGATTTATTGTTCGCTAGCATCTTTTGATCTTCGGAGTCGAGGCAATAAAGCGGACCATTCATATTGTTGTACTCCAGTCGACTCGTGTCCGCTCGCCGTTATTTCTGAACGGAACCATAAAGTATGCGGAAACAATTTATTTTTGCTAAACTATACTATTCAATTAATTTCCAAAAGACATGTTAGTGCTTATGATGAAACGAAATAAATGCAAGTTGGTGGGAAAGGAGAAACAGAGCGTCCATAAATTTAAAAAATGAGTGTTTCTATTTTTGTTATACTAGATGTAGAATGTGGCTCCAGCTGTAACACTGAAATGAAACCAACAGTTAATAGCTAGTCCAGTAAGCCCGAAAATATACGTATTTAAGGCAATAAATAACTACATTTTAATTTTTTTCCTGTATGTATTTTTTATTTTTCTCTTCAAAAGACAAATATACTTTTAAAAAAAAAAAAAAGTTTGCAACTCTTTGTGAGGTGTCCCATAAAAATTTGGAGTCTTTTACACCTCCAGCAACTCTATCAATACTTCTTTTTCTTTATTATCGGATGATTCCATCTCAAAATAATAGAAAACGTGTGGGCACAACCGGGAGGGGCTTTACACGGCCAGTTTTCAGAGCAGAGTGGTGGGGGCCCGACTTACCCCCACCCTTTTGCCCTGAATCGGATGGAATTTCCACCTGACCTCCCTGCCTGGTCTCGGCAAAAACGTGACCAGGAGCTCACTTTAAACGACCTATTGTCAGGGCCGAAGGGGCGTGGCCACGATTTAGAAAGACCAGGTCGGGTCGTCTAAAAGGCCGATTAGTTGGGTTAAGAAAGTGTTTCTTTCGTGCAGTGTGATCTATGTCACCTATCTGTTTTGGTTTCAGACACAATATCATTTCCTGATCCACCCTCCAGTCACATACAGAGATAAGCTATACCGCACTTATTGAATTAGACTGTAAGCTTTCAAACTGTAAAAACCCTAACCAGATCGATTCTACGGTTTTTGTGTGATTAGGTGACAAAGGAAAAGACTGACACTGTCCGCTTAGAGATTAATGTGTAGAGATATTTAACGAAGCTGCTTACACCACAATGTTAAGTACAAATGTAACCACTACACATTTATGTCTGATGTTTTGTACAGTAGTTTAATTTGTTCTCCTCCTCTTTACTCGATAAATAATTAAATTGGTATTTATTGTGAATATTTAATAATGTTCTGATTATAATTAACATAAATAATTGTAATAAGATGTAAATAGTATGCGATTGTTGTAGACCATTTCTTCCACAGTTGGTTGTCAAACTAATTATTATTTAGTAAATACGGCAATACAACTGTTGTTGGATATTCTTTTTTTTTTCCGGAAGCGTTTGATAGTTCTCTTGCAAATTCAAAAGCAATAGTCTCAGGTAAACAAGTACTTAATGACCTTGTAAACTTAAACCAAACCTTATTCAAATTAATAAACATCGAAACTGATACAAAACAGTATTAAATACACAAACTTCACCATAACAGTAATTTAACACCACTTTGCGTCTCCCCCATCCACCAAACATGCACATTTTAGCTAAAACAAAGCAAAACACACACGAATGCAATTACACAATTCAAACTCTCCGCTCACGACACTTCTGACAGAGCACCGCCGGAAAAACAGCTGAACAGCAGCAGCGCGCTCGCGAAAACTCAAGGTTGATAATGACGTGCATAAAACTGTGCTTCAAAGTTGACTACCAGTGGAGGCATAACAACCACACTATATCAAACTGTATAATTAAATACAATAGTGGAAACAGCATGCTGTTTGAGGTCACAAAAGACCAACTACCGCACCTCAAAATGTAAATGTAAGTTGCAATATGAATCCTATCCTATTACACCAGTGTAAACAAACGTTCTATATGATAATTCATAACTGGTATGAAAATATAAGTCATATTATGCATTCTATAGATAGAATAATTTCGTTATATGTAATCAAACAAAAAAATTTTTTTTTCAAATTATAACTAATCGCATATTAGAGAAACATTGTACGCTGAAGATACCTCGACGAGAGGCGAAACGCGTCCGAAAAATAAAGAATATCCAACAACAGTTGTATTGGAGTATTTACTAAATAATAATTAGATGTAAATAGATTTCTACAGATTTTAGCATGTGTAGTAACCGGGGTTGTATAATGTTTTTGTATTAAGTAATAATTCTTGACCTTGACCAGCACAGCTGTGTGGCGGGTATTGTTGATTTGGGCGCCTGATTTTTTTTATATAGAGGCGCTGGGCGAGGCAGTCTGGTTCGACGACCTAAGCCGGGAGGTCGGCTGCTGTACGCTACGAGAGAATGTATCGAAATGTAATAGTAGTGTCATTAAAAGTAATTAAAAAATCAATATCTCCAGCGGAACATTTTTTTGATATAATATTTCTAATTTCTGAGCTTACGGCTTGCATGTGAACAAAAGGAGACTGTGGGCTGACCTCTAGATTACACACCGGTAGCAATTCGCAACTTCTGAAACTGAGCACTGAGCGTGGTGGTGTAGCGGCATTCGGGAGGACGGCGGTTCGAATCCCCGTCCGGGAATCCAGATTTGGGTTTTCCATGGTTTCCCAAATCACTCCAGGCAAATGCCGGGATGCTTTCTTCAAAAGTCCATGGCCGAATTCCTTCCCATTCCTTGCCCCCCATCCTTTCCCGTCACTAAAGACCTCGGTGTTAGAGAGAGGTTAAGCAGATAAATGAAACTGAGCAACCAGTACAAAATAAATACATCACATGGGTTGAAGTCTCACAGTTTCTCCGAAATGGTTTGAGACGGCCTCGATTGTGAGTGAAATGCTCCAACAACTTATAACAAGAATAACTGAATTCACTGTACGCCCTGCCGGCCTTTCACAACTGTTCCGAAGGGATTGTTACTATCAGTTGTACCACGTACCATGTTATAATGCCCTCTGGAAATAAATAAAAATTGTACGATTTTATTTTCAAGGTTCACACTTTTCAAAATTTTCACTGTATCTTGAAATTTCACGTAGTTGCAATGTCAGTGGTTTCGAGCTGAGCTGATGCAGGAGTATAATTCAGTCAGACGTCTGATTATAATTGCGCTGGAGCGCATGCCCCCTTGGAAATTTTGTCTACGCATCTACTTACCACTTTTTTTTTTTTTCTTTTTTTGTTTTAATCTTAAATTCTGAGAACAATTTCTCGACTCATCTATTTTTGACCTTCACGAATTTTATATTTAATTCAGTGTTTTTCGTAAATTATTTAGTACTTCCCTGGCAATTTATTCAAATCCTTGACACTAGTTATCTAAAATAAATTTTGTCCTCTTCCTTATGCTTTAAATCTAGTGCCATCTTAGTCATGATAATCTCTTCCCTTAATTCTTCTGGCAATAACCGCCCAAGCGTAAACCAATATATGCCTTTTATACACCCAGCACACACTTCTCACCTCTTGCCTCCCAATGAATCTCAATACAGTTTGATTTCAGTTACGGATAGAGTTGTGGAGTATATTACACAAACAAATCTAGAGTACAAATCTATGTGGGTCGCAAACTATACCATATTCAAGCAGTGGTCAGACCAAAATTTTGTAAATAATTCCTCACTTTCCTGGTACATTCCTTCATCACCTTCTAGAATGGATGAAGGATTTTGAAACGTTTTCCTACTACCTGGATATGCCATGTCACCACTACTGGACCATTCATTGCTTCCAAATTGATGGTTATACTGTTCTCTAGCGCCTGCTGTGTATGGTGTTTAGCAGGATACCGCGTCGTGCTCGGACGAGACGCGGGAGCTGGAGGAGACGCGAGGCACGCTGCGCGGCGAGCTGCGGCACTGCTACCACCAGCTGGTGCTGGCGCCGCGCACAGTGGACCGCCCGCGGCTGCTGTACAGGGCGGTGCGCGCCATGGTGCCCGAGGTGCAGCGGGTGCACTTCCTGCTGCACGACGCAGCCATCAAGCTGAGAGACGTGGCGGTGTTCGGCTTCCATCCGCCGTCGCGTGCATCTGCTGAGAGTTCGTCCGCCCGCACAGGTTCCGAGCAGGGGGAAGAGTCGTCCGACGGTACACCTGAAGACGAGTTGCCAGTTGGAGAGTCAACCCGACAGCAAACGTCGGCCAGGGAGAAGGTGGCAGGCTTCTGGAAACGTCTTTTCAAGCCGAATGGCCACGCGAAATAGACGAGCAATTATTGAAAGTACTGACCGAGTGGAATGTCTGTCCTCGTTGCTGTGGTAGAAATCCATAAATAGGACAATGACGTAGCTGTTTAAACTACTGATGATGTTAACATATTCCAATCAGAAACCGCTCACTATAGCTAATAATTTTATAATAACAGTAGTTTCCTCAAACACAATATTTTACTCATTTTCAACAAAATTACCTTATATATGTATCTATGTATCTGACTTTTCATCTGTATTTTGAAACTGATCAGTAATAGAGATTTTATTGCTTTTTGTTTGTGAATACTAATCTTGGTAAATGTTTTTGATCTCTGTGATGTGTATTTTCGTTCTCCTGCATGTATCAAGTAAAACAAAGCACGAATAAACTATATGCCATGATAACTGCAAATCGATTAGCCAACGATAATGTATTGTTTAATTTCAGTCCAAATATATTCAACACTATCTTCATAAATGTTTGAAAGATGATTTGATCCCACAACTAGGTTGCCTTTTTAAGTTAAAACTGAATAAGTTGCAGTCTTTGTAGACTATACATTTCACTAACGTAAAACATCCTATTAAAGTCTGTAAAATAATGTCAATTTTTATTTTTTTTCCATCTCAACATTTGGAGCATCATTCCTCAGAGCTCGTCAGTAAGAAAACTACAATTTTTTTTACTTTGAAATGGGCACCTGAGTGGCCTTCAGAGTTCCCAATTTTAAGTCGTTAATCATATTTGTTACCAGATCTACAAAAAAAATTGTTTAATATGGACTGTGTCCTGTACTATGTGCCAGCGACTTAGTCCTCACGGGATTTCCAGGTTTGTGCTGTTACTTATCAAAGAAATGTTTGAAATGAGATCTCTAATAAAAAAAAAAAAAAAATTAGAACCATTTCGATAATGTTTGAATTTTTGAACTTATTGAAAAGATTATCATTTCCTCTTCCGGCAACCTGTAACGTATGGTCGCTCTACATATTAAGCTTTCTAACCTTGAAAAAAACTATAAAAATATATGAATTTCGTTTTGCGATATGCCACTTCAAACAGATCTAAAGATAAAGTGCACCACAGGTTTATAGAAATAGCTATTTTTGGTAGATATTCATATTTCTGCCAACCGCAACCATGTGGGAATACTGCCTTCTGCTATTAGTTAACATATAACAGAAATAGACATTGTCACGTGCATGCGTCGTGTCCGTTAATTGATTCGGAATACATGACCGAATTGGTAAAACGGATTTTCAGAGGAACTTGCTCCTGAGCGAATTTTAACTGTAAGATGTCACAGCTAACATTGCTATAACTAACTGAAATCTTCTGTGTTCCATTGCTCGCATAAAAGCTTTCTCAATCTTTCGGAACTGATTGTGGACTTCAGGTTCGGAGTCGTGTTGAAGCTCTCAATGTGAGGCTTCAGTGCTTCTGCGAACTTTGAGATTCCTAGATCATCGCCTTACGGTTGAATCGTGTAGTGCTATTATACACAGGTGGAAGAACCTGTGTGAAGTGCATTTAGTGTGGTTTTAGGCCGAGGAAAGAAAACCTGGAACCTGAAATACAGCTACGGCCAACCAAATAAAAACACCGCTTATATATATTCTTTCTCTCTCTCTCTCTCTCTCTCTCTCGGTAATTGCAACCGTCAAATCAGTAACTAAGAGAAAAAGTGGAAAAGAACGAATTGCGTACAGATTCGATAAGGCCTCAAAGGAATGCTTTAGAACATACCTGAGGAATAATTACCGCCGATGCACCATTGTCGCGATTAGTACGTATTTTCAGGGAAGGTATGGTCATTTATATACCGAAACAGACAATAAGGAGAATGATCCGCCGTGGTATACGTTTGAAATCGAAAGATTACTCAGAAAGCAAAGGCCCCTCCCTCCCATTCTGGCAGAAGGCAGCGGTATAGAGTTCATACAGGCGCAAGGGCCACAACTTCACCTGACTTTGATCCCTGTCTTCATATTAACTAGTGTCTGCAGGTCTGCGTGATTCCGTTCTACAAGATCTCACCACCTCCTTGAACTCCGACCGACATGGAAGCCCAGCAACAAAACCCTCAAGGTTGGCATAACCGAAGCATAGAATCAGTGTGCATCATGGCGGCGTGGATACCAAATCCCTGGCAGCACGTTCGAATTTATACTTTGCGTACCGTCTACTCCGTGCTACAGAAGGCGAAGGACACACTCTCCTCGCGAGCTACCTTAATTAAATATTTCACTTACTTTTTTCGGGGATCGCACTGCTTTATTTGATGGTTCAGTACCAACGTTTCGGCGCCCAACCTGGTGCCTTCATCAGGGTTTTCAGACTCGAAATGGTGTGGTTTTCACACAACTCCCTCGCTGAGCTAACTGTTGTGGTTACCGGCAGCGGATGTCAACTGTTCCAGAGATCGTCATTGGAAGTTTTGTGTTGCGAATGTCCACGAGTGCACATTTCCACGTTTCGCTTAAGCCATAGCCACCGATTTATTGAAATTTTTGGGATGTTTGAAGATTTCTATTGATTCCCTTATTTTTCGTTCTAGAAGACCTTTGGGTTGTGCTATAACTTCTGTTTTCTCCCATTGAATTTTATGGTCTTCTTCTATCTGATGTTCTGCTACAGCTGATTTTGTTGTATGACCAAGTCTTGCGTGACGACAATGTTCTTTTAGTCTTACAGTAATGTTTCCCAAAAGAAGAAGTAGAAAATGATATTCCACCTCGTTCGACTAGCCCGAGAATCGATTCCCCCCCCCCCCCTCACATGAAACACAGAGATCCCACAGAAACAGAACCGGCGGGTAGCAAGGGGAGGGGTAGGGGGTGGCTTGGTACACCGCAGCGCCATTCCAGTATGTAGCTCCTCTCTCAGAGAAATGTCCTGGGGAAATTTGTAACAAACAGCCTGAACTAGAAAGCGTTTTTAGACATGTAAAAGCAGTTACCATAATATAAACAGAAAGCTGGTTTAAACTGAATACAAGTTCCATAGAAATTTTTAATAACGGCGTATATATTTTACGTAAAGTTAGACTGCATTTCCAAGGAGGTGGTGAAATTATAGCTGTTAGTAACTACCTCCCTTGCAACGAAATAGTCTTGCATAAAGTCATATGGATTGATCTGAAGGCAGCAACGCCAAAATTTGTGATCGGCGCCTTCTACCGTCTACCAGATGCATATATATATAACTATTTCCAAGGCGTTAAGATATTTAGTAAATATAGCTCATCAATTTCAAAACCGTGGAACAATACCAAGAATTGATTTTAACTTGTCTTATATCGATTGGGCTAATTACACTCACGTTGCTGGTTGCAGGGATAAAGTAGTTTGGAAATAATTCTTCATCTTTTCTCAGATCATCATCTTGAACAGATCGTTACTGAACTAACGCGGTGCCACGAAGGAAACGAAAATATCTTAGCTCTCATTGTTACAAAAATACCAGAACTATTCGTCGACATTTAAACGATTACAGGAATAAGTTATTAAAAAAGCGGTAGTTAGAATCAATAACTGAGCTCAAAAAAAGAAAGGATTGTTTACATATTCCAAAAGCTCTCAATGGAATGTTTTAGAAATACCTAAGGGGTACTTACCATTCCTTTAGAGTAACAAGAGGCTCAAATGAAGAGATGTGGCATCGATTTGCACATACAGTCAGTAAAGGTATGGACATAAGAGGGAGTACCCAAAATTAACCGGAATAGCATTGCCGTGGGCGGAGCTTGTGTAGCATGCGTTTCTGCCGCTAGGCGCTTATAACGCAACTCATTGTCAGATCTGTGACGCCTGTGTTGTTCTGTTAATATGCAGTGAATGTTTTTGCTAGCGCTTTTTTTGTTAGTGTTTCGTTTTGATGATGGCAAGTTTATGTGAACAACGTGCAGCTGTGAAATTTTGTTTTCTACTCAGTAAAAATGCTGCTGAAACTGTTTTAATGTTGAAAATAGCTTACAACGATGACGCAATGGAAAAATTCAAGTTTATGAGTTGTTCTCTCGGTTTAAAAATGGCGACATGTCGATTGATGACAAATATCTTTCTGGACGTTCATCAACTGCCCGAATCGATGAAAATGTTGAAAAAATTCGACAGCTTGCGCTTTCAGACAATTGATCGATTGTCAGAGATTGGTGGGTTATCTTGGAGTTCGGTTCAGCGAATTTTAACCAAGGATTTGGGAATGAAAAGGGTTCCTGCCAAGTTTGTTCCTCGGACTCTGAATGACAATACAAAATAACGTCGAGTTGAAACATGTTGAAATTGATCCCGATTTTGTGTCTAAGGTGATGATTGAAGGTGCTACGGTTACGACCCAGAAACAAAGCAACAGTCATGCTAATTGAAGACGTCATTGTCACCCCGTCTAAAAAAAATGTTCGCAAGTCAAATCAAAACAATGCTCATTAGATTTTTTGATGCCAAGGGCGTAGTTCATTTAGAGTTTTTTTCCTAACATCAGACCGTCAATCAAACCTTTTATTTGGAAGTTTCTAAAAAAATTAAAATATATAGCTTTTAAAAAATAATTCTGTGTTTTTTTTTTTTTTTTTTTTGGGTACCCCATCGTGCTATACCGAAACGGACAATCAAGGAAGTTAAAAGATTATTCGGAAAGCAAAAGTAGATACACGCATGCTCAAGGACGATGAACTATAGTGACTTAGAATACTTAGATAAGAGGTTTTTTTAATTAATAATAATAGTAACAAATATTCTATGTAATAGTAAAAATCAGTTACTTCTTACAACAAAAACTCAATTACCACAATATTTAACCTCTATTTGATTAATCAGTTCTGCTTACGGGAGAAATTTACTTGTTAAAGCACGAATTAATTGTTGCTTCATTGTGGTCTACGATTAATATCATATTCCTTGCTTTACTGCATTTCACTGAAAGATTTGCCCGTTTAAAAATTACTAATTTTGTTTAAAGGACTTCATTTTATTTTGACGAGATGTCATTTCGTTCAACTAATTCTGCTTTTAAATAGAAATTTGCATGTTAAAGTAGTAAATTATTGTTTCTTCATTATGACCTTTGCTAATATTATTTATAAGTTTCATTTAGTTTCTCAATCTATCAGAGGAAATGAATGTCTCTGAGCCAATTAATATACTTGTCAGGTTGGTTTTCATTTAGACTAAAACACGTGCAAATATTATAAATGATTTGAGTTAGGAGTGAACCTTCAATGTTTCAACGAACCACAAATCTACATAAAAGAAAAGAAAGCAGTAATATCACTAGAGTTTATTGAAAACAACAACCAAATTCTACTTTATCATTTAAATTTCTGTGTTATTCCATATTTTTGGTACTGCAATATGTCAACAGATAACATTACGGATAATTTTTTAGATTTAATAATGTTGAGGCAACATAAATACAATCTTTTATTTTCAGCTTCACAATCTACCAAAAGAACTGTATATCTATGCGCAAATTACAATAAACTTAGTACATACGGTTTTTAAAAAATCTAAGGTTATATTTATTTATATTTCCTGCATCGCGAAAATTATTTTATCAAGTGCATCCATTTTCGCACTTCGATACTGAACACACCATTGAATATGTCATAACGCTCTTATTTTGATGGCTATAAAAACTTTAAGCGGTTTACGGAAGAAGCACACGTCCGCGAAGTATGAAACTCTTTGTTTTCAGCGAATGCGAATTGGTAATAACCATGGAGGAAGGAAATATATGGAGGAGAAGTGACGTTAAATCGGTGAAGCAGGCTCTAAACTCTCCCGCATGGCGGCAGCAGCGGTATTGCGCTTCCAAACATTGCGATTTTCCCAGTATATCCCGAAAACTAAGCAAGATATCGAAAAATTTTATTCTTTATTTTCGATTTGTCTCGTCGTGTTACATAAGAATCGATCATTAAATTTGACTTTTGCGAAATTTTTCTTCTCCATTTTAACCTCACTTTTGATACAGTATATCTCTAGAACTAGGTGAGATATCGAAAATTTTTATTCTTTATTTTTCATTTGCCTCGTCTTTTTAAATAAGAATCCATCATCAAATTTGACTTTGACCAATGTTTTCTTCTGAATTTCAACCAAAACCATTTCACATTTGGGACGGAATATCTCGAAAACTAAGCAGGATAGCAAAAAATTTTATTCTTCATTTTTTATTTGTCATATCGAGTTACATAATAATCCATCACCAGATTGTGGCGTCACCTTTATCCTAGAGTCCCCTTGAAGTTTTTGTACATATTCCCCGTGTCCGTATGGAAGCGGCCATGCCCCCTCCACTCCGGCCATGCCCCCCCACTCCTCCTAACCCTGCTTCACTTCAATGCGTGGTGAAGGTCTCTTGCGTCGTCTCCATATATTTCCTTCCTCCATGGTAATAACAATTTCCAGAGGAACTATACGTTTTTGCGGGATAAAAACTATATCTGTTGACCAATTATGGTGAGATTGAGCCAAATAGGCCATAAATTCAAATATCCATCCATGCAAACTTTCTCATTTATAATATTATTAAGATTAAGATACTGTGAATTCATTAAAAAAAAAATCCTTTCGTCTGTAAAATTACCCAGGAACTCCCATTTTCAAGAAATGAGATTAGAGGAATCCTAGGAATTATCTACCCATATCTTTAACATCTGTTTGCAGTAGAGTTCTGGAGTATGTTATATGCTCTTATAATACAAATTTTCTTGACGAAAACTAATTGCTTATACTGAACTAATTCGCATTTCGGAAAGAACAAAACATGTGAAACGCAGGTGGTCCTATTTTCGCATGACCTGATGAAAGTTATTAACGCAGATCCAATTAGTTGACGCAACTGTTTTGGACTTTCAGGAAGCTTTCAATCATGTACCATGTAACTATCTTTTAGTGAAGCTAAATTGGATCAAATTTGTGAAAAGATACGAGATTTTCTACTGCTCAGTCGCGGTATGTAATTGGTGACGGAGAACCTTCTTCTGATCTGGAAGTTATATCAGACTTCCCTTAAGGATGTGTAATAGGTCTATTTCTTTTATTAATTTTTATAAATGATTTCGGATACAACGTTAATAGCAGTTTGCAATTATCTATAGGGAAGTAAAGAACTCTTGACGATTGCTTAGAAATCTAGCCTGATCTGGATGTTATTTCGGAATGGTGCTATGAATGGCAACTTAAATTAAATTTCAAAGATTCGAGTATCCTTTTCATTTTTTAGTGTGATGTAATACTTTGTCTATCAACCTAATTGGGCCGCAGGAGAGATAAGATCAGAAAAGTGATTCTATATTAATGCTTACATGAATTCTTTTCTCCGTCGTATTCTTTGGAATCGGAAACTGAATTTGCAGAGTTGGATGTAGATGTTTTTCGTATGGTGACTGGAAATAATGATAATAATATTGTTTTATAAAGGTGCTCTTAATTAAGATAATGGTGTATCTTAATTAATTGGACTAGTACGATTTATAAGAAATTTGATATGTGCTGGACGATTGTACCAACTGCACAGGAGGGAAAGTGATGTGGATCGGAATCCACTGCATAAACTGAAAATATTGCAGTGACTGGTGGGCGATTACGAACAGTTTATAAGACGCGGCAGCAAACGTTTCATGTAAGACCGCCAGACTTTCGCCATTACCGGGCACACATGATACCTGGTTATAAGATCCGAGTTAGGAAGAGGACAAATTTGCTCTCCTACATTTGCGAGGACGAGGGTTTAATGTTGTCCGGCCATCCTGAAAGGGGTTTTCCGTGGCCGACTTCCATGGCCGACTTCCCACCCTTTTAGATTAAGTCGACTGAAAAGTGTCCTCGAGACCTTCCTTGAAAACTTTATCTCAAGCAGAAAGCTGCACTTGTCTTACTCAAAGCAAAGTTGAAGGTGCAGATAGAATAGTGGTAAGAAAAGTTTTAGACGAAACTGAGGGCTTAAGAACAGGATTCCTCGCATTCTGCTAATAAATCGTTAGTTGGAAATCCACAAGATCAGAATTAACCACTCGTATGCGATGAGGAATATACGCCAAAGGAAAATACTAGGAGAGAAAATTGAGACAAATCTCAACCAAAACAAGACAAATGTTTACTGGATTACTTGCGGTTCGATAACTAAGAGGATTCATTTATTTCGAAATTAAAGTTATAACTGATGGTCGAAGCAGATATAATCTCAAAAACAGAAGAGCATTAACGATGAAAAAGTGTAATCTTTTGGTTTCAAAAACTGGTCCATGGCTTGTAGGGATATTCTGATATTTTATATAAAGAGCAAAATGCATTATGAACATGAAGTTTCTATATCAGGAATACCAGATGAAAATAAAATTGAGACATTTGAGAGATGATAATCATGAAAAGTATTGAAAAGTAAATAGACAAAAGAGTACGAAGTGAACTTGTTTTGGAAGAGATGGGTGAGCAATGATGCTAATGGAAGAGATTAACAGACATGATAGTATATTAGATGTTAAGACATGCGGATTTGTTCATTTTGTTAGTATAGGAAACATTAGGACATACTAAGCTGATAGCTGGAAATTTAGACTGTAATGGGTATAATGAGATGAAGACATTGTCTCGAGAAAGGATGACGTGGAGGATTGCATCAAGTTAGTCGAGAGAGATTGATGATACGAATAAAAGAAAATCTCTGTGTAAGATTAGACTGATTGTGCTAACACTGTACGTAAAATGTGGCTCAGTTGATATAGATTTACAGTTTGGAGGCATTGATAGTAAGAGTCTTTGGTGGTAGAATCGTGTCAACAAGTGCAGAAGTAGGAAAATAGTGACCAACCGCGGCAGTCGCTAACTAGCGTGCCACGAGGAGGGATTAACATGAGCAACCAGCAGCAGCAACAGGTGTCCTCGTGGTGGCAGAGAGCGCGTAAGCAGCTGCATCGGCAGCTGGAGAGGATTCATAGCTCCTTCAGCATAATAAGGAGAAGATCGCAGCCACAGCAGCTCCAGGAGGAAACCACACAGCGGACAACTACCGCTCGTGAGTGCTTTGCTGACATGGACAAATTGATACAGACGACAAGAGAAAAAGTGGAAAATGAGCAGAAACACTTAATACAAATCGAGGTATGTAGGAGCGCACTGTACGTAAAAGTGCAATGGTTTTTTCTTTTTCCCCCCCCCACCACAACTACTAATGATACTACTACGTGTGGCAAAGTATTTGAAATCCAAATGTATACCCAACCCCGTAGATGAAAATAAATTTGTAATAAAGCCTTATTCATATCGCAGATAATTAATAAATGAGCATAATTTGTGTAGGGCTCATAAGCACTTTGCGCTATCTGTTTCTAGTTTAATTTCACCAAGTAATCTGTTGCAAAGAAACATATTGGTCAACGCAGGACTTTATCCTAAACATAATATTAAGCATTAGATAGACGCAGATTTCAATTCTTAATGCTTGCCCTGGTTCGATAGTATTCCGAAATGATTAGTGGGCGATTGTAATAATGCCATGTTTGTAGGAGTATATATAGGGAAATATAAATAATGATAATTTTTATTCTAACAGTATTGTTTGCTTAAGTTGTAGTAATGTTCTTATCAGATTTCATATTTACATTTTCGGTTGTATGTTTCTTTGAATTTTGACATAGATTTGATTTTCAATTGTAAATTGTTTGAAGTGGTTCATATTTAATGCTAGTTAGGTATGAATCGGTCGACTTGCGTGGCCCTAAATTACAACGGCATACCGGAGATCGCGGTTCTGCTACAATATTGCTCCCCGCGGTTTAATGACGTAATAATACTGCGGTAGTAAACCGCAAATTGAATCAAGTTTAAACAAGACTTAAGTTGCAATAAACCCTGGACCAGCATCACACTGCTAAAACTACTTCGGAAAGCATTTGTAGCTGTGTCTTGGGTACGTTATATTACTGAAGTATTGTGAAGCCAATTCCTTGCGGAATCGCCATCTCCAGTAGTCCAAATTACAATACCTGGTCATATCGGTATTAATATTATTGTTTTAAAAATAAGTTAGCTATAAATTTTTTACTTAGGTCGACGTTTTTTGGTTACACCTTAATGTTGAAAGTTCTCTACTTAACTATTTAATTAATATTAAATCCAATGGATATTTAGCTTGATTAATAGCATGCCACACTGCCAGGTTGGGGGGAGGGGGGAGGGGTGAACGTGAGAAGTTTACTGAATTTTGCAGCACTATATCGTAGACAGAAAAGTTCGTCCTAACATAACGGGGAGGAAAAACAATTGTTTCTTGAGGACTCGTTCAGCTGTTCTGTTTTCATTCGCATAAATACTGGTGAGTACTTGTCAAAACTGACCTTTACCATCAGCCGTGGTTCGCTGCCGTATATCCAATAGTTTACATGAAAGGAATGCGGGTTATTTCCTGTTTCTACTGTGCCCTCTATTAGAAATCAAAACAGTTAAACTTCTAGTCATCACCTCTTATATTCTCGTAGGTAGTTGGTCGCACTGCAAAATTCGCGCTGGAATTGGTATTCTAGATGTCATAATATATTATTTAATACAACAAGAAACACACAGTACCAGTCAACAATACTTAGGCTACGAATGTGTGGCTTAGTGCAGTTAGACAACATTTTACTGGACAGATCATGAATAACTCATTTGGACACATGGTATGCACATCTTACGCTAGTTAAGAAATGCCTAATTGCAACACCCTAAATTTTAGCCACATTTTTTGGTGGTTTTCTGTTAATTTAGATCTTTTATAAATCTGGAGATATGATAAACATTTCGCTCTATTTAATTTGATATTAAACACAACTGCAGCAGGAGGGAAGTTAAAGCGCTCAGAGGTTTCGGTCCCCATGATCCAAGGATATTACCAGAAACGGAGATGGGCCATCTGTCTCGTGTTTGCAGGAACAGCTGCGGCTCTGCGGGGATCCTGTGCCCCACAGACTGGAGGATGAGTTTCGACGCCGTCTCTCTGACTACCTGGGCCAAGATGCAGACAGCGTCATGGGACTCTTGAAACACGTGCGCGGTGACCTGAGGAGCTGCTGGTCGCAGTAAGTCGTGTAGAAACACCACAGGTCATTTCCGAACATCCATAAGGATCACCAACCAGAGAAGTAATACAAGTAGTTCGTCTAAAAAGATCACCTTACAACCAAAGTTATTATACATAGCTACTACCAGAAAACTGATGGATTGAGAATCTATTTTCAGTGTAGTCACTTCGCAGAAAAATTTGTGTATATCCTATAATTTTCAGTATCATATTCACACAGCGCGATACCCTTTATCAGCGAAGCTGCATCCTCCGAAACGGATCTTCAATTAGAACAACTGCTGAAACTGTTTGGTACATGGCCAGGCCAGAAAAGCAAGAAAAGTTTTAATTGAAATTTTACTAACGTTCCCAAAGTCAAACCTCCTCCCCCCAATTCATATTAATATTTCGTAAATTTGTTTGATTTGACATTGTTTCTGATGGCCAGAACAAATAGAAAACTTGATAAACAAAATGATTTTTGTGATTAGTGGAAGAACTTAATGAAGAAAGTTATCACTTTTTTAAATTAATAAATATGATTGTCAAATAATCGAAATTGTTTATTTCACATGGCCAAATGTTGGAAATCTTTTATATCTTTCTCAATTTTAATGAAGTTTTCTTATAATTTTGTGTATATTCTTAACAGGGGAACGACTTTAACTGGCTTTTCATCAGAGATTGGTTTTGCAACTTTTTACTAAAAAATAATTTGAAATCTATGATCCGATATTTAGTAACATATCATGTAGGCTATTTGAAAACATACTAAAAAATATATTCCTTCAGAAATCAAGCAAAATTGATTCAGAATTAAGATAGATAAAAAATAAAATGGGTGTCCGAATTTGGTTCTTTACCTCTGCGACATACACAATTTAGTAACAATTTTTTGTATGGCGGAAACTGTGATATTTTCCCATAAGAGAAATATATTCCGCGTGTTGAAATCTGGATAAAAACTGATACACTATATCGGCCATACATGGCGTTTTGTTTTGAAACAGGCTGACGGTGCTTATGGGATCAGGGAATTTCGTGATATTAGAACGTTGCTGTTTACGTTTTTTAAAAGGAAATAAGCTTCTTGAACAGTTTTAAGAGTTAAGACTATTCATGTAGTGAAGTAAATGATTTGGTTTTGTAATATCTCTAGCTATACAATTTAGCTTAGATGAACAGAAAACTTATTTAAGAAGTAGGATAAAGGAGTATAGATATTCAAGGATAGGTAGGGATACATATGAGGTAGTTGATAGTTAATGGTTTAGTATAGCTATTTGTGATGTTTCAGATGTTACAGCAGCTTGATGTCTGACAGAGCAGATCCCCGGAATGAGACGTCGAACAGAGATTTAGACGGCGTTCCAATAGAAAACAGGCTGCAACACGACGGCAGGAACCCTGTGGTAAGTGTTCAGTGGTCTGGTAGTTCACCTGTTCATAATTGTTTTATGTTTCACATAAACAAGACTTCATCTGCTTGCGCATATAGTGATAGCCTTGCGCGAAAGTTTGGTCTGGAGGGACAACAGGAAAGTGAGAGGATCCCATTTTTAAGACACATTGATTTGAACCTGTGTATTTTGCATGGGTTCCCGGAATCCGTGCATGCTAACGCTGTGATAGTTTATTTACAAATTCGTCACTGTTAATTTCCTATATGTTAGCTGTCGGAAACGATGATGCAGTTAAAGTGACCCTACTGTCTACAAGAAAAGGCGCACTGTTGTCTGTGAGCAGAATAGATTCGACTCTGATAGTCTTTATTACGAAACTCAATGCAAAGGGAGACTGATTTTAAATCTAAATTATCCTAGAACAAATATTTAATTTGGTAACTTCAGTTTAAATGCAAACAAGTGGTTCACAAAAATGACGTATTTGTTAAAAATCGATGTAAGTAATATATTTGGTTAGAGAGGAACAGTTACATGAATCAGCGTGAAGTCGAGAGGGGCAAATGATTGTGCTAAAACAGAATATAGAACTGGAAGCCATTGTTACGAGCTCCTAGACAGTCTTAAGAACGAAATTAGTAACCAAGAGATATGACAGGAACAGCGCGATTTTTGGAGATCTGTTTTTCAATACTACCTGTAGTAGTTTCTGTCCGGTAAGCTAAGTTTCACTTAACTTACTACTTAAAAGTAATTGGTTATTGATTTCACAGACTCACTCCGTAACAGATTTTACCATATTACCTACGGTTTTTCTCTTAAGATTTTAATACAGTGTAAAGAGTTCAAAAGTGTACTATCGGGATGCTAGTTGTGAATCGTCTGATCCTCACGACTACAGCCAGAACATGGCGCATAAAGAGACAAATTGTAAAATGCTATATGGCGACCGTGTGACCGCTGGCCTCGTTTGCAGGCGGCCGCTTCCGGGAGGGTGATTGGTCAGCTGTGGCAGCTGTGCGGTGTGCTGGAGGACGAGCTGCGCGCGCACTACATCAAGCTGCTGTTGGCGCAGCAGCTGGTCTCCCGGCCGACGCTGGCGCTGGAGGTGCGCGCTGTGCAGGCTGAGCTGCGCCACGCCAGCCACCTGTTGCTCTCGTGCCGCAGCAGGCTGCGCGCCATCGCAGCCACTCCGCCTGCGTCTCAGCCTGAGGAGTGTGCTCGAGAAAACATCGGAGATCGACACATTACTGAAGAGGATGCATCACTGGAGCGTACTGTAGACCGTTTACAAGAAAAATCGGACGAAATGCCACGTGGATCCTCACTAAAAAGAGACTCTCATGAAAATGAACCAGAAGTTGCTAAATCTAGTGATGTTACACCTACGAAGCGAACGTTTCGAGCTTCACTCCGTCGTCTCTTCAAATTGAAACGTGAGTCAATATAGATGCGGGATACCTTACCATCAGACACGATGGTTGGCGGAATTTCAGGACGACTATAGAATAACGCTTGCTGCATGCGTAGTACAAAGCTGTTGTAAGACAAATATTACTGTACTCTGTAGTGAAACTGCGACAATGAGGCTGACAATGGTTTCTTAATCTTTGTGTAGGCATGCATTTCTATAGAACTAAGTTTATAATAAAGTGCAGCCGCTGTTGTCATACAGAGTCATTAGCCATAATACAGGCATGCTAGACATTTTAAGTTTTTGGTCTTGACTGATTTGATGCGATCCTCCATCTCATTCTTAATATAATAATTACACTTACATACTCAATTTGGTCTATTTTGTTCATTTTTTTTTCTATATTTTTCCCCTACATCGAAAAATTAGCTTCTCGATGTATATTTAAATCCAATGCATCATTCTCTGTCCCTTCTTTCTGTGAAACTCTTCCACAAAATTCTGTCCACTTATCTACAAAATACATTTACATCTTATTTTTGTCAATTTAATTTTTGATATCCTTAAATAGCACGATATGTAAATTTTTCAGTTTATTTTTAGTATTCCTAGAATAAAAACTTCACTCTATATAGAGTTGCGACAATTTGAGCCTAATATTTGAAACTAAAAAAAAGAAAAAAAATCTCTTTTGCTAGTGATATACTGATTTAGAGAATTCTTTTCGCAGAGTAAAGCTGTTAAAGCTCTTAGTAGATAACATTCCTAAATGTCTGATCCCGTTTTTTAGATGCGATTAATTATTTACGAGGTCAATGATATTGAAATATACAAGCACGAAAAATCGTTGGTCGCTAATTACAATAAATAATTTTGCAAATACCTAGCACAGCTATAGAGAATTTGGAACTAGTTATAAATGACTGAATTTGTAGGGTAACAAGTTTGGTTATTACCTAGGGGAATAACTGAATACAGAGTGGCCAAATTAACATAAAAAGAAACCTGTCGGTAAGGACGTTAGAAACACCATTTAACAAATAGGCAACATTCAATTGATCACCTATGCTTGGCTGGACAGGATAATGTGCCGATATAGCAGAGATAACTTAAAAAGTAACGTCACCTAGCGTGGTGGGCGAGCGGAAGCGTTCTGGCCTCATGTTCGGGAGGACGCGGGTTCGAATACAAGTTCGGCCAACCAGATTTGGGTTTTCCGTGGCTTCCCCAAATCAACCCAGGCAAATTTCTGGATGGTTCTTTCAAAATGCCATGGCCGATTTGCTTCCCGTTCCTTATCCCCATTTCCTTCTCCGCCTCTAAAGATCTCGACGTCGACGAGGCGTATAACTAGAAAAAAAATCATTGTGTAACTAGAAAGTTGCCATCTCTATGTCCCTGAATCTTGTGTGCCTGTTATGTTACCCGTCTTTTTATTTTATTTGCATAATATCTTTTCAGAGATCATAAATCGTAACACTGATCGCTTGGGCTTGCCATTCGGAAAGGCGCGAATTCGATTGTAGTCCCCTCCATTCATACTAAGATTTCCACGCTTTCCAGACATATTTATGTTAACTGGAAACGATATACTACATGTAGCCGCTGCGCAAAACTAACTGAGCGCTGCAGACAAACGTATATTCAGAACCATTTTAGTAGTTTCTTTCCCAGTTTCAAAAAAAAAAAAAAAAAAAAAAAAAAAATGGAATTATTGAATGTTCACAGATAACTGACCTATGAAAAATGGCTAAGCAAAAATATCCATGCCATGTAGGAATACGTACGTTACTGAAACGTAACCTATAGTAGTAAGGAATGTTTACTAAACCTATCAACCATTTGTTTTTTTGTTTCCCGATTTGCCCATCAGTTAGTACAATAGGCAGATTACTTGTTATACAAAAATAAAAAAATACCCTACTGAAAGAGAAGCCGAACAAACAAAACTATTACTGACTCGGAAGCTGACGACGACGAAATGGACGGGACAATCGAAGCACAAAGCGTGACAGTAACACTGGATCATCCACCTACTGAAGTGATTCCCAGATATAATGATCTAAAAATAACATTTTAGCTTAAAAAACTAAAATCACGCTTTTGCACTAGTATGAACTAAAAGGTTAAAAATAATCTTTAAATATAAAGATTTTGCTTAACAGCGATAGGATGCCCGAAAATTCAGGATAAATTAATTTTTTGAATAAGCTTAAAGAATAAAGTCACTGAATACAAAATTAACTTTAATGTAAAAAAGCATGGGGTGCTCTCTGCTTAACTTCCGACAAACAGCCAGCGACAAAAAATTTAAGACAACTCATACAGCACCGCACGCTTTTTTTGTATTAAAGTTAATTTTGTAATCAGTGAATTTATTCTTTAAGCTTATTCAAAAAATTAATTTATCATGAATTTTGGGACATCCTATCGCTGTTAAACAAAATATTTATATTTAAATATTATTTTTAACTTTTTGGTTAAGATTGCTTCAAAAGTATGTTTCTTATTACTGGCTTTCCATCGCCAATCTCTTTTTCTTTACATTGTAGCTTCATTTTTGATTATTATTCCTACGAGTAACGTACAATCAAATGGTCAACCCCATCAAAGGTACAATAGCAGGGCAAATGTGGAAAACAACTCTTCTATAATAGTACGATGTAATTGAAACCGATGTTTCGAATACTCGCTATTAAACAGCACATTCTAAGCGACTGCAGACACTACCATAGCAGTTTGTATCAAAATCTCATCAATTGCGCATGTGCAAAAGGTTGCGCAACAAAACCATTTTTCTGTTATCACTGTCAAAGTAATGAGAATGTTAAACGTTCTTAATACGTGTGCAAAATTTCGAAAAATTAAGTTCCTAATTAAATTAAATGCATATGGCGATGTTGGCCGGGGAATCTCCGAAAGGTCAGGCCGACAAATAACGAAGGTTTCTCGAATTGCCGCGCTTGTGCACTAATGTCGCGGCTGCATTTGCCTAACTCTGAAGTCCCATCAGGTATAGGGTATCTGTAGTTTAACGTGAAATCTGAACTGTGGGTTACCCTAAACTTTGCCACTAAAAAGTCCAACCGAAACCGGTATTCGAGCAGGGAACCTCTGTTCGCCAGTCACGGGCCTTAACCAACTAAGCCACGAATGGTGATGCGGAAAGTGGGTGAAAATGAGCCACATTTGTCATAAGACGGTTAAATCACTTTAGTTTTCTTTCTGTCAAAGTAATGAGGTTACCAAGCCATAGATATGAAATAATTGGATTGTTATCGGTTCTTAATATATGTACAAAATTTCAGACAACTCGGACTTTCTGAAGTGGGTGAAAATTGAACTGAAATTTTCTATTACATTCATCCACTTTAAAGTTGTTACTGAAAACTTGGTGAGAGTGAAATTATTGAATTTTTATCTGTTCTTAATAAGTATGCAAAATTTCAAACGATTCGGACGTAAGGGAGTGGGGGAACACTGAAATGAAAGATTCCATTACATGCAACCATCTTGCTATTGTTACTGTCAAAGCAATGAGAATATCCAGATATGGCTATGAAATTATTGCATTGTAATCAGTGTAATACATGAGCAAAATTTCTAACATTTGGAATTGGGTTAAAATTAAATTGCAAAATTCCATGACATTCAACCATTTTTCTGTTGTTACTGTCAAAGTAATGGGAATAACGGGACATGGCTAAGAAATTATTGTATTGTCACCGGTTCTTAATATGTGTGTTCAAGTTTCAAACAGCTCTAACATCTGGAAGTGGGTCAAAATGGAGTTGTAAAATTCCATTACATTCATTCATTCATACATTCATACATACATACAGGTCAAGCAAATAAAAGCGTGTAAAAAGTACGGCTAGTTAAGCTTTATGAAAAGTCTTGTATTTATGAACATTTTAATCAAACCAACGAGCGAGGATGCAGACAAGGCATTCTGGGCTGCTGGCTATATATGTAATTCTTTCCAAATAAAGTGATATTTTTAAAACTGATGTGGTTTACTGTAAGGAATGTAATGTGATCAGAATACTTACCGTTTTTTATTTACTTACAACTAGAATTAGATTTAAAACAAAAATGCGAAAGTGTAAATTATATTTAATGTTAAATAATAGTAATAAATAGTAAACAATATTTTAATCAGCAAAGTAATATTAATTCAGAAGTTTCTAGCCTACCTTAAAGTTGATTTATCAATTCAGTAAATAGACGTTGGTTTATTTTTTAATTTGATAACACTTTAAAAAGTGTGCCGGATCCGGCGGAATTGACAAATCCTGCAATACGCAAATGCGGGATTGAAAACACTACGGGATTGGAATCCTTATTCATGGCGTGCTGGTCGTTCTGATTTCGGTTTTATAGATGCTCAAACTGCGTGTAAGGTACGAACAGGACCAAGGCGAGGCGGAACATATGTATATTTTGGTTCGCCGAGGCATCGAATGAGAAGTATCCGTACTTTGGTTACGATTTGGCAGTGCTGTGAAGTCTGTGAGTGGAAATGGAGCGCGGTAACAATTTAACAATGGTTATTGCTTCAATTGTACTTAGTTGATATTTATCGAAAATCATCTGCATCGTATAAGAATTTTAGACTTTCCTAGGGTCAGACATCTGTCATTCCCAGGTGCTGAAGAAGCGATACAAGGAATTCGTCGAAGAAATTCCTCAGCAACTACTACTTTTCAGTGACCTGCTCCGGCTTAGGCACTTCGTTTAAGGCAGCATGATGATCTTCGAGGAAGAAGTATTTTCGATACCAAAAGGAAAAGGAGAAAAATTAAGCCTAGAATAGATATTACCCTGCATCCACTGAGCCTCTCTCCCCCAACAATCCTTCTTAATTCTTCTGAGACATCAAAATTAATAATCTCTGTTCATTATTTTCATTGGATTTAGTATTACGATTAAAGTCAATAAGGCAAGTTCTTGTGTCTACTGGACTCGGCTCTGCTTACTAAAGAAAGCTGCTAAACACATTAATGTAAATTAAAGATTTCGACTGAGCAGAAAAAAACATTAATTTCTAGTACTCTTATTTACGGTTGGCCGCTACGCATCTGTGTGGGTATCCCATAAAACCAGAACCTCGTATAAAACTAACAAACTATTAGACGAATGCAGAACTGTGGATAAATATTTTCAAGCAGGTGTCTTACATTCATTTTCTCGTTGGCTGTCCATTTGATTCATCAGGCGCATTATTAACTCCTTCAGAACCATTCCCTATTCAATTAATGACCTGTTTGTGAGGTTTGTAGTCCTATATTGTTTTATTTCTAAAAATGTGCAAAATATTCTAAACGAACATTTAATTAAATAAAATAAAATTCGAAACAAGAAATAATTGTAATAATTAATGCTTGAAATCTTTGAGAATGATTAGCCTCCATTAATACATGATGTGCACTAACAAAGTATATATTAACTTACTTTATTGTCCCACAAGCCTAAAATGTATTACTTAAAAATAAAAACTGATTTAATATCCAAATCAGTAGTGAACAGCAATATAATTAGTCATTATCATGATTGATCAGTTACAATAAATCAATGATATAGTTTGATGCTTTTTCAGGCATCTTGTTTGTGAAATTCCACTTTGTGGATTTAGCGTTACTACTGCGAACGTTCCAAGACGCCTTCCTCAGGGCTTTTTCGAGCTGATGTATCAGCTGTTGACGGCTGGTTTCACCACCTCGTAGTTTGCCATGAGGAAGCGCCCAGATAGCTTGTCGAAACGTTTGCAGTAACGACGACATTGACGCAATGATAAACCTTCGAAGTGAAATTTTACAATTATAACAGTTATTATATAATTTCTTACATCTGCTACCTTCTGTCTTTAATATTTGAATGTCATAGTAACTTTCAACTACGTTGCCAAAATACTGCGAAGAAATGATAGGAGTCACACCGTGTTGGAAAGTCATTGATAACAATTATTGCCAAAAAGTTGATAAGCGGTATCATTCGAGAAGGTTGCTTATTGACGATTGTCTATGGAGACAGTAAAAAACCTGTAATCATATACAAATCCATAATACGGCAAATAAGGCTGCTGGCAAGTCGGCAGAAACATGGGAGTTTTCACCATTTGGTTGATGTGGTACATCCACTGGAGCAACAGGAAAAGCCGCTATAGACAAGTCCTTGGCCATCCGCTAGAAGAGTAACTGTTGTCCACAATCGTCAGGGATTGGCTCATCTAATATCTTCCAGCCGGAACCATTCCAATGCAGTGTGCTCCATCTGTGTAACAGTGAATAAGAAGACCATCAGTATAATAGATACTACAGATGTTAATCTGAGAAGTTGCTTATGTTTTTCGGAGTAACCACCCAGAAAGAAGCCTTTTTTTCATGTAATCATCTGTCATTAAGTGTGTATTGTTGAATGTTTACAACGACTACACTTCGAATTATTCGTTATGTTTATCATTATGCCTGTTTACCATGAACCATATGCTTCTGCTACCCAACTGCTGCATCCAATAGCAATCAAATAAAATTATTAAAAATTAGCCTCTGTTTTGTGAATCACTACCATAAATAAACTTTCAATCGTATTAGAATTTTTTGAAAACGTCAAATTTAAAATGTATCCTTATATCATTACAACCTTAGAGAATAAGTTTAATACTTCGTGCTAATGAACTGTCAGAGTATACATCTCAGTCCAGATGCCTCAGCAGCTCCTTACAGTCCTGTTATATGGCTTCGTATCATCTTCAACAGACCGAACTTTGAAACGGTAGAATACGTTATTAAAATAGTACCGATGCACTATACGTCAATCATGTTTTCAATTCTACCTCCCCTGATACTACAATCCTTAACGTGACACTTTGTTTGATATCTATTAGTATATCCTCGTCCAGCATGTATCGCTCAATAGTTTTAAACTAATAATTGTTTAATAGTCACGCCAGTACAACAGTTGGATATTATTTTATTTTCCGGACGCGTTTCGCCTCTCGTCGAGGTATCTTCAGCGTACAGTTTTGCTGTAATATGTGACTTGCTTATTGACTTTTGAATATAATGATTTTTGCATTTAATATTATTCTTACATAGGAATCATATATTAATTATATTTATATATCAGTTTTGGATTACCATACAGGACGTTTTGTATATATAGGTATACTAAGATAGGCTTTGTATTGCGTCTTACATTTGCGTTTTGAGGTGTGGTCGTTGGTCACCTGTGACCTCAACCAGCATGTTGTTTACACTATTGCACTTGGTTATACAATTTTGGTACAGTTTTTCTCTTATGACTCGACTAGAAATCAATTTTGAAGTATAGTTTCCGTTGCAAGACATTGTCAACCTTTAGTTTTCGTGTGCGCCTTTGCTGTTCTGCTGTTTCCCGGCGGTGCTCTGTCAGAAATGTCGTGAGTGGCGAGTTTGAATTTCCTAATTGTATTTCGTAATTGAATTTGTATGTGTGTGTTTTGCTTTAGCTGAATGTGCATGTGTGGTGGATGGTGGAGACGCAATGTAGTATTAGATTACTGTTGTGGTGAAGTTTTGTGTGTTTGATGCTTTTTTACGTCGGTTTCGACTTTATTAACTTGAACAAGGTTTGGTTGGTTAAGTTTACATGGTTATTAAGTATGTGTTTTCCTGAGACTATTGCTTTTTGAATTTTATAATTTTCTTGAAGCGTTAAAATATTGTGTTGTTTGTTGTTAGGATTTTCATGTCTATAATTATGTTTGTGGGAAAATGATTGTGTTCAGAACAGTCACAAACAAACAAATTCTATAACTCTGGCATATACCAATTGACGTGTCAGAACTGTGATGCAGTTTACATCAGCCAAACAAGGAGACAATTCCAGACAAGATATAAGGAACACATGCGAGCATTAAAATACACCAATCGTCCAACTTTAGCAGAAGATTTTTTAGATAAACCATAGTTGACGTACTATTTGCCAGACTTGTTCGTTCTACGATAGAGATTTTCAAACTGAAGACCTCTCCTCCTTGCCAGCATGCACGAATAAAATTTATTATAATTTAATTGTCCCCCAAATGCGCACATTGTGCCTGTTCACTTTTCCAATCACATGAAAAGTGGCCTCATCACTAAAGTTTTTCTGTGAATGTTTCGCCTTGTTCTAGACATTGGGCACAAAATTGAAAACGACGCACTTCATGGTTTTGCGACAGTGCTTGTAGCAACTGTAACCTGTAAGGCTTCATACACACTCACTTCCGTAGGATTCTCCAAACGGTCTTCTGTGGAATACATATTTCCCTGCTCGCTCGAGGAGTAGACTTCTGTGGGCTACGAACGTAACTGGCGCGCACACGTCCAACGGTTTCTTCAGACACAGGAGGGCGACCCGTTGTTTTACAAAGACATCCCGTGGCTTTAAACAGTTGATACCAACGCTTAATGGTGTTAGCATTTGGGGGATCTTCACCGAACTTTGTTCTAAAGTGTCGCTGAACAGTTAACACAGACTGAGTCGAATGAAATTTCTTGCTCTCTAGCGCGCTAGCGGCCACCGCGGGAAGCTTGCATTTAGTGCAATCGAAACTTGGAAAGCCACTTGTCTTATAACAGCAAACCCCATCATCGTACCTATACTAGGACAGCCAAAGAAAAATCATGAAATCGCTGCCATCATTTTGACTAGCCCTGTATTAAAGGTATAGCTATTTTTTTTTTTTTTTTTTTTACAAAAGTAATGATTGATGGAACATCTACAATTGACTTTGACTCAGTATTTTCAATTTCACGTATTTAAATGCTTCAGTTTCTTCAAAAAATGTACCCCAAAGTGTGCACAAATCGTCTCCCAGTATAATGGCTAGCTTCGCTCTCCCTAACTTGTTGTAAGCAAGATATTCGAGTTTTACGAAACGATTCGGATCGAGATAAGTGACAGCAGCTGATTATTTTTATTTGGCGATTTTCTTTAACAGGAGCAGTTTCTGTGTTATATGCGTGCAATATATTGAGGAATTGACGAACAAAATTTGTACCGTAGTAGCAGCAAGGCACATGTATATTTCCTGTCCTAACCACACTTCAAGCAGTCGCCATCCAGAAACTTTAAAGCCAAACTTTAATTTGTCTTTTGAAAACAGAAAAACAATAGGCGTCAACAGTTAGTTCAGTTGACTGTACGGTATCTGTATTTTTCCTACAAGAAATCGTATAGATCATTCGGTAGGAAATTTCGTTTAGCTAACAATAAATATGCATTACAATAAGGTTAGACGTTCCGTATCTAGTGTACAAATATTTAAAGGTGAAAGCAACTAAAAACTTTAGGAAATTTCTGAATAGAATTGAAGTAAATTTTTGTAAGTAGTTGAATTGGTGTGATGAAATTTCGGTCATCTGGCGCATTTTCCCCTTGTGTTCGTGGTTCATATTACACACGATCTATAATTCTCCACTTACATAGGACGCGAGTTGGATAGACAGTCCAGAACTCAATTCTTTGATTTGTTTTCCATACTGTAATGAACATACGCAATCCTTCAGTTACTGGTAAAAGGTATTTAAAACGGCTAGCAATAATTTCACTGTCTGGTTTGCATCGCTTTAAGTAAATAAAGATTTTTTTTTAGAAAGAAAAATTATTTTGTTCAATCGAGTTTTCATTTAATATGGAAGTAAGGTACGAAAATGTAGCTATGAAAATAAATACAGATTGTACATAATTACCATAAATATTAATTCAAACTATCCTTTTCGGACCGTAAAAATGAGGAAATATTTCTCACAGTGAATTAATACCTAATGAAAGCGCGTACAGTGCTGACATTTTCGTTGTTTTATTACTATTCCTGTCCTGGAAAGCCGATATAATATCATTTATCAATCATGTCCCATTAAAAATTTTCCGATCGTGACGTATGAGTCCACACACTTTGTAAGTCAATCTTTCACTGATCTTATTAGGGCAAGCGACACTAGCCGACAATTTTTAGATTTTTGTGTAAACAACTGTACGTCTAGACGTGAAAGTGGATATAAATTAGCTCGCCCAACACAAAGCATTGCTTTTAGCTTGTTTTAATACCATGGAAAGATTATTTATGGTCGTAATTTACGACTTTGTCATATCTGTTGAGGGCATTGTTCGAGATTGCTCTCACAGAAGTAATTTTATATCAGTGCAGGCGTACCAGACCACTGGAAAGTTGCCACAATAGTATTGGTTCAGAAAGGAAATAATAAATACAATGTTGAAAAATTAGCAGGCTAATTAGTATGACCCTAGTGGTAGATACGTAATTCGAGCGATGGGTATGAAACCACCACATCAAAGTGATTGAAGAAAAAAGAGGTTTGTAAATCAGCAAAATAGAATTGATGAGATATTATTCATGTAAATCTCAATTCAACAAGAGAAACTAACTCTGTGGTGTAGCACTGCATCTGTCATACATTTGACATGTGTGCCATAAAAACGTCGGGATTAAAGTGAATTATTAAGAGTTAGGAAGAAAAAGAATTACGGCAGGATTCAATGCATAATAGAAGCGGTGAAAATGAAGAACAGAGGACTGAAAGTGGCTTTGAGACAGAATAGAAGAGAAGAAAACTAAGAGGAAACGACTAATTAAAGCTTCTAAAAATATTTAAGTTAAAATATTTCGAATAATTTACAGAGAAAACAAATAAGAAAATGCGTCATGGAGTTGCAACTAAAAAAAGGAGCCAGATGTATGCTGAAAAAAAAGCCTTAAACGTCTCGGGAGAAGTGCCGTGGAAAATGGAATATAGAAAGAGTACTTCAAAAACCTGCAGGAAGGAAAGGAAATAAACACTGGAAGAATAGAGTTAAGTTACAGACATAGCATTAGAAAAGGAAACTGAAGAATTCAACATGCTGAAACGACTGACGAAAGTGAATGAAACGTAGCAAATGGGAAATCACCAAAATTGAACTGACAGCAGAAATGTAGTAAGCAGCAGGAGCAGTGGGAAAGCAGTGGTTGAATGACAGTCTGGAAAAAATGGGAAATACCACAGGACACCCATCTTCTTCTTTTTATCGTGTCGATGACAGCATCGAATACAAAGTAATTTTTCCAACAATGCGATAGGTTTTGTGAGAAATTCACCTTGTCTTAATGCCAATTCATAAAAAAGGGGCATCGCGATGATGCGCCACTGCCTGAAAATATATCAAATAGTTATGTAAAATCAAGTGAGTATAGGAAACAGCCAGAGCACACCAGTACGGATTTAGGCAATTAGGAAGAACGGTAGACGCAATTTTTATACTCAGACAGGCCACAGAGAATAGGTGGAAATGTGGAAAGAACACCTTAACAACTTTCATAGACGTAAAAAAGGTTTATGATAAAGTAAAAACACAAAAAATCTTATGCTTGTATCTAAAACAAGAGGTTAATGAAACAGTAGTGAAACAAATGAGAAACATATACGAGAAGAGGGAAAATTGTGTACAGATATAGACACTTACTCGGAATCATTGGGGAATTTCAGGTATACAGAAACACGGCAGAGTTAAAGGTGATGGCAAATGCAGATTTACATAATTGTCTGGGAGGAGATAGAACAGAAGTTGGATAGCGGAGATGAGTAAATGGTTTGGAGATGAGTGTAGATAAAACAAGAGTATAGATGGTAACAGCTAACACTGCCTGTGTCATTAGACAAAAGAAGGAATGGATGCAGTGGTTTTGTTACTTCTGGCCTTACGCCTCGACGTCGTGGACATCAAATGCGGGAAAGAACTGGGGCAATGAACTGGAACGAATTCGGCCAAGGCCTTTGAACCATCTCGGTATTCACCTGAAGTGATTTGGGGAAACCATGGAAAATCCAAATGTGGATGGTCGTACGGAGATTTGAGAATTGCCGAAGACAAGAGCATTACCGCTCACCCATTACCCACCACGCTTGGCGTTTTGTTACGTGGGTAGTAAAGTAAATACAATGGAAAAACGGAGGGCGAAATAGGAGAGAGAATAAGAAATAGAGGACAATTTAATCACCCGGTTAAGTATATAATATGGAAATGGGACACGGGGGAGAAAAGAAAAATATTTCTTTATAAAGTTAACTGTAAACATTGATCTATAGCTGTCAAACATGGAGATGAACGAAGAGAGAATTTATCAGAGAGTATTAGGAGGAGGCGAGGTTCCTGAGAGGCAATAGAAACATTAATTGCAGGGAAAAGTTAAGAAATGAAACTTAACGTGTTAGAAGAAATGCTAATGAAGGAATGGTTGTATTGGCTAGGCCAAGTCATGAGACTGGAGAGGGGTAGGGAAGGGGGAAGGGGCGGAGCATGTGTAGTATGCATTTCTTCCACTACGCGTTTGTAGCGCAGTTACAGTTCCGAGTTGACCATCGTAAGGGACCGTGCACAAACTACGTGGCTCGGTCCAGGGGGGGGGAGGGGTTGGCTGGAAGGCTACGCTAGGCTACGTGGGGGGAGGGGGGGTTCCGAGTCAGGCCACGTAGCTTTCCTTTCATAACATTTTTCACAGTTAAAATGAGGAATATAAGTCACAACAGCATGTGAATATTTATTTCCCTCATTTAATTATCTCCGTATATAATTTACAACAGTCTGACAAGAGAAAACAGTGCAAAATGTCTTCTGTAATCAAAAGGGAAAAAAGCTACGTATGCTACGTGGGGGGGGGGGGGGTAGAGGCAAAAGCCACGAGGGCTACGTGGGGGGGGGGGGGGGGTTCACAGGAGGCCAAAATTGAGCTACGTGGTTTATGCACGCTCCCTAACGTGTAGATGTGCGACAAGGAATACGCTAGCCGCTCTTCCGCGCCAGGCGGGCCGAGTGCCCCAGCGCACTCGACTTTGCCGGCGGGAGCTGCGGCAATGGTGACGACCCGGCTATCCCTACCGGACTTGGAAGCGGACGGAACAACACTGACGACGACCAGGCAGTTCCCACAGGACTTGAGGGTGGACCCCGACGGAATTGTAAGGATAACGCTCACGACGAACCAGCCTGCCCACGGATCAGTAGACCCCCGCGCATCGAAGAGAAGAACTTCTCCGATCACAGCGGGGAAACTAAAGCAACCGAGGAACGAACAACGCGCAAGTGGTTCGAAAGTCAGCGTGCCCGTACAACAGTCTTTCAGTGCTACAGCCAGCAAAGAGAAGAAAGCGAACAAGAAGAAGAAGGGGACTACCGAGTACTCGGCCGCAACATTCCCATTCCAGACGCCTTATACACCACCGCAGACAAACTTCAAAAAAGCAAATACCCCCAAGCAGACGACTGCTGCCGCAAGCGGAGGAAACCGACGCAAAGCGCAGCAACCAGACGCGGAAGGATTTATAACACCCCGCCGCACAGCAAAGCCGCCACCCGCACTGGACCCGGAGCTTGTAATGGAAACCAACAATCCATTCCAGCCCCTGCAGACTGAGGAAACACCAACCCCGCCAGCTAAGAGATCTGCCCATATTCCACCTATAGTGGTCCTAATACGAAGAAAATTTCAAGACGCTGCACGACCAAGTGGAAGCCGTCGTCAAGGACCCCTTCGCAGCCAAGTCTGCAGGAGGGGACAAAATCAAGTTTACTTTTACTACGGTGGCCGACTACTCAGCGGTCACCGAGATGCTGCAGCAAAAGGGCACCCCATACTACACATTTCCAACTGGGGCCTTACCCCTGCTGAAAGTGGTATTCAGAGGAATACCCAGAACACTTCCAGCCAGCGATCTGAAGGAGGAGCTAAAGGGGATAGGATTCAACGTCCAGACTAGTAGCTCAACTAAGGAGGCCGGGCAGCAACGTAGCAATGCCCCTTTTCCTCGCCGTCTTGCCGGACACACCAGAAAATAGAGAGATCTTCAAGTTAGAGACAATATGCCACCTCAAAGTAACTACAGAAAAACTCCGCTCATCACCTGGACCACCTCAATGCTACAATTGCCAGCTCTACGGGCACATGGCAATGAATTGCAAAATGCCACCAGTTTGTGTCAAGTGCGCTGGTAAACATGATTCCAACCAATGTACGGCGCAGAGAGGACGTGACACGGCGAAATGCTCCAACTGCGGTGGAAACCACGTCGCAAGCTACAAAGGATGCCAGGCGTACAAGAAAGCCCGCGATCGACAAAGAGGACTGGCCGCGGAACAAGACAAAATTCTCCAACGCCGAAAGAAACCGCAAGAGAGAAATCAACAGGAGATCCCGCCAACGGCTGGCCAGCAAGAAGAAGAACCAAATGACATTAACAAGGAAAGAAGACCCACGTCAGACTCAGAAAAAGCAGAACCCCAAACGTGAGAAGAATAATAAGAAACACCCAACTAGTGGTGAGAATGGGAGCACATACGCGGACACCTGTGCAAACCAGGTCGCCAACCACGCCGAAACACCAAAGGCAGATAGGAAAAATAACCTGACTGCGGATCGAGCTGAAACGGTCGGCACCCAACCTGCCCCTTCCAACCAGCCAAGTAAACAAGGAGCAGCTGATAGCCTGGTGCATGGTCTCATGGATAAACTTGTCTGGAATGATGGACACCATGATGAAAATGATGCTTAACATCATAGAGATGCTAAATCGCTTGCCAATGAACATACAGGCAGCAGTTACGTCAGCTCTAGCTGCAACCACCAGCACTACCCAAGAACATAATGGATAGAGCTCCTCATATACATGGAATCGCGTTTTGTGTGTGGAACGCAAATGGTATCTACAACCAGTCAACTGAGTTCAGACAGTTTATACATGAACAAGGAGTGGACATCTGCTTGGTGTCTGAGACCCATCTGAAACCAGGCATCCGAGTAGCAATACCAAATTACCACTGCTACCGCTATGACCGACCAACAGCAGGCGGTGGCGTCGCTATATATATTAAACGGGGAATCCCACACAACCAAGTGCCTCTCCCGCCAATGAACCAACTTGAAGTGGTGGGAGTCGAAGTAGCCACCGCGAATGGAAAAATCACTGTAGTATCAGCCTATCGTCCACCACGAGCGCAGTTACAAGATGAAGACATCAACAACCTGGCCAGCATAAGGGGCAGGCTGATCATAGGTGGTGATCTGAACTGTAAACACACTGATTGGAACAGTCGAGCGTGTAACAGTTCGGGAAGACAGCTAAGGAGACTGGCAGAAAGGCTAAACATGAATGTAACTGCCCCCGAAGAGCCTACTCACTACCCGGCGAATGGAAGACGTCCCGACGTCTTGGACATTTGCATCAGTAGAGGCATCACAGGATACCTAGCAGCCAGCACCATCAACCGGCTGTCGTCCGATCATTGTCCTGTACTCTTCGAGATAGCGGTAGGACCATGGCAGCTTGAACAGCAAACTGTTCCGGATTACAAACACGCCAACTGGGACAGATACCGACAGATAATCGCCCACGCCTTCGAAACAAGACATCACGAAAATGTGGAGGAGAGCCTGAAGTTCTTTGAAACAACCGTGAAGGAAGCATCGGGAGCCACCATCCCTTCGAAACGAACCAACAACCACGCAATGCAACAGCTTCCACCTCAGCTTCTGGCCATGATCCGACACAAGAACCGGGTCATGAAAGAGTGGAAGCTAACGAGGAATCGAAACACCAAAAGCCTGCTTAATAGACTTCAAAAGGAATTAAAAGCAGCCCTCACAGAACATAGAAATAAGGAATGGGAGGCCAGAGTTTCAATGATACAGCCCAATGAGGACTCCCTGTGGATACAGACAAGGAGACTTACGAAGCGGAAGCAAAGACTTCCTCCGCTCCACGGAGAAAGGGGCTAGTCTACCTCCCACAGGAGAAGGCGGATGCTCTTGCAGACAACTTTGAGAAGCATTTCTCCCCCTTAGATACGGACATAGACGAAGAACAGGTGACTGAAATTAGGCGGAGACTGAGAACCTACAAGGAGGCAGCCGCCACCGACGATGCACAGCACATCCCAGAAGTTGACGTCTCAGAAATCAAAAACTGCATCAAGAGACTTCATCCCAATAAAGCACCAGGAATAGATGGAATAAATAACATCCTCATAAAGCACCTACCGTTGGAAGCTCTTTCATACTTGGCTGAAGTTTTCAACACTATTCTCAGAACAAGGACCTTCCCAAAATGCTGGAAACAGGCAATAGTCGTTGGGATACACAAGTCCGGCAAGGACCCTGTATTTCCCCAGCACTACCGTCCTATTAGCCTGCTTCCATCGGTTAGTAAAATATTCGAAAGAATACTGCTTACAAGGATGAAGAAGATCATCGATGAAGGAAATCTCATCCCAAACCATCAGATGGGGTTTCGCCGGGAGCACTCTACCACCCACCAACTCCTACGAGTGGTCGAGGAGGCGACTAAGGCTTTCAATCACCGGAACTTCTGTGGACTAGTGCTTCTTGACATAGCTAAGGCCTTCGACTCCGTATGGCACTCCGGGCTGCTATGCAAGCTGTTTGAGCTGGGATTCCCCGGGCCATACGTACAGCTGCTAGAATCGTACCTGCGGGGAAGATCGTTCAGGGTGAGGGTAGGGACAGCTCTCTCCTCGAGAAGAAAAACAAACGCCGGAGTGCCTCAAGGATCGGTTCTGGGACCGGTGTTATACTCACTGTATACATCGGATATCCCGGAAACGGCAGGTGTCAAAACAGCTCAGTACGCCGACGACACGGCAGTTTTCTCCAGCAGCAAAAAAAGGGAACTCGCCACACATCGCCTGCAACAAGCGCTGAATAAGATTGAGGCCTGGGCAAGACGATGGCGTATAGCCATCAACCCAGAAAAGACGCAGGCCATCATGCTAGCACACCGACGAGGAAAGAGAAACGCAGTTCATCCGCAAGTGACGCTCCAGGGACAGCCCATTCCATGGAAAAATACCGCACGCTATCTTGGTGTAACGTTAGATGCCAAACTAACTTGGCGCACGCACATAGAAGAAATAAAGAGAAAAGCCAGCGCGAGACTTCAACAGCTGTATCCACTATTAAACCGAGACGGTACTTTGGCGCCAGCGACTGGAGTAAAAATTTACTGCAGCTTAATAAGACCAGTCATTGAATACGCATGCCCAGTGTGGGGGTATGCTTCAAGGACAAATATCCATAAACTGCAGGTCATACAAAACAGAGCCCTCAAACGGGCCCTACATCTGCCATCACGATTCCCAACACATGACCTCCATGAAGCAACAGGTCTCCAAACAATTCAGCAAAGGTTTCAAGAAAGCGCAGCCACCTTCTACAGATCCGCACACAAAAACAACAACCCACTCATCAGTAATCTAGGTACATATACAACAGAAATTGATTTCCATAAACGTCCACTGTCACTGATCCAATAAAATAGCCAGCCAGACGACGCACCAATAGAAAAGAAGTGAACTATCATAAACGATGAGAAGGAAATGTCGAGAGACAACAACCTTCAATACCACAGCCCAAACGAACGGGCAAATAATGGCGAAGCGGGCGTTTGTAGCGCAACTCATTGTCATTCAGTGCCGCCTGTGTTGTCGACCTGGCCCTGTTTTGTAAATCTGCAGTGATTGTTTTTACTAATGCTCTTTTGAAATTGTTTCTTTTTTGATGATGCCAGGTTTAAGTAAACGTGCAGCTGTGAAATTTTTTTTCTACTCAGCAAAAATGTTGCTGAAACTGTTCTAATGTTCAAAACATCTTACAAAGTTGACGCTATGGGAAAAACTCAAGTGTTCGAGTGTTCGCTCGGTTTAAAAATGGTGACATGTCGATTGATGACAAACCTCGTTCAAGACGTCCATTAACTGCTCGAATCGACGAAAATGTTGAAAAAATTCGAGAGCTTGTGCTCTCAGGCCGTTGAAAAACAATTGATCAACTGTCGGAGATTAATGGGTTATCTTGGAGCTCGGTTCAGCGAATTTTAACCGAAGATTTGGGAATGAAAATGGTTGATGCCAAATTTGTTCCTTGGGCTCTGATTGACAATCAAAAAGAACTTCGAGTTAAAACATGTCGTGCTTTGAAACAACAGCTTGATTTGATCTAGATTTTCTGCCAATGGTTATTACCTGTAATGAGTCATGGCGCTATGGTTACGACCCAGAAACAAAGCAACAGTCAAGCCAATGGAAGACGTCATTGTCACACCATCCAAAAAAATTTCAAGTCGATTCAAACATCAAAACAATGCTCATTTGCTTTCTTGATGTCAAGGGCGTAGTTCATTCACAGTTTGTTCCCCCGCATCAGACCGTCAATCAAAAATTTAATTTGGAAGTTTTAATAAGATTACGTAACTGTGTTTGTAAAAAAATACCGATTTTTGGCAGACAGGAGAATGGTTCTTTCACCAAGAAAATGAACCTGCACAGACAGCTGTATCTGTTAAGCAGTTTTTGGCTAAAAATGGCATGGTTCGGCTTCCCCACGTCCCTTACTCGCCCGACGTGGCTCCATGCGAATTTTTCTTATTTCCACGCACGAAAAAGGGCATGAAACGACACCGATTTGACAACATTGAGGAAGTCAAGAAAAAAACGAGGGAGGAGCTGTCAGCCATCTCTAAAGATGACCACAGAAAATGTTTCGAACAGTGGAAGCACCGGTGGGACAAATGTATTAGTTGTAGTGGATAGTAATATAAAGGGTATAAGGTTGTTTTGTAAAATAATAATAATAATAATATAGTTTTTAAAAAATAATTTTTTTTTTTGGTTGCACCCTCGTAATTCAGTATCCTCAGACAGTAAATTTGGATTGTTGTTTCTGTTGTCAAGTAGGTCTAATGGGTAACTGGATATACACATAACTTGTATCCTAACAGTTGCACATCAGCCATAACAAAAACAAAATAATTCCAAGTTATGGAGAATCTATCAAATGAAAAAAAAAAAAAAAATGTGAACGGCGAAATAATTTACATGTAACCATTAGCGATCATTTAGAATACAGTATTTAAATTGGTGGAGATATTTACATGCGAAACCATATAGATCTTCATAATTGTTTGTGCTACCTTAAGGAGCGTTAATGTAGAACTAAACAAAATATAACAACGTTAATGAATGCTGGAAATAATAAGTAGAATTTGTACCGTCTCTGTTTGTAAATAACATCGTTCTGTTTAAATAATTAACTAATTACCGTAAGACATAGGCCTACACCAATAACGTTTAGATATCGTATAGCGCTCAGTCCAAGTTTAACCAGTGCAATGACAGATAACAACCCGGACGCCATATTTGTTCAACAAGTCAACAAAAGATAAGATTTAACTAACAGATCACGAAGCTGGTCTGTCATAACTTACATGGTGCTGGCGTCGCTTGGAATAAGCTTTGGACACATATTAGAAAACGTTACACTCTAAGGCACTATGTACGCTTAACTCGTATAAAAAATAATTCAAAATTATAAAGTTTCTGACTAATGTGTTTTATTTAAGATTTTATTATGCAAACGTAATGAAAGGCGGACACACAGTTGATTGCATAGAGCTGAAGCATACAGACGGGTGTTCAATCGGTGGCAAAGCCGAGAGTCCCAGTCAGTCTCTTATCCAACGAGTACCGATGAGAGAACTCGTGTTGAGTATGCTGCTGAGGCGATGTTACTCATATATTCAATGTCGAAGTATGAAAGGAATATATGCAGTTGTACCTCCCGGATCGTCCTTCCCCTCCCCCCCTCCTTTTCCGCCAATTGAAAGCTAAGAAAAACGAGAATATCTTACCTCCATATTAAAAACAAAATACGACGAGGCATAAAAACAAACTTTAAAAAATGTTTTACAGCGCCGAATGCTGTACTGACGCATCAAAAATGCAAAGTCAATATTTGTAAAGTTACTGGCTATGACCTGTCAGATCCTAAGAGAAGTAAAATAGTGATAAGAATTTTGCTCTTGTGCAGAGTAATATCTGAAGAAAAATCTGATTAATATATTCTAATAGTATACTGCAGTTCTTTTGACACACGCTGCGTACTTTCTGTCATTAACGCCTCAAGAGAGTATATCTTCAGTTTGCAGTATAGAAGTAACAAGGAGACAGTCAGATACCCGTTACGTGTAAGGGTTTAGTGTGGTAATAGTAAAGTTGAGATCGGATACTCACCAGTGGTAAATTCCACCATCCGGAGGTTTTACGATTTCCTTCGATAGTCTGTGGCTGATGTAGCCACCCAAGAACTCCATTCCCATCTCGTGAGCCAAGTCATCCCTTACTTCGATGTCTTGTTCCTCGTGAAACTCCTCCTTCTGCGAATTGGTAGACAATGTAAAGAGCTGTAATACTGGAAATTTCAATTTTGTGTTTATGTGTGAGAGTTTTGCTCATTTTTCCACCATATAGACAGAGCACATCAAACGTTTAACTTCACTTCTCTCCTTTACCTAATACTTTCCAATGAAACTAATGAGTAAAATAAAACCTTTGGACCTGATGTTGAGAAGGACACAAGATTAAAACTCTCTCTTACAATCCGAATCCGCTCTGCTACGGTTCTGTGAAAGTCTTCTATTCTAATTCCTGAATAGTTCAACGGTGTAAGTTACTGCCGACATAATAACTTCTTCTTTTTTTGTCGATCACGCTGTAGGTCTTTCGGCAAAAGAACGCTGAGAAAATTGTTTTAAGAAAATATGCGTATAGAAAAGATAATCGCTTTTGTTTTCATACTGCTAACTGGTCTATTACATAATACGATCTATAAGCGAAAATATTATCAGTATCTAGTTTATCACCCCACGACGAGGCTTAAGTTGCTTCTTATAAACAAAGAAACTTGGAAGAATGGAATGGGATGCCAGTTGTTAAACTCTTTTGATAAAGTATCAAAACGTCGAGCAGCCGCTATGCTTGACAGTCTCCAGAAATACAATGATTCCCGTTTAAAGCATCCAGTTACTCCCTGTCAACCACATTACGGAGAGATTGAATTTTTCTCTTGGCCTTGGATTTGTGAACAGGCCACAAAATTTGGATGTATTGTAAATGACAAACCGTTGGAAGCGCCGAAAATACCGTGATACCAGTGCAATAAACATCCAATGGCGTTCCGAGCAAATCATCTGAAATTACATTATGTTAGCGCCCTCCTGCATCAAATATTCAGGACATACAATAATAATTCTCCTATCTGATCACCTGGTGGGAATTTATCGGGAAGGGGCAAACAGAAAATAGGGAAAAATTCAAGTGTTCAGCATTACATGCTTCGATTGGTAAAACAAAAAACACGAGTCATTTAATAAGAGAAATCGAACGATTTCTGGTAGATTAAAGTTGAAAATAATTTATGTGCTAGGTATCAATTATGTAGAAAACGGACCAATAAATAAACAGCTTATGCCATGACAAGAATGAAATCTGTAAACAGCGTAATGATTATGTGGAAAACCGGTTTTAAGGTCGCCAAGATGATAAAGAAAGATGAAGTATATGATAAAAGTGAAGAGCTGGTAAAGTACTTACTGAATGAGGACTTTAGAATTACCAGGAGTTTTAAAATCTTGAGTATGGCTGCGTTACAGCAACGGCGAAACTCGTATTTGGTATAATAATAGCCAACCAATTGCTTAGAAAAATTTTGGTTTATTAACCTTAACTGCAGTTTCGACAAACATAAGCCGTCTATGAGCTCATAAATGTACTTCTGAAGAAGACAAGCTTATGTTTGTCGAAACTTCAGTTAAGGTTAATAAACCAAAACAAATTTTAAGCAACTGGTTGCCTATTATTGTACCTAATATTACCAGGAGTATATGAAATGATACGCTAAGAAACGTGAGAGAGTGAATTGTTAAATAAATTTTGATCTATGACCACGTTTCTACTTATAATTCTAAGTAATTCTCTGGGAAATGGCCCAAATTTGTAAAAAGAACGGTAGTTGCTGTTGGCGTATGAACTGTTTTTAGTTGTAGGTATCTTCTGACCAGAAAATGAGTGTTACGTGGTCTTAGGAAAGGGATGTCATTATACATAGCAATACCAGAAAAATATAAAGCCTTCACGTATACCATAGATGGAATAAAGATTGAAGGACGAAAAAATAACCTTTAGTAACTGTCTAAATTACTTTCAGATTTATCAGAATATACATACAGCAGTAACTATGACTGGAGGCGTGACCAACGTAGAAAAATGTATACTCCTAAACCACATGAAGTTTAATAAATGCGAAAATTATTACAGTTCTTAAACACTATTGTTAACATACCTCCATGCCGGCTTGATGCGATTTTTCGCACTCCTGCATGTCTAGCACCAAGTTGAGCGCATCCAGCAGGCCCATGATGTGTTGTCTGGTGTGAGCCACTTGGAACGGAATGGAAAGCGCCACGTTTGCTTCCTTAGAACTCTCCTCCTCCTGTTGCTGGAAATGTTGCACCTCGTCTTCTTGGACAGGATTATCCTCCTGCAGCTGGATATAATCTTCCACTTTGCGGTTCCCATATTCTAGAGCATTCTCCACGTCCTGTTTCTGGAGATTCTCTGCCTCGTGTTGCTGAGAATGCTCGACCAACTGTTGCTGGCTCTGCTGAGCTGAGCTTTGCTGAGAATTGTCTTCCTCGTGTTGAGGATGCTGATGGAGCGCCATTTTCTGTTCCTGGCGCTCCTCTGCCACCTGGTGCTGATTATGATTGGCTTCCTGTTGCTGGTGATGGTCCGCTGTGTCCTGTTCCTGGTGATGCTCCACTGTGTCCTGTTCCTTTGATTCTTCTTGCTGTTGTTGCTCCTCATTTTGTTGCTGGGAGACTTCCACTGTTTGCAGTTGGTAGTTCTCTTCTTCCTGCCGTTGGCAACGCTCCTCAGGCAGGGATCGCTTCCTTCTGAACACTCGTCGCCACCATTGCGACCGCCAGCACCGCTGCTCACACTTTCGATCCTCGTTCATTGCGCTGTCGTCGGCTGCTGGTACGGCTGTTGCTATGCCGCTTCACTTACTGAGACTGACAATGTTGACTTTGGTTTCCACACCCTCTGGTCAATGGCGCGCGGGTCCAGAGATTATCGACTCTACTGTATTTGGCTAGAGCACCCAGCGTCCATTTAATCTTCTTTTAAACCGAAATCAATTCCTCTGTCAGTCGTCATCAGCCCCTGGTTCTTTACTGCAAAGCGATCAGTGCTTCTTCAAACGAAATGGCTCAGTTTATTTTTCCATTGTTAAATTTTCCCTCTATACATATCTTCCAATCATTCTCAGTTTTTCTGTGGATCGTCCTTAAGTGCATTACCCGTTTCACCCTAAGACCTTCCAATGGTCTGCCACTCTGGAATTTATTCTAAACCAACGAGTTTTCAATAGCCTTTTAAAATCAAAAGAATATCTTATGTTAAGGCCATTATGTGTTTCGATACGAATTAGCATCAAAAATTCAAAAACATCTCTGTAAATTAAAATGTAGAAACAGTATAGTAATAGTAGGAGTATACCATACCTTGCGTCTTACTACAGCACTTTTGGATGTTAGCTTGCAAAAATTTTAATTCTGCAATACATGAACCAATTAACCACATTTTAAGACATATCATATTTACCTGATTCACACGATGAATTGATTCATTAAATTTTGTCTTCTACGAGTTCATTTAAAGCATTGCTGTATTAGCATAATTTCTATTGGTTTCTACCTGAACATTCTATTACTCGGTTTATATTTTGGATTTTTTAACTTCATTCAAGGTGTTATTTTATTAACACAAATTTTTATTTTATTTATTTATTTATCAATTTTTTTCTCTTGTTTCAACACTTAGTTGATTACTGAAAGATAGAAACAGGAATTTCGCGATCATAAGTGTGACAAATGTGTTGGAAACTCTCGTGGCAAATTGACAGGCGTTAAGAGCAGTTATCTAAACCAAGGATAGCCGGTTTAAGTATTCACTAGAATATCGGTGGTTTTAATTATGTTCCGTTAGTCCTGCGCTCTCTGTGCTTGGTTTGTAAATACTTTCGCGACTTCAGTCCATTAATATGTTTAGAAGCAACGAGAATATTAGTAGCTTTATGGCTCAATCCCTCAAATGTCATTTTCAATGCGCAAATAAAATTTCACTATCAATTAAGTAAGTAAAGCTAGCATGGAAACTTTCGTTTATTATACCTTATAGAAATACGTATAAGCCTTTTACATTTTAAAAGGTCCACTAACTCTGAGTAGAAGGATATCGTAAGGAATGATTTTTATAACTGCGTTATGTAATACTGTAATTATCAGAATTAATCGCAATTTGATCATCACTTAACATGCTCCACATAATGAAATTGAGTACTAGTGATGCAACGGAAGTGTCATCACGGAAGCAGAAACGGAAACAGATGTCAGAAATTAATTTTAGCGGAAAAGGAAACAGAAGCGGTTGTGGAAGCAGAAGAATAAATTCTACGAAAAAAGTACAATTTTTATCAATTACTATTTTTTACTAAATTAATATTCTGGACTGAGTAACTGTTATATATAATTTTTATATTTTTTAAAAAAAAAGTAGTTTGGCCGCTTTTACATGCTGAAATCTGTTCCCGTGTTCTTCACATGTTAGATCAGCACCGCTAAATAACTGTTAATTGGCTACGCTGCAATATTGATGCAATATTGGTATAAGATGATGGTATTTGAATGCATCTGATTTCCACCGCTCATGTAGTCATGTACGTTTAATAGCTTTACTATAATCTCTTTAATACTTTACTTTCCGTATCCAGGAAAAACGTCCTTAGAAATAGTTCTCCTAAAAATATTTATTCGTTTGGGTTTAGATTTGAATCTTCGTAAAAACAGTGAATTTTGTTGGGATTCGCTGCGTAACGTTAGCTTGCAACTTTATACTGCCGAAGGTGTGAGCAGCTCCAAAATAAGATTGTCACTATCGCCAGTTGTAGCCGAATCTGGATGGTCTTCAGTCACATTTAACTCAGATTCCAACATTTGTAATAATGATGACGTAGGATGGACTTTATTCACAATTTGAGTTCGGCATCTTCAGTTGAGTTCGTTGTACCTCTGGTTCTGCCGATCATAATATTTAGTAATTTAAACTGAACCTGCTCCGCAGTGATGTGAGTGGGTCTAAGTAGATCGCATTTGTGTATCTACTGTCTTTGGTCAGTTCTCCAAATCTTCCACTTGCGTTCAATAGCCTAAGTTTATTGTGAAATTTTGAATTGTTCTGAAATATTAGGTTTTGTCTCTTCTGTTTGTCATGTGTCATAAGAACTTCAATCGAGAATATGATTAATGAGATACTCACTTGAGAACTTCTTAAATTACTAATATTTCTTCAAATGGTTTTATTAATTGACAATTTTTTAATATTCATCCAGGGGAGATCATCGCGATTGGATTTGCGCTTAGGTTCAAGACAAGAGAATCCTCGAGCTTCAAAAACCTATCCATCATATAGACTGTGCAGTTCTATATGAAAATACAAAAATTTAAGTAATAATTACTAATAGTGTACCTTTCCATCAGTGAATGAATTTTGAGAATCGGTTCAGTAGTTCTAGATATTTTCGCTTACAAACAAACAAAATTATGAACAAAGTTTTTCCTCTTTAGTTTATAGTACAGTATTAATTATTAGTTTATTTGAATCATAGAGCACATGCCTGACAGAGATGAAATGATTATATTCGACGACTTAGATAGATATTAGATAATGATAATTAACATTTACCGTGTACGGCAATCCTAGGTGACAGATATAGCTTTTGAATTTTTGTTAGTTCGGCTTGATGTGAAAAAGGCACAATTAAAATGGGTGGCAATTTAGTAGTAAGTTGTAGGAGGCACTCTTGAGATTCAACAACAGCTCGAACACACAGTTGGATCTGTTGTACTGCACAATTGGCACCCACGAAGCCTAACAATTGCATTGTTCTAACCATGTTAGATCCACGATCGCGAACCATGTAGTCCACTGTTTAGTGATATATGCCTCATTCATCAAGAATAGTTTCAAATTTTCTTCTACGATACTAGAACTATATTAAATACCTACCTTTTATTTAACTTAGATAACTGTTGCCCAATTTTACATATTCACTGACCTTTTTTGATTTTTCATTTCCGGTGGAAATTTAACACCTTGATCTAACTTCTCAAACTCGCATACTTCTCGGCATGTACAGATTTAAGGTGACTAATTAAAGCGTTGGTAGTGTGGCCTTTTCTTGAAAATACTTTTTCACAGAGATTGCATCTAGCATTTGAATCGTCAACCTCAACGAAGTAGTTCAATATGGGACTTTTTTGTTTCATAATTGCACTTAACACAATACAAAAGCGGTAGAAAAAACGACAAAAGAAAGACTTGCGCGCTTACACTCACGTGACGGTGCATATTGAAGTGCGTTGCGTAACATGCCGACTGATTGACTGGAATACCGCCGCGGCTGCCCCACCCCGTTGCAAACTTCCAATTCAATTTCCGTTATAAAAGTTGCGGAAACAAAAGCAGAAATGGACGCGGAAAAAAACATGTGGAACTTCCGCAGTGGCAGAAGCAGAGGTCTGACTACACACGAACGTCCAAAACACATGACAATTATGTTACTTCTTTCCAACAGGTGGTATCGATGAAAATCAAGTAAATTCATTTGAAAGAATAATGAAAGTGCTTTTCTTTGCCAGACCAACATGGAACCTCGGTCCAGGAGCAGGGATTTCGTATTGTAATTTTTATTTTATTTATTCGTTGAAGCCAACTAGGACCACGTTAAGCCTTTGTGCATTTGACAGCGAGTTTCTTCTTCCTTTGGGCCCAGAACTCCTTCATTCGTTCTGAGTGTGCCTGTTTGCGCTCCTCTGTCCAGAGTGTACCGCGTCTTCCGTTGGAGTGTTCGTCTCCTCTTGTCCCTCTTGTCACTAACTTCTTCCGAAATATGTCTCTGTTGAAAGCATCTTCTGGTTCTAGTCCCATCAAATGAAGATCTTCTTTAATATTTACGAACCAGGGTATTACAGTTTTGGGTCTGGAATCAAAAAAATTAAAGTTATTTTTTTGTCTGTTTTCTTCCATCCGTTTGAGGTGACCATATAATCGAGCCCGTCTTTTGCGGATTGTTTCAGTGATTTTCTCTATTTTGTTGTAATTTTCACTTTCACTTACAATTGTAGTGAAATACGTCCACCAACGTATTTGACCTGAATGACAGGAAAGATAAGATTAGAGAAATAAGGTCCTCGCATTCGGGAGGACGGCGGTTCGAATCCCCGTCCCGACATCCAGATTTGGGTTTTCCATGGTTTCACAAATCACTCCAAGCAAATGCCGGGATGCTTCCTTCAAAAGGCCATGGCTGAATTCCTTCCCATTCCATGTCCCCCCCCCCCAATCCTTTCCCGTCTATAAAGACCTCGCTGTTAGAGAGACGTTAAGCAGATAAAAAAAAAAAAAAATTAAGGTGCCGCAATGATTCGTATATGAATTCTTTTCTGCCTCGTACCATTAGGGATTGGAATGCACAACAAAGAGATTAGCTTTGGTGCTGAGCACCCTCTGCCACCCACAATTTTGTGAATTGCAGATTATATATGTAGATGTAGATGAATTTTATTTAACGTTACATTATTTTTAACGAAAAGTGGGTGCTTACAGTACAGAGATAAATGATTTACGGAGTGATTGCAGTCACATATTTATTCTGAGAAGGAAACACAAGCAAGTGTTAAGCCGAGAGCCGGCGGGCTACCTGTCCAAGTATTGTCACGCCCAGGCACCGTGTCAATTGCCAACAAGCGACGCTCGCTTGACTGGAAGCACCCTGGGCGGTCTACTCCACGTATCTGGCGACTGACTATAACTAATAGGAGTTCCCGCTATATGCATAGTTGAGCGGATTTGTGGAAAAAAAAACTGTTACAAGACTTATGTGTCCGAAACGTATTGGTAATGTGGTTAAACAGAGGTATTATCGTTCCCGCACGTTCAACCAGGTTATACAAGGATATAGAAAAGGGAGAGAAATTCGATAAACGGAAATTCCTTGAAATGACGGCAGCCAATCAAAATGATGCTGAAGGAAGAAATATGGATTGCGAGAGGAGTACGTATGTGACTATCAAATAACAGAATTTTTATATTGCTTGTACTATTTGTTTATAAAAGTGTTGCGTATCTAGGGATCGAAAAAATGGTTTAGAGATCTGATTTGCCTACTACGGAAGCTCAGACGAGGCTTCAAGGGAGGTAGACGCGGAACTGTAGTGACTTCCATGGGAGAAGGATATTAGATTAACACCAAGTTCAAAATTTACAGGTGTTTGTTCCTGCTTGCAGAAGAGGGATTTAGTATATTTGGAGGGAAGGTCGTGTTGACTTAAACTGTAAAGACTTCGACCACTTGATTGACTGTATTAAAATTCACCTAAGCTCTCCAACTTACATACAGCCCTTGTAAAGAAATTTGCTGATAGGATTTTTCGTCTCCTGAACATTTAATGAGTTTTAACATGAGCACATTTTTCAGTGACTATTGGCCACAAAATCAACGCCGCACCTTTGTTTTATTGTTCATTTATTTTGTCTGTAAATTCTTAAATGACTTGCAATAATTTTTATGAAAGTTGATAAATTTAATTTTAATTGTAATCGAGGTATTTTTCTAACGTTAATATTTCGTGTAGTCAGGGGTATGATATATTCATTGCAACTGTTGCCAACGTAATTTGAACCACCCTTGTAAATTACCTGTTTGAGTGAAATTAAATGGTCAGGTTTGACAGTTTACATTTACATGCGCTGTTATGCTAATTTTAGTTTGAGAACAGTATTCATCTTATCTAATTAAATTAATTTCGTTTTACATGAGAATATTAAATGAATAAATAATTTCATTGATTAGCCAACTCACAAAACTCCGCATAATAATAGACTAAATAATAATTATTATTTTTAATATTGACCATTCATTGACTGCTTGAAACCTTAAAGTGCAGTACAGTCCTTTCTTTCTTTTACTCCCCAGAATTTTTTCATGCATTGCCTGATGGCTTGGTTATGCTCACCTGAAATCATTATTGTGTTATCGTTTACGATGAGGGATCGGAAATTTTACATCGTCAGTCAGTCTTCTAAAGTCGTTTTCTGCTGTTAATCTCTTCCGTTATCGCAAGTCTTACCGAGCGTGGTGGGTGAACGGTTAACGTTCTGGCCTCGCATTCGGGAGGACGCGGTTTCGAATCCCCGTCCGGGCATCCAGATTTGGGGTTTCCATGGTTTCCCCAAATAACTCCAGGCGAATGATGGGATGCTTCCTTCAAAAAGGCCATGGCCGAATTCCTTCCAGTTCCTTGTCCCCAGCCGCATCCCGCCTCTAGTGACCTTAGCCGTTGACGGGGCATAAAGCAATAATTAAAAAAAAAAAGTATCGCGAGTCTTTCCGAATTTCTTATTAATTTTTTTAACCATTCTACATTTTTATTTAAAAATTAATTATCGAGTTTGGTGGGAGAGTGGTATCGCTCTGGCCTCACATTCGAAAGGACGTGGGTTAGAATCCCCGTTCGGCCGTCCAAATTTGGGTTTTCCATGGTCTCCTCAAATGACTCCAGGTAACTGCCGGGATAGTTCCTTCAAAACACATGGCCGAATTCCTTTCCGTTTCTTGCTCCCGAACCTTTCTCTCCTCTAATACCCTCGACGTCAACGAGGCGTAAAGCAAGAAGCAAAAATAAAAAAATAAAATAAAAAAAAAATACAAATTGATTCGAAAGTTTACTTGGTTTAGGTAGAATTGTCCGTTTCAGTAATTTTCTAGGATATCGTATTCTCCTTTTTCGTATTGTATGTGTAATATTATATGTTTAGTCTTCATTTTTACTGTTTATTTCCTGCAGTACAATATCCTAAATACATACAGTAATGCAGAATGAAGGAGACCATACATAACCAGCTAACTTCCTTCAACGTTATCATTCAGGTTACCCACGGATTTCTGGGGAAGGCGCATCAGGAGAAATTATGCATGGTAACGTTCAAAGAAGTGCGTAATTGTGACCATGTTTTACAAGAGGAAAGGAGTGAAGGAAAATAAATATTCAATTGCGTAAAAATAAATTCAGGATTTAGGTTACATTGGATATGCCAGAATGACAGAAAAGTCCAAAATAAAATAGAGTGAATAACTACAGTCGAGAGAGTAGCCAAAAAAAATCCCACCTAAACATTTTTTGTAAAAACAGGTCAAGTCTCGTGCCTGTGCAGTTACAAAAAGTTATAACATCTTGTTCTGAGTCAAGTCTACAGTTTACAGCATGTATTTACTTCAGTTTCTGTAACAGAATGGTTTATCTCGACTTTATAGATCGTTTATCTATATAAATTAAATGTTGTTCGTTGGTAACTGCATCACTTGAGAACGGTTTGTCTAATTTTTTTATTTTTTTAATGTTCATAATAATTTGAATAAGGTTTTTAGAGAAAGAAAAAATTGGAAAAATTACCAGGAAAATTGGTAAATTTGTAAAAAACTGAAGTTTTTTTTTCTAAGTACCGATAAGGCTAAATTTTAAATGTTCATAAATCGGAAAAGTTGTCCGGATAATTAAATTTAGGAAAAACTGAAAGAGCTATTTTCTGAGAAAAAAAAAATCATAATGGTTCGAATGAGGTTTTTAGGTGAAGAAAAATTGGAAAAGTTGCCTGGAAAAATGAAAAAACTGAAAGTGCTTTTTTCTATTGGATTTTTGTACGAACTCTCTCGTGGATCGTTATAAGTTTTGACTGGATAAACACCATGTTCGGAGCTGGCTCACAAAAAACTACCAAAGATTATTTAATTTCACCAAATATGATTAATATTAGGTTCTTCACATGACAAATCTCAGGGGATTACACAAAAGAAATGGATTCACAATAAAAGAAATTTGAATTTATCTATAAAGGCGAAATGGTCTTCATTTAAAGATCACAAATATATTGTAAATATATGATAGCCATCCAGTCTTATTGTTGACATGCCCTATGATTCTGGCAAAGTCTCTTAGGGTAGTTTTCCGGGCTTTAGAGATGTTGCAGAATTTGTCTATAACAGCAGGCGGTACTCATCGGCTGGTCGGCGGCAGTGTAGTTGCCGGCGCAGCTTCCAGTAAAACCTCCACCCTTCTTTGTACAGCGATACGGCCGCTCCACCGCGTTCGTTGGTCGTAGATATGGAAAAAATAACCACATCGGAGTATTAGAAGACACTCCACGAATAGGCCGGCTGTTCCCACACTCCGTTACAACATGCGCCCAACCAACAAGATAAAAATAATAATAATAATTGTGAGATGACAAAGGCAGGCTGTGCCCTGCGCCAACAAATCTTGTCTGCCCAGACAGCCATCTGCTCTGCATCGCCAGCCGGCATATATACATTTATATATATAAAACAAGGTATTACCTCAATTAGTCATGACAGCGCCCAATCGTGCGATGCACAACATATTTAATCAAGAGTGGAAACGAGAAGGACAATATAATTGTGATAGCGGCAACAAAAATATTCTCATGAAAGTTGTGAACGTTGGAACCGAGGGATTTTTTTTTCTTGGAAACTGGAAAAACTTTTTTTTATCTAATTAATTTTGACAGCAATTAGCTAGCAGTATGAAACTACACTTGCCCTTCGTCAGGAATTGCAGCTACGTTGTTGGAAGGCAGTCAAACAGCTCATTCAGCATTCAGGTTGCCGTTGAATACGCAAATCAATGAAACTCCAGCATGCTACCTATCGTAGAACTGTGCAATGGCCAAGATTCTGCAGCATTGCAAACAAATCGTTTGGGACGAATGTACAATGGCACATAAAAAGTCTTAGGAGGCATTAGACAGAACAATGTGAGATATACAAAACAATTAAACCGGTTTGGTGGTGGATAATCGAAATGTAATTAAAACACCTTGAGATTCATTGAAATTTAAAATTTAATGGAAGAAAATAAATCATTTTTTAACATGAAATTCTGACTTAATTTAATTGTGATTTAAATTTTGGTACAAAACCACATAGTTCCAAGTCGATCACATTCCAGTAAATCACACATTTCCACATTTCAGTGGTGTACTGCCGATAGAATTTATCTCGCATGTAAAATTTCCCATTGGCATACTTCTAAATGTACTCCTTCTCAAATTTACCATCCATTGTTTAATAAATACAATGATCACTCAGAAATACGTTTTTTCTCATTTTTACTTTGTGTACACGTTTACGACAGCTTTTCACAAATTCACAAAACTATCACTAACAAATGTATTGAAAATTTGACAGACCAACGTCTGTCAGGTCAACTAGTTTAGATTAAAAATAATAATAATAATTTAATTTTATTGCAATGGAGCACGCGCTCCGGTGGAAATTTCCTACACACCCAACTTCCACCTATCCTGCACCCACCTATATTTGCCCTCTACAAATTTTAACTTTAAATTCTTTTAACGTTTTCGGTAAGTTATTCATCATTTCCTTTGGTAACTCATTCCAATCCCTGACACCCTTACCTAAAAAAGAAAATTTTCCCACACCCTTGTGCCTGAAATCGAGTGGCAGCTTGTAGTCATGGTCGTCTTTTCCCTTCCATGAACTACTTTTCATACCTACTGCAATATCTTTCCATGCCTCAGCGCCAGTATACGCCATGTACACTCCCATGATCCTCTTCATTCTCCTCCTGTCTTACAATGAATCCTATTCCAACTCTTTTATTATATCTGTCACTGATTGCATTCTGCGATAATTTCCAGAAACAAATCTTGCAGCCCTTTTTTGCACCCTCTCTAATTCCTGTATTTGATACGCAAAATGTGGGTCCCATTCTACACTACCATATTCGAGCAATGGTCTGACCAAAGTTTTGTAACCCAATTCCTTTACTTCTCTCGTGCATCTCCTCATCACACTCTCCAACAAGTGCAGAATGTTGAAACCTTTTCCTACCACCTGTCCAATGTGTCCTGCCCAGTTAAACTTGTTATCAAATATAATGCCAAGATATTTACATTTCAAGTCTTCAGCAAGCAATTCTTTCCCCACCTTATATTCATAATTAACCTTTTGTTTTTTATTTGTGTATCTAATAAGCTGACTCTTCTTTGCATTTATCTTCATCCTATGTTTACCAACCCAACTAGATATCCTGTCCAGATCACCCTGCAACTGTTTACAGTCCTCTATCGTTTTGATCCTTTTATGCAGCATTATGTCATCTGCAAACAATCTAATTTCAGATAGTAAACAATCAACACAATTATTCATTAGAATAATGAATAGCAATGGTCCCAATACGCTACCCTGCGGCACTCCCATTTTTACTTCCACTTCCTTTGATACGGCATTTCCTACCCTAACTTTCTGTTTTCTACCTTTTAAAAATTCTTCTACCCAGCAAATCACTTTCTCATCCACTCCAATAGTTTTTACCTTATTTACTACCATTTTATGGCTCACTCTGTCAAACGCCTTTGAAAGATCTAGTGCTACACTATCAATTTTTACATTTCATCTGAAATATCCTGCATATATTCGCTGAGATTCGCATGAATATCCTTGCCTGAACCATGTTGCCTGCTTGAAAACCACTTACATTCCTCACATATTTTTCTGATGTGGTTGCATATCAATCTTTCCATTAATTTACCTACCACTGAAGTCAAACTGATTGACCTGTAATTTTCGACTATTTCTCACCCCTCCTTTATGTACGGTACTACTATCGCACTTTTCCAGTCCTGTGGTAAGCAGCAAGTTTCCAGACTCAATTTAAATAATATATCAAGATTTATTTATTTATTTCTCGTGTCCAGGACATAACAAGTTGAAGAAAAAAAACAAATAACATTAATTAATATTAAACTATAAACACAATTATATAGAATGTGACCAGAATTCCGCAATCTTGATGGCCTTCTCGTTTGCCCTGGAAAGGTCGTCGATATTGCAGGTTTCAGGGAGATTCTTGCATATCAGAAGATGTTGTAGGTTCTGAAGCTCACCACATTCACATAGATCGTTGTCATTAGTGTACCCCCATTTTTTAATATTATATTTACATCGGGACACTTCAGTTTTTAATCTGTTTAGAGCCTTCCATATAGCATATGGCTGATTACATCCCGCAGCCGGTGCCTCTTTGATGTTCCTCCACTGTTCTTCAGGCAACGAATTTCGCCATAGTTCTAGACGGCGCGCTCCAGTAGAAGATGTTATGGCTGATATATCAAGATAAGGTACAATGTTACATCCCGCTCTCTTTAAGATATCTATAGTAATATTAACTACACCAGAGCCCCCTTATGTTTCTTCAGCTTGCTTATTTCCTTCATGATTTCTTCAGGATGAATTTCAAATTTTTTATTATCTTCATTTCTAATCGTATTGTTAAGCTCGTTCTCCGAATTAGACCTTCCCGTTTCTAATTCACTGTCGCAAATGCTCTCATTAAACCAGTTACTTAAAATCTCTGCCTTCTGATGATAATGCACTAAATATTTTGGTAAACCTGTATAAATATCTTAAATGTGTTGATTTATAAAACTTACGAATACACAAAAGCCAAAATTTCCGTCGCTCATCTTTCCAATTTGACTAGTCTTATAATAAAAATCATATATATTCAGAAACAATAAGCTGCATGATGACTAAGTCGCCAGATTGTTTTTATTCTAAATAAATGATTTATAACTACGAGATCAAACATTTTGTTTCGTAAAGTGTATACTTGGCTCAGAACAAGATCTCCATAACTTTTTGTCACTGCACAGTCAGGATACTTCATCTGTTTTTATAAGAATTGCTTTAGTGGGATATCATTTCTTTTTGTAAGCTGATCGCTTAGATTCAGTCGTCTCTCAAATGTAACAAGTCACTTTCAAAGAAGGTCAATAAAGACATTTCAATATTCAAGACATCAACATACGAGCACTGCCAATACCGCAGATTTAAATACCACCATAAGTAAATAACAGGTAAGTTTCAAAGTATTCATAGGAACAAAGTAAAATTTAAGATATTAGTGAAGAACAGTAAAAAAAAAGAAAAAAAAATAATTTCTGTAAATTTCAAAATAAGGAGAGGAAGGAAGTAAAAATTAGCACATTAGTTAAACTTAGTAAGCACGACTATAATGAAACTCTCAGACATATAACGTTATTACTGTAAAAAGCGATTTCACATTTGGGGAAGATAAGGAGTAGATAGTTGTAAATTCATGAGTTTAACAATTTCCTTACAATCTGAGGATAAAACTTTATCTGTGTACCACATTTCCACTTTCTACGACTGCAGGAAGCACCTTATAGTTTTGATGATCATCAGGCAGTGACTGCATAACAAAATCGGTGAAATTTGCAAGTTAATAACATCTAAACTAAAAACAAGAACGAAACAAAATTTAATATGTTTGTTATGACTTATGACTGATGATATCAATGGATAATAGAGATTTGAGGCATGTAGCACAATAAGACCAAAGGAATTTGGTACAAAAATGGCCCGAATCGCTTCGAAAAAGTGGAAGGCAGTGCCATCGTTAATTCTACTTGACGGATACAATGCCGTGTACCCAGATATATTAAGTTAAGATCAGGAAGAGGGATGTAATAATTGATACTGTGAACAGAGTTACTGCTTAGTCCCTTGGATATTCTGTCGGTTATAGATAACGAGCTGCATAGCTGACATTTGTACGATACTAACAGGTAAAACTGTTATCGAGTGCATTTAAAATGTTTACAGTAAAAAAGTGTGGTTTACAGAGGAAGAACAAGAGTAACAGTAAGATGGAACTTTCGCTGTGTTAGTTTAATTCAAGAGGAAATGTGTTTCTTGGAAATTGTATCATCTGTAATGGTATTCTAAAGTAGATACAAAAACAATAACCCACTCTTTCTAAGACATAACTGATTAAGTTGATGTCTGTAGTGAATCAAATAATGTACACTCTTTGGCAAAAAAATTGACTGTCCGCGCCTGAGTCTAAGTCCCTTATTTCGCACAATGTGGCATCATTGCGCGTATTCAACTCAGGCGCCGTCTGTTATTCATTTCCTTAAGTCAAGCCTCGAACAAAGCAGGAAGACTCCGCCCGCCCATTGACGATTCTTCTTGGTAGTCCATTTATCATTCCCCACATTTCAGTAAAAAGCTATTGACCGATCTCGAAACAGGTAACGCATTTTCCTGTCCCTGCATTGACTATAATATTAGCCAAGATATCGCCGACCATACCTCAATCGGACGAAATTCGGTTCCAGCTACACTTTTCTTAAATTCTGATCGTGAAACATATCGTTAAAGTTGTAATTAACAAGATTGCAATAAAGCGCAGTAAAAATGAGGTTCAGTTATACATTTTATTCCAAATAATTAGCGTAAAATTATAACGATATTTATTTATATATTGATGTGGCTAATTAGTTGCAATAATGCAACACATAATGGGGTGTGTGGTCCGAGAAGTGGGTGTAAATGTTCAAAGATCCAGAGTTTTTAGTTCTACAAAACTATTGAAACGATTATAAAGAGATTATTTCGGATAATTGTCTAATGCCAGTTGAATGTAACTGACTTCCGAGGCAGGATAAGGTTGTTTACCCACTGCACGAGTCGTCTGTGAACATGAGCTCCGTTTGCTTGTGGCTAACCATCTAGTCTTGTAAACGCGTGGTCCTCGGTTCGAGTCTAGTTTTTCCAATTATTTTTTTGCATTTATTTTAAACAAGTCGAACCTACAACTGCGTTATGCGTAAAATATAACATCGACTCTTACCTGCTTGCGTCAGGACATAACATACTTAAGGAAAGACTCGTAACTGAGTGCTTCTTAATAAACTGCACACGTAACTATGAAAGCTTTCACAGAGGTAACACTGAAAGAAATCTTCTCGGGCTTCAACATCGTAGAAATAGTGTCGTGTGGTTACGTTAGGTGGACTATAACGAGTTCGCACCATCTTCAAGGAGACGAAAAACTAAATAATATTACTATACCAATTTCTTATTATGCGTCTGGATTTACGATTCGTCGACTTCTAAGTCATTAAAGGTGGAAAGGGAATGGAGACAAGGAATGGGAAGGAATTCGGACCATGGGTTTTGGAAGAAATAATCCCGCCATTCACACGAAGTGACTTGGAGAAACGAAGGAAAATCCAAATCTGGATAGCCGGATAGGAATTCAAACAAGCTTCCTCTCGAATGCGGAGTCCATAGCGTTAACGCTCAGCCATTAGGTTCAGTTTTTCAATATCTTTCGTATTTGATCTATGATGCCGTCCATAAAATTATTTAAAAAATCTATTGAAAAGTTAAAAATCGTAAATTAAAATATATGTGCAGAAGTGAGTTCATCTGATGAGAGCGGGGATATCAAAAAAATCTCTGAAATCAGAAACGCAATTCAAATTTCATTTTCTCTCTCTCTACTCTTTTCGCCCCTCTCTCTTTTTTTAATTTTTTTTGCTAGGGCTTTACGGCTCGGCGACAGAAAGGTCATTAGAGGCGGGATCGGATTGGGGCAAGAAACGGGCAGGAACTCGGCCATGGCCTTTTCAAGGAAGCATCCGGGCGTTCGCCTGGAGTGACTTGGGGAAACCATGGAAAACCCAGATCTGGATGCCCGGACGCGGATTCAAACCCGCGCCCTCCCGAATACGAGGCCAGAACGTTAACCGTTCACGCACCACACCCGGTACTTTTTTTTAATTTTTAGCAGCTATCAAATTCAAAGTGAATATAAGCTCCCTCTTATATGGAAGATATTGTCATATTAATCCCGTTGTTTAATGAAGTAGTATTAAACCAAAAATGACGAGCAAAATTGATCGGTTTGCTAGTAACCAAATAGATAACATTTCAGTCTTTTCGTAGAAATGTTAAAAAAAAAAAAAATTCAATTCACATTCTAATTGAGCAAAGACCTCAGACCGGATGCTAAAACTACAGAAATTTGCAGTCTAAATAAAATTTGGTAAAATAAGAAATTTCAATGTAGTTATGATGTAATTCTCTATAATATTTTCTCATTTTTTTTCAAGTATGTCTTTCAGTAAAGATTAAGAGGTAGTTGGAATGAAATTATCACGCTGAGCAATAACACAGCTAATTGTTACAAAATTTTATAAATCGGCAGTACTACTCTCCGCAGCTAGAGTGTAATTCTAAAATATCATAGTAGACGGAAACGTAGTGTTTACAAAGCGTATAATACTGGTTTCCTTGTTCCTTGCCACACTGACATTCCCGCACTGAATTTCAATTTTATGCCTCAGTTTTCCTCCTACAATGTTCTGATTGAATGCCTATAAGACTTTGCAATATTTAAACTTACAAAAGAAATTGTTGCTCGTCATTCTGAGACAGACATTATAATGTAAATTATTTGGGTTGGAATAAAATATACAGTAGCTACAGTTTGAATTTTGAAAAAACCGTGCGGCAAGAGAATCAATTCTTATCACCGATCAAGAAAAACAAAGTTACTTTCATAGCGTTTGTTGATTTAGAAAAAAAAGCTGTTGGTGATGTAAGGCGGGACAAAATGTTCAAACTTTTTTAAAAAAGTCAGGTCTTACGTATCGAGATAGAAAAATATTTTATAAGTGATATAAGAAGTGGCTATAATAAAAGTAGAGAATCATGAGAGTCACCAATCAGTTGAAAAGTGTATCAGATATGGTTGCAGTTCATCCTTACTAATATTCAACTTATATGTGGAGGAAGCTACAAAAGAAGTAAAAGAGGAATTTTAATGTGGCTTCATGAAAAAGTAGTTTCAAATATTGCCCCAGGAACCAGAGAGAACTTTTTAAAACTGTATGTATGGAGCATAGCACCTTATGGTAACGAAGCATGGACTTCAGGAATACCTGAAAGAAGGAAAATTGAAGCATTCGAAATGTGGTGCTATAGGAGGATGCCGAAAATTAAGTGGACAGTTAAACCACGAAATTAATATGTTTTGTAAATGATGGCTGACGAAAGAAGTTTGTGGAAGAATCGTACACAAAGAAGAAACAGATTCGTGGGTGGTTTTTTAATACATTTGGGATTGGTTATGTATGAAGCAGATAACGGTGGACGTGTTTTAAGAGAGGTGTTTTGAGATGAAGGGGATAGTGCAAAATAAGATGGGATGGTGGTTTATATCAAACCAATCGAGAGACTGACGACAGTAAAATAAGAGATGAAATAAGACAGAAGGTGCCGGCCGATTGAGACCTACTCCCCCGAAACACATCGATGGGGCCGACAGCTTAGCGTCCAAATCCGGCGGACGAGTCACTGTCAGAAGTTCCATACGCGCTACAGAGAGGTTTGGGATTTAAACCAGGACTTTCGTGCACCATCTGATAATTAGTAATAATGCACCGCCACCGAAACATGCCCTAGTTCTAAAAAGTTCTTCAACCACCGGAGCTCAAATCAGGTGACGCCGCGCATCATCACGGAGCTATAATGACCCGAAACGAGGAAGTTGGCTATAGAAGTGTAGCATTTAAAAATCAACCTTTCACCTCCGTCACATGCTGTTTGGTGCAGACGCGTAAATTCCAATTGAGGTAGCTGACTCAATCTCATACCACTGCGGTGCAAGACAATCTTCTTATATCTATCACCTTAGTAATATATGAATTTTATGAGCGGAACCGAATATAAAGCATCCAGCATCTTTAATTCATTTAATTTATAAGCTGCTAAAAAGATTTTTAAAAAAAATGGAGAGAGGTTGAAAATGAGAGAGCGAGACAGATTTTTTTTTTTTAATTGTGTTTCTGATTTCAGAGATTGTTTTGGAAACTCACCCTCTCATCAAATTATCGCACTTCTACCGACATTTTATCATTTACGATTATTAACTTTGCTTTAAGTAGATTTTTAAATAATTTTATGGATGTAATCGTAGACCAAATACGACTAGTAATGAAAAAGTGAAGCTAATGGTGTCGCATTCGGGAGGAGACGGCTTCGAATACCTCCACCTATCGAGATTTGGGTTTTCCAAAATCACTCCAGGCAAATGGTGGTATAGTTCCTTTAAAAAGCCAAGGCCGAATTTCTTCCAGTTCCTTTTCCGCAGTCCTTCCCCGCCTCTAACGACCTCGACGTTGACGAAACGTAGTGCCATAAGAAGGAAAAAAATTGAATGGGAAGGAGTCATTGTTAGTCGGGTTAATGCAAGCTGCGACCACAACAACTACTACTACTACAGCTACTGTAAAACGCTGAAAAAACTCAGAAGTTCAATTCAGAAACGAAGAAGACGAAATGTAAGCAAGGAAGCAAGCATTGCTCACGACATAGCTGGTCCACACGTTGCTTATCACACCGTCGATCTTCTGCAAAACTTTGGTTGGAAAATAATCACCCACCCATCATACAGTTGCAGACTTGGCCCACAGTGACTACCACCTTTTCCTAAGCTGCGAAAATATTTGACTGACTTAGATATTAAAGATGAAGTTCAATGCTTGCTCAAAGACATGAGGCGAGCATACATTCTTTTCCCTTTTTTGCTTATGGTTTTACGCGTTGTCGACATCGAGATCATTAGAGGCGTGAAAGGAGTTGTAGCAAGGATTTCTCCAATGGCCTTTTAAAGGAACCTTTCCAGTATTCACATAGAGTGATTTGGGGAAATCAGTGAAACCCAAATCTGGATGGCCGGACGAGGATTCGAACCCGCAACCTCCCGAATGAGAGGCCAGCGCGTCAGCGCTTATTCCACCACGCTCCATTATTTTTATAAACTGTCACTGCATCTACAATAATGCGTGTGCCGAATTGTGAAGATGGAGAAAAAATAAATGATTGCTCAATCTTTCCAAAAGAGTCGATCGTGATAAATTATTACGTGTTATTTAGTGTTATAAAGGTATTCTTCTTGGCCGAAGGAAATAGGAAGTTGGCACTTACTTCCTCTTAGACGTTGCCACATCTACTTCTTCCAGTGTTGCCACGATTTCTGACTTCTGGCAGTGCTGTGGTAATTTCCTATTCAAGGAAACGTATCTTACAGCTAGGCGGTATCAAGAGAACAGACACATTGCCTAAATAGAAATTTACTTTCCTTCCCCGTCTATCTATCATATTTTTATTTGACTGATTATTTCTGTTATAACAGTTTGATTCTTTATATAGATCATCATTAACTATTCAACTTGAAATGTTGTATCTTTATATATATATATGTTTACTTTTATTGTATAATGGACGAGGTAGGTTTACCCGTAATGCAAAATGGTTGAACGGTTAAGCATTGGCCTGCGGAGGTGAGGGTACTGGGTTCGATCCCACCTCAAGTCGAGCATTTTTACATTGACTATCCCCTTCTCACTTGTTGTAAAATACATATCATATATGTAAAAGTAAACATTATTATATTTTACATCAAATTGTTTAAAAACAAACTCCGATGAAAACATTTTTTTGATTAGTTCATAGGCCTCATTGGCGGTTAAAGGTGTGTTTGTGGAATTTAAAATATTGCTCATCCAATATAATGTGACGAGTTTAGTTGACTTTAGTTCCGTAAAGGCAGAGAGTTTGATTGGAGTTGTTGCTGTAGAGTTTCTCACTTGAAATGTCAAAGAAACTATTTTTTAAAGGTTTTTGTTGGGTTTTCTTCCTGTGATTTTAATTTCGTGTGAGTTATGACTTTTTAATTGAAAATGTCTTGTTAAGGCATCAGCAAAAATAACGTTGGACAAAAAAATCATGTATGTGCAATCAACAGCCTTGGAGGCTCAGTACTTACTTACAATTGAAATTTCATTCAGGCGGAACACTTCCCAGCGATACAACTGTAAACAGATGTTTACTGTGTTTGCGTAAAACTCCAAGAATAAACCCCGTTTGCTAAAATTCAGGATCAGTATGGAGTCCATAGTGACTTATTCACGTGATGGCTCAAAAGAAAAAGTAAGTGTCACTAATGATAGAAACTGTTGGTAACTGATGGTGCTGCCGTAAGGCTAAAATGAGGAAATACCTCCAGTGCAGAGTATTTATGGAGTTATAGGATCAATAATTATAGAGAAATTAGCATTAACAAATCTTATTTAGGATTATAGAGTTATCCGTTCTGTTGAAATGATCGTTAAAAATCATATAATTACGCACATTAATGCTAATGATTTCAATGCAATATTTCGTTACCAGTTGCCCACGTGTCATTTATGTAATTAGTACCGAACATGAGACAAAATTGTCCGCGATGTGTTCTTGTTTTGCAAAATAACTTGCAACAGCCCAAGTGAGTAAACGATTTTGATGGTATTTCTCCTGATGTCTTGACGAGTTATTTTCAATAAAAATTCCGCAACATGAAGTTAAAATAACAGAAAAAAATAGTTTCTTTGACATCACAAGTGAGAAACTCTACAGCAACAACTCCAATCAAACTCTCTGCCTTTACGGAACTAAAGTCAACTAAACTCATCACATTATATTGGATGAGCAATATTTTAAATTCCACAAACACACCTTTAACCGCCTATGAGGCCTATGAACTAATCAAAAAAATGTTTTCATCGGAGTTTGTTTTTAAACAATTTGATGTAAAATATAATAATGTTTACTTTTACATATATGATATGTATTTTACAACAAGTGAGAAGGGGATAGTCAATGTAAAAATGCTCGACTTGAGGTGGGATCGAACCCAGTACCTTCACCTCCACAGGCCAATGCTTAACCGTTCAACCATTTTGCATTACGGGTAAACCTACCTCGTCCATTATACAATAAAAGTAAACATATATATATATAAAGATACAACATTTCAAGTTGAATAGTTAATGATGATCTATATAAAGAATCAAACTGTTATAACAGAAATAATCAGTCAAATAAAAATATGATAGATAGACGGGGAAGGAAAGTAAATTTCTATTTAGGCAATGTGTCTATTCTCTTGATACCGCCTAGCTGTAATATACGTTTCCTTGAATAGGAAATTACCACAGCACTGCCAGAAGTCAGAAATCGTGGCAACACTGGAAGAAGTAGATGTGGCAACGTCTAAGAGGAAGTAAGTGCCAACTTCCTATTTCCTTCGGCCAAGAAGAATACCTTTATAACACTAAATAACACGTAATAATTTATCACGATCGACTCTTTTGGAAAGATTGAGCAATCATTTATTTTTTCTCCATCTTCACAATTCGGCACACGCATTATTGTAGATGCAGTGACAGTTTATAAAAATAATGGAGCGTGGTGGAATAAGCGCTGACGCGCTGGCCTCTCATTCGGGAGGTTGCGGGTTCGAAGCCTCGTCCGGCCATCCAGATTTGGGTTTCACTGATTTCCCCAAATCACTCTATGTGAATACTGGAAAGGTTCCTTTAAAAGGCCATTGGAGAAATCCTTGCTACAACTCCTTTCACGCCTCTAATGATCTCGATGTCGACAACGCGTAAAACCATAAGCAAAAAAGGGAAAAGAATGTATGCTCGCCTCATGTCTTTGAGCAAGCATTGAACTTCATCTTTAATATCTAAGTCAGTCAAATATTTTCGCAGCTTAGGAAAAGGTGGTAGTCACTGTGGGCCAAGTCTGCAACTGTATGATGGGTGGGTGATTATTTTCCAACCAAAGTTTTGCAGAAGATCGACGGTGTGATAAGCAACGTGTGGACCAGCTATGTCGTGAGCAATGCTTGCTTCCTTGCTTACATTTCGTCTTCTTCGTTTCTGAATTGAACTTCTGAGTTTTTTTCAGCGTTTTACAGTAGCTGTAGTAGTAGTAGTTGTTGTGGTCGCAGCTTGCATTAACCCGACTAACAATGACTCCTTCCCATTCAATTTTTTTCCTTCTTATGGCACTACGTTTCGTCAACGTCGAGGTCGTTAGAGGCGGGGAAGGACTGCGGAAAAGGAACTGGAAGAAATTCGGCCTTGGCTTTTTAAAGGAACTATACCACCATTTGCCTGGAGTGATTTTTGAAAACCCAAATCTCGATAGGTGGAGATATTCGAAGCCGTCTCCTCCCGAATGCGACACCATTAGCTTCACTTTTTCATTACTAGTCGTATTTGGTCTACGATTACATCCATAAAATTATTTAAAAATCTACTTAAAGCAAAGTTAATAATCGCAAATGATAAAATGTCGGTAGAAGTGCGATAATTTGATGAGAGGGTGAGTGTCCAAAACAATCTCTGAAATCAGAAACACAATTAAAAAAAAAAAATCTGTCTCGCTTTCTCATTTTCAACCTCTCTCCATTTTTTTTTTTAAAAATCTTTTTAGCAGTTATAAATTAAATGAATTAAAGATGCTGGATGCTTTATATTCGGTTCCGCTCATAAAATTCATATATTACTAAGGTGATAGATATAAGAAGATTGTCTTGCACCGCAGTGGTATGAGATTGAGTCAGCTACCTCAATTGGAATTTACGCGTCTGCACCAAACAGCATGTGACGGATGTGAAAGGCTGATTTTTAAACGCTACACTTCTATAGCCAACTTCCTCGTTTCGGGTCATTATAGCTCCGTGATGATGCGCGGCGTCACCTGATTTGAGCTCCGGTGGTTGAAGAACTTTTTAGAACTAGGGCATGTTTCGGTGGCGGTGCATTATTACTAATTATCAGATGGTGCACGAAAGTCCTGGTTTAAATCCCAAACCTCTCTGTAGCGCGTATGGAACTTCTGACAGTGACTCGTCCGCCGGATTTGGACGCTAAGCTGTCGGCCCCATCGATGTGTTTCGGGGGAGTAGGTCTCAATCGGCCGGCACCTTCTGTCTTATTTCATCTCTTATTTTACTGTCGTCAGTCTCTCGATTGGTTTGATATAAACCACCATCCCATCTTATTTTGCACTATCCCCTTCATCTCAAAACACCTCTCTTAAAACACGTCCACCGTTATCTGCTTCATACATAACCAATCCCAAATGTATTAAAAAACCACCCACGAATCTGTTTCTTCTTTGTGTACGATTCTTCCACAAACTTCTTTCGTCAGCCATCATTTACAAAACATATTAATTTCGTGGTTTAACTGTCCACTTAATTTTCGGCATCCTCCTATAGCACCACATTTCGAATGCTTCAATTTTCCTTCTTTCAGGTATTCCTGAAGTCCATGCTTCGTTACCATAAGGTGCTATGCTCCATACATACAGTTTTAAAAAGTTCTCTCTGGTTCCTGGGGCAATATTTGAAACTACTTTTTCATGAAGCCACATTAAAATTCCTCTTTTACTTCTTTTGTAGCTTCCTCCACATATAAGTTGAATATTAGTAAGGATGAACTGCAACCATATCTGATACACTTTTCAACTGATTGGTGACTCTCATGATTCTCTACTTTTATTATAGCCACTTCTTATATCACTTATAAAATATTTTTCTATCTCGATACGTAAGACCTTGTTAAGGTTCTTTGGTGGGTTTAATTACTGCATTAATTAATTAATAAAGTCCACCAAAAACAAGGTTATGTTGAGATGTTCGTTTATTTTGAACAAATCAAAACAAGTCTGCGACATTCACAAGCATAGTTGTTACAATCCAAAGATGCAATACTGACTTGCATGAATGTCTCTGTAACACTGAATGAATACTTAATGCAAACTAAACTCTCTGTCCAGGCGATTTGTTTATATAGAGTCTATCGAAATTACGAGAATTCTTCAAAGGCATCCGCCCGATATTTCTCGATCATTAACAATCACTCAAACAATCAAACATATTAAAAACAATCGGAATTGATACAAAATTAATTAATAACATTACAAAATGATTAGAAATGGTAATTAGAGATACTTGAATACAAAATTATTTACAGAAATCCTTTCAAACGGTAGAAAATCGTCCTGTAGACATCGTAAATTACAGTAATACAAGTAATTACAAACTTTTAATAAATTCTCTTGCATCATTCGGTTCTTAAACACATTATATGATCTTTAAATAATTTTCTTACCTAAAACAAAGTCTATATACACTTATTTACAAGAAATTACAAAATAAACATATCAAATCACTTTCAAGCAAACTTTGGCTCACTACAAATATTTCACACAGGCCAATACTATTCAAAATACAGGTATTAGGGCTGTTACAACCCCTCCCCAGGATTCACTTAATTTTACACAGATAAAATTGATTGAATCCGTCACGAATCTAAGCAGGTTGAATGTACACATAATGCAGACACGGACAGATTACAATCAATCAACCATAATGACTTTACAATGAACAAATACAATTCTTGATTACATACAACTGCACATAGTCCATGACACTGATTTTGTTTACAATAATTGTCTTTTCTCAGATCCAATTATTTTATCATTTACTGTTTTTACACAACAAACGTTCAATGCCATCACCTCAAGTTACAATTATTTTCACTCCAAATTACACACTTGATGTCTGCTTGTTTATGACAACAGTCTATTTTCATTTTACAGCTGATAATTTGTCACCAAAATGTAGAAAGTCACAACATCATGAAAATACCAAAAGTCTCTACACAAAACTGTCACAAATTATACATTGAAATGCTTACATCTGCATCTGAGCTTAAGTACTCACACAAACTATTTACATGCATCAATTCAAAAACTTATTTACAAAATTAGATATTTACATGTAGGGACCCCTCCCCAAACCATGCATTTCAATTAATTCTCATAAGGGGGTTTCAGGATTTCCCTGGAAACCCAGAACCATGTAAGTTACTTTTTCCTAACCTTCCAGTTTTCTTCAACTTTTGTATACACATTTAATATTACATTTCTATTTTCACAAAGAGCTTCATTATATACAGACAGAAAAACAAACTTCCAATCATCTCAGACAACAAACTTTGGTACAACCACGCAACAGCTGAGACATACAATGGTTCTGTTTTAGCAAATTGATTGTCACTTAAAAGCAATGCGGTTGACTCAACTGGTAATACACATTTATTATTCTCACTACTGCAGTTTAGTCCATCATTACTCCCAACCCCACTCTTCATCATCTGATTACTACTTAAACTTACCAAATTATATGAATCAGTACCTAAAACTGTTTTAACATCTGGCTTACTGACTTCATCCACCAAATAATTATTTTTCTCAGCACCTACTACTTCACTATCCGCTTCCACATCAAAGAGGGTACAAAACATACTGTCATCTAAGTCACATTCTGTACAATTTTCCAGATAAGAAACTGGTTCAGATAAATCCTTACTCCCACCCATTTCTTTAATGTCATCATCTACACCAAATAAAGAGCTAAATAACGTATCAGCTAGGTCAAAATTAGGACATTTTTCTAACTTAGGGATTGGTACATATGGCTTTTCAACCTCTCTCTCTTCAAGACAAATACTTTGACTTACAATTCTCCTCCTCATCTGGGTCTCCTATCCACACCACTGTATCACCTTCATCTTCAAGATATTTGAGAAACTCCTCGATTTCAGCACTTCTACAAACTTCATTACCACCTATCCTAGCACACATAGTCCCAACTATGCCATTCTGGACCTTACAAGTTTCTGATAGCCACACTGTAGTATGCACTATAAATTCTGCACCCCTTTTTGTAATTAAGCAGTGACCATTTCGAAAATCTTCTACATGAAAATTATTACTTTCGCACACTGATTCTAGTGATAAGGTACTATGGTGGTCCCCTTCCCGCTTTACCTTATTATCAACCTTTACCTCATCAACATCATTAATTACATCTATCATAACCTTATCCTGAAATTCACTTGCTGCTACCCCCACCTCTTCCAATAAATCTTCTCGGGGATTATTCATAAAAATGGAATTAACGCTATAGCAGTTGGTACCTGGACCCACAATCTTACCCACCACTGCGGGGCCCGTCACAGAGGGGGTCTTTAGTTTGCCTGCCCTCCATGCTGCCTTTCACTTTCAGATTGAGGGTTCTGTTCTCTCACTTCCCCATTATCATTCCTCCTTGTGTAATTCTCACGAACCCATCCCCTGGATCTACCATCCCTTGACCCATTACCCCTTCTAGGGGGACTCCTGCTGCCCCTCCTATGGTGTTGATGGTGGTAATGTTGTTCATTGAATGACTCCTGGGCATCCAAGCGTCTCAACAATTCCGAAACTCTATCCACATTTACTACATCCAAAGTGGCAATTAAATTTCTTGTTTGCTGAGGTAGCCTAGCTCCTATCAAATCAATAAATTCCTCCTCTCCATAAGGATGGTCTAAATACTTACAACGGATCCAACATTTATGAAAAAAGTCATGTTGAGTTTCCCTACCAGGTTTATAGGGCCTTCCAGTCATCAACTCTCTCTTTTCTTGAATCTGCCTGCTTGTTGACCAAAAATGTTTCAAAAAGTTTTCTTTAAACAGCTTGTAGTCAGTCACTTCCCTAGCTTGTCTATCACCCCATGCCCTAGCATAAGACTTTAGATGTTTACCCACAAGTGCAATTTTCTTACTATCGGGTAACAAATTAAAGTAGTCTGACCTTTCAAAATTATCTATAAATTCAATAGGGTGAAGCCTCCCACTATCATCATAGAATTCAAATTCTTCTTTTACATCGGCACTGAAATTTGGATTACCTGTTAAGGGAACCTGACTTAACTGAATCTGTAACCCAGTAACCTTTTTTTCTAACAGATTTACATTACTTTCTAATCCATGCGCTAATTGTTCCTGCTGCTGCACCAATGTATTAATATTTAATCCCACCTCTTGTCTCAACTCATTGACCCTTTGAGCAGCTTTACTATCACTGGCTTGGAATAAAGCAACATATTCCTGCTTCATCTTATCACAATTTTCACTGACTTCTTTATGAATCAAATTTACACATTCAGTCTTATTCTGTTCACAAATTTCTGTAACTTTTTCAAATTTCTCCTGACATTCAGTTACTACCTTCCCCAATTTAGAATCTAAATTGTTAATATCCTCCTTGAATTGAGAGCTAAAACCCTGAAATTGCTCTGCGATTTTAACATCAAAACATTTAGTCAAATCAGAGAATGTTTTATCATTGCTTTGTTGCAGTTGAGAAAACTTGTCATTGATTTCAGCAAATTTTCTGTCATTATCATTCCTTAACTCACTTCTAAATTCAAAAAATTGAGAATTGATCTCAGAAAATTTACCATCAAGATTTAACTCAGTTTTAAATTCAGAAAATTTGCTGTCAAGATTTAACTCAGTTTTAAATTCAGAAAATTTGTTATCGAATTTACCATTGATTTCTGCAAACTGAGAATTAATTTCAGAAAATTTGCTATCGAATTTGGAAAACTTATTATCAAATTTGCCATCAAGTTCAGAAAATTTGTTGTCAAATTCGGAAAACTTTGCATTAAAACTGGCTACAAAAGACTCTAGGAAAGCTTGCAGGTTCTGATTATCAGCCATTTTTAGTAATTAGCAAAATCAACATAAAAAACAAAATTAAGAAAAATTAAAATCTTTCCAATCTGCCACACAATCGCATGCAAAATAAAACACTTGAATATTCAATGCAGTACTTACAATTCTTTCTCAATTTTGTATTATATTAAATTTCACTTAGAAGCACTGATTTAACCATTAAACACCACACTGACTTCAAACACTTAACCACACTTTTCACAATTCACTGTAGGAAGACGATTCTGAGGCCGAAGGAAATCCAGTCGACGTCGGAAGATTACAGCCGATTGCCGATGAAAAATCTCCGCCTTAGGCCGTCAAATCCGTGTCGTCGCCGGTCGAAATTTCCTCGCAATTTTCTGCAGATTCTTTTTAGAAGATAAACATCCCACAGATGTTTAAGAACTTCTCGTCATGTCAACGGTCGCCATGTTAAGGTTCTTTGGTGGGTTTAATTACTGCATTAATTAATTAATAAAGTCCACCAAAAACAAGGTTATGTTGAGATGTTCGTTTATTTTGAACAAATCAAAACAAGTCTGCGACATTCACAAGCATAGTTGTTACAATCCAAAGATGCAATACTGACTTACTGAATACTTGCATGAATGTCTCTGTAACACTGAATGAATACTTAATGCAAACTAAACTCTCTGTCCAGGCGATCTGTTTATATAGAGTCTATCGAAATTACGAGAATTCTTCAAAGGCATCCGCCCGATATTTCTCGATCATTAACAATCACTCAAACAATCAAACATATTAAAAACAATCGGAATTGATACAAAATTAATTAATAACATTACAAAATGATTAGAAATGGTAATTAGAGATACTTAAATACAAAATTATTTACAGAAATCCTTTCAAATGGTGGAAAATTGTCCTGTAGACATCGTAAATTACAGTAATACATGGAATTACAAACTTTTAATAAATTCTCTTGCATCATTCGGTTCTTAAACATATTAAATGGTCTTTAAATAATTTTCTTACCTAAAACAAAGTCTATATACACTTATTTACAAGAATTACAAAATAAACATATCAAATCACTTTCAAGCAAACTTTAGGCTCACTACAAATATTTCACACAGTACAATACTATTCAAAATACAGGTATTAGGGCTGTTACAACCCCTCCCCAGGATTCACTTAATTTTACACAGATAAAATTGATTGAATCCGTCACGAATCTAAGCAGGTTGAATGTACACATAATGCAGACACGAACAGATTACAATCAATCAACCATAATGACTTTTACAATGAACAAATACAATTCTTCATACAACATCTGCACATAGTCCATGACACTGATTTTGTTTACAATAATTGTCTTTTCTCAGGTCCAATCATTTTATCATTTACTGTTTTTACACAACAAACGTTCAATGCCATCACCTTAAGTTACAATTATTTTCACTCCAAATTACACACTTGATGTCTGCTTGTTAATTACACCAGTCTGTTTACATTTTACAGCTGATAATTTGTCACCAAAATGTAGAAAGTCACAACATCATGAAAATACCAAAAGTCTCTACACAAAACTGTCACAAATTATACATTGAAATGCTTACATCTGCATCTGACTTAAGTACTCACACAAACTATTTACATGCATCAATTCACAAACTTATTTACAAAATTAGATATTTACATGTAGGGACCCCTCCCCAAACCATGCATTTCAATTAATTCTCATAAGTGGGTTTCAGGATTTCCCTGGAAACCCAGAACCATGTAAGTTACTTTTTCCTAACCTTCCAGTTTTCTTCAACTTTTGTATACACATTTAATATTACATTTCTATTTTCACAAAGCTTCATTATATACATACAGAAACACAAACTTCCAATCATCTCAGACAACAGACTTTGGTACAACCACGCAACAGCTGAGACATACAATGGTTCTGTTTTAGCAAATTGATTGTCACTTAAAAGCAATGCTGTTGACTCAACTGGTAATACAAATTTATTATTCTCACTACTACAGTTTAGTCCATCATTACTCCCAACCCCACTCTTCATCATCTGATTACTACTTAAACTTACCAAATTATATGAATCAGTACCTAAAACTGTTTTAACATCTGGCTTACTGACTTCATCCACCAAATAATTATTTTTCTCAGCAACTACTACTTCACTATCAGCTTCCACATCAAAGAGAGTACAAAACATAGTGTCATCTAAGTCACATTCTGTACAATTTTCCAAATTAGAAACTGGTTCAGATAAATCCTTACTCCCACCCATTTCTTCAATGTCATCATCTACACCAAATAAAGAGCTAAATAACGTATCAGCTAGGTCAAAATTAGGACATTTTTCCAACTTAGGGATTGGTACATAAGGCTTTTCAACCTCTCTCTCTTCAGAAGACAAATACTTTGACTTACAATTCTCCTCCTCATCTGGGTCTCCTATCCACACCACTGTATCACCTTCATCTTCAAGATATTTGAGAAACTCCTCGATTTCAGCACTTCTACAAACTTCATTACCACCTATCCTAGCACACATAGTCCCAACTATGCCATTCTGGACCTTACAAGTTTCTGATAGCCACACTGTAGTATGCACTATAAATTCTGCACCCCTTTTTGTAATTAAGCAGTGACCATTTCGAAAATCTTCTACATGAAAATTATTACTTTCGCACACTGATTCTAGTGATAAGGTACTATGGTGGTCCCCTTCCCGCTTTATCTTATTATCAACCTTTACATCATCAACATCATTAATTACATCTATCATAACCTTATCCTGAAATTCACTTGCTGCTACCCCCACCTCTTCCAATAAATCTTCTCGGGGATTATTCATAAAAATGGAATTAACGCTATAGCAGTTGGTACCTGGACCCACATTCTTGTCCACCACTGCGGGGCCCATCACAGGGGTGGTCTTTAGTTTGCCTGCCCCCCATGCTGCCTTTCCCTTTCAGATTGAGGGTTCTGTTCTCTCACTTCCCCATTATCATTCCTTCTTGCATAATTATTACGATCCCGTCCCCTGGATCTACCATCCCTTGACCCATTACCCCTTCTAGGGGGACTCCTGCTGCCCCTCCTATGGTGTTGATGGTGGTAATGTTGTTCATTGAATGACTCCTGGGCATCCAAGCGTCTCAACAATTCAGAAACTCTATCCACATTTACTACATCCAAAGTGGCAATTAAATTTCTTGTTTGCTGGGGTAACCTAGCTCCTATCAAATCAATGAATTCCTCCTCTCCATAAGGATGGTCTAAATACTTACAACGGATCCAACATTTATGAAAAAAATCATGTTGAGTTTCCCTACCAGGTTTATACGGCCTACCAGTCATCAACTCCCTCTTTTCTTGAATTTGCCTGCTTGTCGACCAAAAATGTTTCAAAAAGTTTTCTTTAAACAGCTTGTAGTCAGTCACTTCCCTAGCTTGTCTATCACCCCATGCCCTAGCATAAGATTTTAGATGTTTACCCACAAGTGCAATTTTCTTACTATCGGGTAACAAATTAAAGTAGTCTGACCTTTCAAAATTATCTATAAATTCAATAGGGTGAAGCCTCCCACTATCATCATAGAATTCAAATTCTTCTTTTACATCGGCACTGAAATTTGGATTACCTGTTAAGGGAACCTGACTTAACTGAATCTGTAACCCAGTAACCTTTTTTTCTAACAGATTTACATTACTTTCTAATCCATGCGCTAATTGTTCCTGCTGCTGCACCAATGTATTAATATTTAATCCCACCTCTTGTCTCAACTCATTGACCCTTTGAGCAGCTTTACTATCACTGGCTTGGAATAAAGCAACATATTCCTGCTTCATCTTATCACAATTTTCACTGACTTCTTTATGAATCAAATTTACACATTCAGTCTTATTCTGTTCACAAATTTCTGTAACTTTTTCAAATTTCTCCTGACATTCAGTTACTACCTTCCCCAATTTAGAATCTAAATTGTTAATATCCTCCTTGAATTGAGAGCTAAAACCCTGAAATTGCTCTGCGATTTTAACATCAAAACATTTAGTCAAATCAGAGAATGTTTTATCATTGCTTTGTTGCAGTTGAGAAAACTTGTCATTGATTTCAGCAAATTTTCTGTCATTATCATTCCTTAACTCACTTCTAAATTCAAAAAATTGAGAATTGATCTCAGAAAATTTACCATCAAGATTTAACTCAGTTTTAAATTCAGAAAATTTGCTGTCAAGATTTAACTCAGTTTTAAATTCAGAAAATTTGTTATCGAATTTACCATTGATTTCTGCAAACTGAGAATTAATTTCAGAAAATTTGCTATCGAATTTGGAAAACTTATTATCAAATTTGCCATCAAGTTCAGAAAATTTGTTGTCAAATTCGGAAAACTTTGCATTAAAACTGGCTACAAAAGACTCTAGGAAAGCTTGCAGGTTCTGATTATCAGCCATTTTTAGTAATTAGCAAAATCAACATAAAAAACAAAATTAAGAAAAATTAAAATCTTTCCAATCTGCCACACAATCGCATGCAAAATAAATCACTTGAATATTCAATGCAGTACTTACAATTCTTCCTCAATTTTGTATCACATTAAATTTCACTTAGAAGCACTGATTTAACCATTAAACACCACACTGACTTCAAACACTTAACCACACTTTTCACAATTCACTGTAGGAAGACGATTCTGAGGCCGAAGGAAATCCACTCGACGTCGGAAGATTACAGCCGATTGCCGATGAAAAATCTCCGCCTTAGGCCGTAAAATCCGTGTCGTCGCCGGTCGAAATTTCCTCGCAATTTTCTGCAGATTCTTTTTAGAAGATAAACATCCCACAGATGTTTAAGAACTTCTCGTCATGTCAACGGTCGCCATGTTAAGGTTCTTTGGTGGGTTTAATTACTGCATTAATTAATTAATAAAGTCCACCAAAAACAAGGTTATGTTGAGATGTTCGTTTATTTTGAACAAATCAAAACAAGTCTGCGACATTCACAAGCATAGTTGTTACAATCCAAAGATGCAATACTGACTTACTGAATACTTGCATGAATGTCTCTGTAACACTGAATGAATACTTAATGCAAACTAAACTCTCTGTCCAGGCGATCTGTTTATATAGAGTCTATCGAAATTACGAGAATTCTTCAAAGGCATCCGCCCGATATTTCTCGATCATTAACAATCACTCAAACAATCAAACATATTAAAAACAATCGGAATTGATACAAAATTAATTAATAACATTACAAAATGATTAGAAATGGTAATTAGAGATACTTAAATACAAAATTATTTACAGAAATCCTTTCAAATGGTGGAAAATTGTCCTGTAGACATCGTAAATTACAGTAATACATGGAATTACAAACTTTTAATAAATTCTCTTGCATCATTCGGTTCTTAAACATATTAAATGGTCTTTAAATAATTTTCTTACCTAAAACAAAGTCTATATACACTTATTTACAAGAAATTACAAAATAAACATATCAAATCACTTTCAAGCAAACTTTGGCTCACTACAAATATTTCACACAGTCCAATACTATTCAAAATACAGGTATTAGGGCTGTTACAACCTGACTTTTTTAAAAAAGTTTGAACATTTTGTCCCGCCTTACATCACCAACAGCTTTTTTTTCTAAATCAACAAACGCTATGAAAGTAACTTTGTTTTTCTTGATCGGTGATAAGAATTGATTCTCTTGCCGCACGGTTTTTTCAAAATTCAAACTGTAGCTACTGTATATTTTATTCCAACCCAAATAATTTACATTATAATGTCTGTCTCAGAATGACGAGCAACAATTTCTTTTGTAAGTTTAAATATTGCAAAGTCTTATAGGCATTCAATCAGAACATTGTAGGAGGAAAACTGAGGCATAAATTGAAATTCAGTGCGGGAATGTCAGTGTGGCAAGGAACAAGGAAACCAGTATTATACGCTTTGTAAACACTACGTTTCCGTCTACTATGATATTTTAGAATTACACTCTAGCTGCGGAGAGTAGTACTGCCGATTTATAAAATTTTGTAACAATTAGCTGTGTTATTGCTCAGCGTGATAATTTCATTCCAACTACCTCTTAATCTTTACTGAAAGACATACTTGAAAAAAATGAGAAAATATTATAGAGAATTACATCATAACTACATTGAAATTTCTTATTTTACCAAATTTTATTTAGACTGCAAATTTCTGTAGTTTTAGCATCCGGTCTGAGGTCTTTGCTCAATTAGAATGTGAATTGAATTTTTTTTTTTTTTAAACATTTCTACGAAAAGACTGAAATGTTATCTATTTGGTTACTAGCAAACCGATCAATTTTGCTCGTCAATTTTGGTTTAATACTACTTCATTAAACAACGGGATTAATATGACAATATCTTCCATATAAGAGGGAGCTTATATTCACTTTGAATTTGATAGCTGCTAAAAATTAAAAAAAGTACCGGGTGTGGTGCGTGAACGGTTAACGTTCTGGCCTCGTATTCGGGAGGGCGCGGGTTTGAATCCGCGTCCGGGCATCCAGATCTGGGTTTTCCATGGTTTCCCCAAGTCACTCCAGGCGAACGCCCGGATGCTTCCTTGAAAAGGCCATGGCCGAGTTCCTGCCCGTTTCTTGCCCCCATCCGATCCCGCCTCCAATGACCTTTCTGTCGCCGAGCCGTAAAGCCCTAGCAAAAAAAATTAAAAAAAAGAGAGAGGGGCGAAAAGAGTAGAGAGAGAGAAAATGAAATTTGAATTGCGTTTCTGATTTCAGAGATTTTTTTTGATATCCCCGCTCTCATCAGATGAACTCACTTCTGCACATATATTTTAATTTACGATTTTTAACTTTTCAATAGATTTTTTAAATAATTTTATGGACGGCATCATAGATCAAATACGAAAGATATTGAAAAACTGAACCTAATGGCTGAGCGTTAACGCTATGACTCCGCATTCGAGAGGAAGCTTGTTTGAATTCCTATCCGGCTATCCAGATTTGGATTTTCCTTCGTTTCTCCAAGTCACTTCGTGTGAATGGCGGGATTATTTCTTCCAAAACCCATGGTCCGAATTCCTTCCCATTCCTTGTCTCCATTCCCTTTCCACCTTTAATGACTTAGAAGTCGACGAATCGTAAATCCAGACGCATAATAAGAAATTGGTATAGTAATATTATTTAGTTTTTCGTCTCCTTGAAGATGGTGCGAACTCGTTATAGTCCACCTAACGTAACCACACGACACTATTTCTACGATGTTGAAGCCCGAGAAGATTTCTTTCAGTGTTACCTCTGTGAAAGCTTTCATAGTTACGTGTGCAGTTTATTAAGAAGCACTCAGTTACGAGTCTTTCCTTAAGTATGTTATGTCCTGACGCAAGCAGGTAAGAGTCGATGTTATATTTTACGCATAACGCAGTTGTAGGTTCGACTTGTTTAAAATAAATGCAAAAAAATAATTGGAAAAACTAGACTCGAACCGAGGACCACGCGTTTACAAGACTAGATGGTTAGCCACAAGCAAACGGAGCTCATGTTCACAGACGACTCGTGCAGTGGGTAAACAACCTTATCCTGCCTCGGAAGTCAGTTACATTCAACTGGCATTAGACAATTATCCGAAATAATCTCTTTATAATCGTTTCAATAGTTTTGTAGAACTAAAAACTCTGGATCTTTGAACATTTACACCCACTTCTCGGACCACACACCCCATTATGTGTTGCATTATTGCAACTAATTAGCCACATCAATATATAAATAAATATCGTTATAATTTTACGCTAATTATTTGGAATAAAATGTATAACTGAACCTCATTTTTACTGCGCTTTATTGCAATCTTGTTAATTACAACTTTAACGATATGTTTCACGATCAGAATTTAAGAAAAGTGTAGCTGGAACCGAATTTCGTCCGATTGAGGTATGGTCGGCGATATCTTGGCTAATATTATAGTCAATGCAGGGACAGGAAAATGCGTTACCTGTTTCGAGATCGGTCAATAGCTTTTTACTGAAATGTGGGGAATGATAAATGGACTACCAAGAAGAATCGTCAATGGGCGGGCGGAGTCTTCCTGCTTTGTTCGAGGCTTGACTTAAGGAAATGAATAACAGATGGCGCTGAGTTGAATACGCGCAATGATGCCACATTGTGCGAAATAAGGGACTTAGACTCAGGCGCGGACAGTCAATTTTTTTGCCAAAGAGTGTACATTGTAAACTAGGGTTACCAGACGTCCAAGTTTCCTTGGGACAGTCCCTGTAGGCCTATTTAGCCCCTCTATCCCCTCAATGTCCCCAAATTTTTTCCTATGTCCCCAGATACTTTTTTTTTATCATGCGAGAAATTTTGATAATCCCTGATTGGCTAATGATTTCCTTTAAAGAAAGAAATACGAGGTACACTTCTTTCCATGTACGTACCCAGGTATAAAAGAAAATTAAAAAGATGCTATATCTTGGCCAAAACATCTCTGGGAAATCTTGTTTCCCTCTGGGTGCATGGAGGAAGGAAATATATGGAGACGACGCAAGAGACCTTCACAACGCATTGAAGTGAAGCAGGGCGGAGGAGGAGTGGGGGGCATGGCCGGAGTGGAGGGGGCATGGCCGCTTCCATACAGACACGGGCAATATGTACAAAAACCTCAAGGGGACTCTAGGATAAACGAGACGCCGCAATCTAGTGATGGATTATTATGTAACTCGATATGAAAAATAAAAAATGAAGAATAAAATTTTTTGATATCCTGCTTAGTTTTCGAGATATTCTGTCCCAAATGTGAAATGGTTTTGGTTGAAATTCAGAAGAAAAAATTGGTCAAAGTCAAATTTGATGATGGATTCTTATTTTAAAAGACGAGACAAATGAAAAATAAAGAATAAAAATTTTCGATATCTCACCTAGTTCTGGAGATATACTGTATCATAACTTAAGTGAGGTGTCTTTGAGTTGAAATGGAGAAGAAAAATTTCGCAAAAGTCAAATTTAATGATCGATTCTTATGTAACACGACGAGACAAATCGAAAATAAAGAATAAAATTTTTCGACATCTTGCTTAGTTTTCGGGATATACTGGGAACATTGCAATTGTTTGGAAGCGCAATATCGCCGCTGCCGCCACTGCGCATGCGCGAGCCTGCTTCACCAATTTAACGTCACTTCTCCTCCATATATTTCCTTCCTCCATGGCTGGGTGCAGCAACTCTGTGATCCTCTTTGGAATTAATAGAAAGTTCAGTACTGACAGTAAGTACTTCTGTTATATTTCATTCAGTATTTCCATAACACACCACAAACTTTTAATTTTCCTGTTACCGCTTTGTGTCAAGTTTTCTTCCTGGGAGTAATGCCTCTGTAGAGAGTTTTCTCCTCAGTGGACATGATGCAGACATCTCAAAGATCCAGAATGAGAACAGAAATAGATCAAGTTATGTTGGCTATAGACCCTATTAACAAACTTTTCCATGACGTGCCAAAAGTTTTCAGGAAAGCTCGGAGTCATACAAAATCTTCTCTGGAAGGTTCATTCCTCTGCGAAATATCACAAGTAAGTTGACTGTAAAATCAGGTACCATATCATTAAAAATATAAAATACACAATATTAAAAAATGTTTATTTAAAGTTAACCCAACCTTTAACCACATAACTTACAACAGTGCAATGCTTTGCTAGGATAATTGAATGTTTATTTTTGAAAGGGCACATATCTATAATTTAGCAAAAAGTTTGTTCTTGCAGATTTGAGTTTGAGAATTGTAGGCCTGTTTACTGTTGAAAGGGCACATTCTCAACTGAACTCTCTACAACGCTGTAGCGGTTTGAAATAGGCTCATGTTCGGGACATGTGCCCTTCCTCCGCTAAACTGGTTGTATGTTGACAGCCGCCCCGCCGGACTGTTACGTTTGTAGCCTATGTTTCTGAACAGCTGTTGTTACTACAGATGTTTTATAGTTATAATTGTTATTAAAACACATATTGCGTTCAAAAAAGTTTTATTCTGCCTTAAAAGACGTAGAAAAGAAGTGTCAAAGTGAGCCAAATCTCCCTTTGCCTCACATACCAGTGCAGCAAATATTCTACTAACGGCAACTGTAGGTTAGCTGTTTTTGCATTTTTGACTTGAAAACCAAAACAAAATCTATACATACCATGAAGGCACTGCGAGAAAAGGAGGAATGAGGTATCCTCTTTCCTTAATCACTACATAGCAAATTTCATCCCCCAAACTGCAGAAGAAACCCATCTTTTTTTCTGACGGATGTACAGGGCAGAACAGGAATCTTACGGTTTTACGATTTCTATCTGGTCTTTCCCTAATAAGTGAAGTAACAATAAAGCAATATTTTCCAGTGAGAGGTCAAAGTTTTCTCCCATGTGATCGTATCTTTGGTGTTATCAAGATACGATTAAAAAGAGCGGAAAGAATATATACACCTGATCAATATTCAAAAATTATTAATGAATCCTCTGCAAATGAAGGTAAAATTGAAAGTTTTTTTTCTTTCTTTTTAAGACAATGATATCTCATAGTTTAACAAGTGGTGACCGAAGTAAGAGCTTACAAGTGAAGCTCCAAATCAAAAAGCGTTGGGATAGGAGGAACGACGGCGCGAGCTGTTTAAAATATTGGAACACTACTATTATGAAATGAATGAGCGAGTCCTTCTAGGTTATGACAAAATTGGTGGAATAATAATAATAATAACTTTTAAGTTGATTAATTGACATTCGGGTTATGCCACGTTGTTTATTTCATTACCTGAGCTTTCGGCTGGTATCCTCCAGCCTTCGTCAGAGATACTGTTTATGTTGACATAGCAACGAGCGCAAAGCATCGCAGAGTAAAAGGCCGCTATCTTCGTTGATGTTGCTGGTATTTTTTAAAATTTCTGCTGCCTCTTTCACCGGTCGGGGCCACCACTGGTCTTCTCTCCACAGTAGCCTCGTTTCTTGAAATTTTATTTCATGCACGGTATTAATAGCATGGCGGACTACGGCGGATTTGTCGTTGTTGTTATATTTGTAGTGGCGGATATGTTCTTTAGGTCTCTCCGCCACAGTGCGACCTGTCTCACCGATATAAACACTGCCACAACTGCAGGGGATTTCGTAAACACCCATAAGCTGGTGCGGGTGTAATCTGTCTTTTACCTTTGTCAGTGACTGACCAAGTTTGCAGTTAGCCTTATATACTGTTCGCACCTCCACCCGCTTTAACAATTTACCAATCCGGTCTTTGATACCCTGTATGTATGGGAGACAGGCGAATTTTGTTGGCACATTAATATCATGGGATAAGATGACGTCTCCCCTAGGTTTTTTGGGTCTTAAAACCCTTCTGATGTCGTATTCATTATAGCAATTGGCTCGGAATATTTTTTTAAGTGTCTCTATTTCTTCATTCAGACTTTCCGAATCACCTACTGTCTTAACTCTTAAGTTCTGTGATGTTAATACGCCTTTCTTCGTTGCCGGATGATGGTGCGACATGGCGTGCAGATACCTATTAGTGTGGGTCGCCTTGCGATACACAGTATGACCCAAACGTCCATCGCCTCGCTTGTGAACAAGGACATCGAGAAATGGCAGTTGTCCATTTTCTTCCACAACCATAGTGAACTGAATTCTTGGGTGGGCACTATTCAGGTGGTTTAAGAACTCTTGCAAACTCTCCGTACCGTGAGGCCCGATGACAAAGGTGTCATCAACGTAACGGATCCACTTAGTAGGTTTTAGGTGCGCGATGTTAAGCACCTTCATCTCGAATGATTCCATAAATATGTTGGCGGCTACAGGTGAAAGTGGCGAGCCCATTGCCGCAACCTTCAACTTGAGCATAAAGTTGACCACCGTACTGGAACACAGTTGACTTAAGGCAGAACTCTGTCAGGTCAGCCCACTCAGTAGACTTTCCTTGTGCAAGAAGTTTAGCACGTATTACAGCAACGGTTTCGTCTCCCGGCACATTAGTGAATAATGGGACAATATCGAAACTCACCATGACATTAGTCTTCTCTAGCGTCAGATCATCAATAATTTGTATAAAGTGAGCTGAGTTCTTTACAGCTGATCTGATATCTTCCGGGAGATGTTTCAGTTTATTGGCAACATACCGCGCAAGTGGATGAGTAGGTGAGTTGACCGCGCTCACAATCGGACGTAAGGGAACCTCTTTTTTGTGCACTATGGGCAATCCATAGAACCTAGGCATCATGCAATTGTTTCTTTTTAGATTTTTCTTGTCCTCCTGCTTAATCGCTTTGGAGGTGTTAACTCTTCGGGCCACCTCTGTCCTAAACTTCTGTAGTGGGTTTCTGCTTAGTGGTCCGTACGTCTTCTCTGCCAGCAAGTTCGTAATATTATTGTGGTAGTCCAGTGCTTTCATTACTACGGTTGCACACCCCTTGTCAGCTAGGAGAACCACAATATCATCACGTTGCCGTAATACCCGCAAGGCTGATCTTTCTTCGCTATATAGATTGCTGCGTGGTAGTTTTGCGTGGGCTAGAATGCGAGCTGTCTCCTGTCGGATGTTATTTGCCTGATCGGGTTCTAACCCCACAATGGCACTCTCAACGCCCGCTATGATATCTAAAGTTGACAAATGTGTGGGTACCGGGGCGATATTAAGACCTTACGAAATCCCCTGCAGCTGCGCCTGTGTTTATATCTGCGAGACAGGTCGCACTGTGGCGGAGAGACTTAAAGAACATATCCGCCACTACAAATATAACAACAGCGACAAATCCGCCGTAGTCCGCCATGCTATTAATACCGGGCATGAAATAAAATTTCAAGAAACGAGGCTACTGTGGAGAGAAGACCAGTGGTGGCCCTGACCGGTGAAAGAGGCAGCATGAAATTTTAAAAAATACCAACAACATCAACGAAGATAGCGGCCTTTTACTGCGCGATGCTTGGCGCTCGTTGCTATGTCAACATAAACAGTATCTCTGACGAAGGCTGGAGGATACCAGCCGAAAGCTCAGGTAATGAAATAAACAACGCGGCATAACCCGAAAGTCAGTTAATCATGAACAAAGATGGCCGTGGAAGTCTGATGAATCATTTAACATACCTCTACGGGGAGGATATATTCTACGCACGTAGAAACTTCTCAAAACTACGAGAAAAAAGAGCGCGAAAACTTAGCCAACTTACTTACTTACTGCGATGCAGGGACGAAGATGTCTTACCATCATTTCTGAAGATCCGACATCACATTGGAACAAGAAAAGCAGCACGGATTCTGCGGAAGACACGATTTATGCTTCTGTGCGAAAGGATACGACAGACGCGAACGGAGCTGGCTCACTTAGAAGGTAACTTATACAAACTACATCTACGGTTATCCGCACATCTTGAAGCTCCTGATTGGAATACGCTAGATTCAGTTTCATCGAATTACGCGTTGCAAGTGCTGAATAATACTAGAGAGGCACAAATTTGTAAATTTCAAAAATTCAAGGCAGAACAACAACAACAACAACAACATACTAAAATTCCGCAACTGGACCATAAAGTGGTAAATCTCACGGATGAAAAATAGATAAAGCAACAATATCTTTGCTATCATAGCGGGCGTTGAGAGTGCCATTGTGGGGTTAGAACCCGATCAGGCAAATAACATCCGACAGGAGACAGCTCGCATTCTTGCCAACGCAAAACTACCACGCAGCAATCTATCTAGCGAAGAAAGATCAGCCTTGCGGGTATTACGGCAACATGATGAAATTGTGGTTCTCCTAGCTGACAAGGGGTGTGCAACCGTAGTAATGAAAGCACTGAACTTCCACAATAAGATTACGAACTTGCTGACAGGGAAGACGTACGGACCACTAAGCAGAAACCCACTACAGAAGTTTAGGACAGAGGTGGCCCGAAGAGTTAACACCTCCAAAGCGATTGAGCAGGAGCACAAGAAAAACCTAAAAAGAAACAATTGCATGATGCCTAGGTTCTATGGATTGCCCATAGTGCACAAAAAAGAGGTTCCCTTACGTCCGATTGTGAGCGCGGTCAACTCACCTACTCATCCACTTGCGCGGTATGTTGCCAATAAACTGAAACATCTCCCGGAAGATATCAGATCAGCTGTAAAGAACTCAGCTCACTTTATACAAATTATTGATGATCTGACGCTAGAGAAGACTAATGTCATGGTGAGTTTCGATATTGTCTCATTATTCACTAATGTGCCGGGAGACGAAACCGTTGCTGTAATACGTGCTAAACTTCTTGCACAAGGAAAGTCTACTGAGTGGGCTGACCTGACAGAGTTCTGCCTTAAGTCAACTGTGTTCCAGTACGGTGGTCAACTTTATGCTCAAGTTGAAGGTTGCGGCAATGGGCTCGCCACTTTCACCTGTAGCCGCCAACATATTTATGGAATCATTCGAGATGAAGGTGCTTAACAACGCGCACCTAAAACCTACTAAGTGGATCCGTTACGTTGATGACACCTTTGTCATCTGGCCTCACGGTAAGGAGATTTTGCAAGCGTTCTTAAACCACCTGAATAGTGCCCACCCAAGAATTCAGTTCACTATAGTTGTGGAAGAAAATGGACAACTGCCATTTTTCGATGTCCTTGTTCACAAGCGAGGCGATGGACGTTTGGATCATACTGTGTATCGCAAGGCGACCCACACTAATAGGTATCTGCACGCCATGTCGCACCATCATCCGGCAACGAAAAAAGGCGTATTAACATCACTCAAGAGCTAAGACAGTAGGTGACTCGGAAAGTCTGAATAAAGAAATAGAGACACTTAAAAAAATATTCCGAGCCAATTGCTATAATGAATCCGACATCAGAAGGGGTTTTAGACCCAAAAAACCTAGGGGAGACGTCATCTTATCCCATGATATTAACGTGCCAACATAATTCGCCTGTCTCCCATACATACAGGGTATCAAAGACCGGATTGGTAAACTGTTAAAGCGGGTGGAGGTGCGAACAGTATATAAGGCTAACTGCAAACTTGGTCTGTCACTGACAAAAGTAAAAGACAGATTACACCCGCACCACCTTATGGGTGTTTACGAAATCCCCTGCAGCTGTGGCAGTGTTTATATCGGCGAGATAGGTCGCACTGTGGCGGAGAGACTTAAAGAACATATCCGCCACTACAAATATAACAACAACGACAAATCCGCCGTAGTCCGCCATGCTATTAATACCGTGCATGAAATAAAATTTCAAGAAACGAGGCTACTGTGGAGGGAAGGCCAGTGGTGGCCCCGACGGCTGAAAGAGGCAGCAGAAATTTTAAAAAATACCAGCAACATCAACGAAGATAGCGGCCTTTTACTCTGCGATGCTTGGCGCTCGTTGCTATGTCAACATAAACAGTATCTCTGACGAAGGCTGGAGGATACCAGTCGAAAGCTCAGGTAATGAAATAAACAACGCGGCATAGCCAGAAAGTCAATTAATCATGAAGAAAGATGGCCGTGGAAGTCTGAGGAAACTTTTAAGTTGTTGCGGAGCAACACAGGTATGGAGCTTCATAACACAAAAGCTTTTGCAGTCATGAATCCCATCAATGCCAAAAAAAAAAGATGACATTAGGAAAGTGCTACAATATATTCATGAAGAACATATGCCATTCCATGATGCTATAATGTTCTGGTCATCTACCGAGAATGATTCTGTACTGATGAGTTAAATTACATTAAAATATATAAGATGTCGGATTTTGAGCAAAACCACAATAATGTCAATGGTAAAATAAAAGTAATGTCATATAATGTAATTTTTTTTAAATTTCAGTTTACATGTACTGTTCGAACAAACAAAATATCTATACATAATAAACAAAAGTGTGATAAATGTTTTATTTTTTCCTTTGGTTTATTACTAAAAGGGTGCATGTCCGGGTTACGTAAAAATCTACATAAAGCACATAATGTACACAGTAAATTTCAAATGTACATCAAAAGTGTATTCTATGTTACTTCATCAGTTGCAGTAAAAATATTTTTAAAAAAATAAATTTTAAAAGACTTATTGTGTTTTGTTGATTCCTGTAATTTATTTCTTTTTATGTGATCCTGAATTTCTTTTCCATGATTTTTTACACTGTTCATCACGTTTAAATAAATATTCACAATGATTAACAGTAAGTTTGGTCAATAATGTATATATGTATCGAATTACTCGAAAACGGATCTAATGGTTTCGGAGAAAATCATTGATTCTAAAGTATTTTGGCTTTATCTGTTAGGGTCTCTTGATCGTAAAAATTAATTTTCAGGCGTGTATTATGTATTTGTTTCAAAGTTAATAGGGGTCACCTATATTTTAACTAATAAATTAGATGGACAGGAGCTTTACTCATTCAAGTTCAAACACGCGGCAACAGATTACTTGTTCATTTGCTATTACGACGGACAATACGCAGTTACAAACTTCTCATTTTGCCAGCGCATTGTTTAGAAGATATTTTCTACATGATATGTTGTGACATTTTATAAACTCTAGAGGCCCAGTATATAAGAACTGCTGTTGTCACAGGGAATGCCAAGTCATTTTCGCAATATAATTTCAAGAGAGCCTTTAACTTTTAGTGTTAAATTTCTCGATAACAGGTCCAACGATTTCTATGAAAATCATCGATAAAAAGTTGTTTTTTGCATATGGACATCGATGTCAGGGATTCACCTTCGATAAATTAGGTTTAGGTGTTTAATATAAGTTTTTTGTCAAAAAATTGAAAAAGCGATATTAGTGAAATCAGTCTTATTTTTCTAAAATGAGCGTTCAGGAAATTCAACTACTTTGTAACAGATAAAGTGTTTCCTTTTTGAAACAGCTAAAGATATTACAAATAACTTTTAAATTTTTTAAATACTTTATGTAAAATATGATATGTAAAATGTTGAATGAAGAGTTATAACATTTTACATATTATATTTTACATATATGTACCAGGGCTGATGAAATGGGCTCTCAACCGGAAACCAACGACTATAATAACAACAATAAAATAATAATAATAAAGTTGTGTCTGTCTACTGTTGCGCATAAATTTACTAAGTGACAATTCCTACAAGGAGTAAAATTTATATCAATAACAGTTATATAGGTGTTACTAAAGTTTATTTTCATGATCATTACTTTTCATCACATGTAAATGAAAGTTTAATGGTTCCTAGTTTTCTCTAAAGATTACGGTGAAAATTATGGATTAGTGTTTTCCTGGATTACGATACTGGTTAGTAAGGGTCATATGTTCAGGAAAATTCGTTTTCAGGCGCTTATTAAGTTTCTATTTTCCAAAATGTAAGATCAACTTTTTATTAGGAAACAAACTAGACAGGAGCTTTTCTAACAGAAGTTCAACTACTCGGCAACAAATGGAGGGTTCAGTTGCCATTACGGTACATAAAGTATACGCCCAAATATTTCAGTTTTTTGAAGTATACCTTAAAGCACCGGTTTTATGCACGGCACACTGTGTGTGGCGTTTTACAGATTAGAGACCAAGAACACTAACAGTATTCTCACTACAGACGCATCTACATCATTCTCGCAATATAGTGTGGAAATAGGTCTTATTTTATGACTGAATAGTCTTAAAGTTTATTAACATTAATTATTAGCACCAGGTATTGTTACATCAAGTTCCAAAACCATCCTCCATAAATGGAGTAATAGACGCCAATGTCCTGTGCAACTTTTTCCAACTATACATTATACCTAGTTGTAGGGGTTGTAAGGACTGGATTAAGGAAGCGCAGTTGATGGGAAGTGTTTGGGACGGTTCGCTTCCTTACCAGCTATGAGTAGCGCATTATTTCTGTTTCTTCGCCTTATATCTTGTATTTGATATTCGTTTCTACAATTGTTTAAAAGCTGCAGAATCAAAAATTTGGTTATAGGCCAAAAATTATTGATTTGCTCTGTCCTTATGTAAACCAAACCAAATGATTTTCTACTGTTTCAATATTTAATGGTTTTTCAGTTTATTGAAAGAGTTTGTAGTATTCTAGCAATCCAGAATTGAGAGACTAAATGTCTTTGTCGCGGAGTACAAGATAAATTCTCTATCTGATCTTATTGCAATGATGTTAGAATAGTAGGGTTTTAAATAAATGTAATTTTAATTGCAGTGAAGCGCCTTCTCCGGTGGCAATTTCTCTGTACACCCATTTTCCCCCCTTTTACAGTCTAGTTATGCCCGCTATTATCGTCAACCTTAAATTCTTTTAGCGTTTTTGTAAGATTACTCATCATTTCTCTTGGTACTTTATTTTGATCCCTAGCCCCCTTACCCACGAAAGAAAATCCTCCTACACCCTTATGCCTGGAATCGAGCGCCAGTTTGTGTTCATGGTCATGCGTTCCCTTCCATTCACCACCCCTAATTCTTCCACCAATACCTGGTTCCGCTTGATACATCCTCTGCTATTAACAGGAGGTATATTTGAATTGTAGCACATACGGGGAAAAAATATCCGGAAATTCCCTACTCTCATACATGGTTTGCCTTGTTTCAACCAACCAAATACTCGAATTTGAAAATTACATCTGGTGGCCCAAGGACGAACGAACTCAAAAGGAGGACAAAAATAGGTAAAAGCTAATCCAACAAAATTACAAACTTTTAGTATCAAACTATGAATCATGCCTCAAAAAAGCTTCCGAAACAATAGGTTTGGCGTACGGCAGTCATGAATATTAAGCTCTCAACTGACGAAAAACATAAAGAACTGAAACATGAAATACACGGCTGTAGAAAATTAAACGAACGGATAAAGTTCTAATCAACATTATTCGAAATCATTTGAAATGTTTAAGAGAGAAGGAATTGGTTAAATCGTTGGTGCAGTTGAAGGAAAGAACCGCGGATAAAGGAAAAGGTCAGAACACATGTGGCAGCAACAACTCTGAAACAGCTTGCTCACTACTTGGAATTCATTTTCAATGTATTCAGTAACATAAACATATGCATAAAATATCTGAAATAATAAAACTATGTAAAACTTTCGTTATTCCAAAACATTCAAAAATATGACATTTGATAATGAGAAAAATCATTTAGTGTAACCGTAAGAATTCATGCACATGCATATATATATATATATATATATATATATATATATATATATATATATAAAAGGCTACGAATGGGTATGCTACTTTTCCAATTGCATATAAGGAAAGTTAGATTTGTTTCTTCATCTCCTTGAATTTAGAAACAATTAGTTATACACAAACAAAGTAGCCTATGTTTGGTTGAATGAAAAGCATCAGAGCTGAGCAGCTACTGCTTTCCACGGTTGCCTGCGAACAAACGTTGAAAGAAGTCTGATAGTGGTTGTATACCAGATGGTTCATGGGAGGCGCCTCTTTCTGGCTCACGCTGCTGAGGCAACGGTTCAACTGCTGGCACATTGTCCGGTGCTAAGACAGCAGCTTCCGTTTCATTGGAGGTTGGTATTCCAGCTGACAGGTGTAGTGGTACATTTGCTTGAACTGTATCCGCAACCGGTATGTCAACCTGCAAATTCTCGTGAACTGGCACATCAGCTGCTGCGTCTTCTGCTGATAAGGCTAATAAACCTGTCCCACTGTTTGATGTGTCAGACGGAGATCTTTGCAATTCAACCTCTGATCCATGCGTATCCTCTGTAGGTGTGTCAACTCCACTAGCTGACAATAACGCATTGGCCAGTACGCCCTCAGCTATCGGTGCAAATACACTTTTCATGTCTGTAATCTCGGAAGAAGATTGTTCCTCGCCTTCTGGTGCACCACCTGCTACACCCTGCAATGATATTCCCTCATGACTACCATTATCTATCTCAACGTGTGGTGATAAATCTTTAGTGATTAATATTTCTGGGGCTCCATGAACTATATCAGGAGATCGTACTAGAGATACATCAGAATCTAAATTCTGTAGACACATTCCAGGTAGAGAGGTATCTTGTGGGTGTTTGTCCTCGGAAGCAGTCGCGTGGGAAACACTTGCAGCCGGTTGCTCTGGTATCGGTTGATGCTGCGGCGTTGACGAGGGTTTGGCTACGAGGAGTTCCAGCTCTCTTAGAGTATTGCCGGAAGAGTTGACCAGGTTGTTTATGCGGCGTAGCTCGGTAGCCACTCTACGCAGCTGTCGTACTAGCTGTAAGGGCTGAGGCTCAAGGCCCAGAGCCTGGATCACGTCCACAAGGTGATCTTTCAGCTTGTCATCCAGGTCTGCATGGAGCTTCCTCAGTTCTGCCACCATTTGCTCATCAGTGAAAGCAACCTGGAACAGTAGGAAGAGTCAGTATTAGCGGTCTGTTATACTCGCTAGTTGACCTCCCCCCTCTCCGCAATCAACCGCATCGCAAGTTCTCTAAATAAATTTGTTAATGCCATTGATTCCAGGATTTTCGGTTGTTCACAGCCCACACTTGAACCCTGACAATCAGCCGCCACGACTACATTACACAGCACCCGGCTACTTCTTGATACATCAGGAGCGCTTGGATTATAAACCAACGTTCAACATTCCTTGCTTGCGCAGCAGAAATTTTCACTTATATTTGAGTTTATGTATTTCAATTTAGCAATCCTTTCCGAGAGACAGTTCCTATCACCAAATAGGATTCTAATATTTGGAGCCGTGCTTAGAGGTATCTTTAGTAGAGTTTGTACAGGAAGTCGGGAGTACGCAATAAGAGAATGTCAAAAAAAAGTTTGTTTTATTCGAATGCTAAAAATAGAATGGTGGCGTTTTATGTTAATATGAATCGCCAGCGATTGTACGCAATGCTTCAGGTACTTTGAGATAAAGGACAATCGGCTAATGGTCGATGAAATACGACATTGGGATTTTTACTCGATGGTTTGATTGTATATAGCTAAAAGCGCAAGTAACATCATGCATTCAATGTAATAGTTGCTAATGCATTGTTTTGCTATCCCGAGGCTGCCATATCTACGGAAGAGACATTACGCTCGGAGTGGCAGGAACCACTGAAACACTGCTGGTTTAAACAACTGATGCAGTAGGAAATCTGTGTTCCTATATGCGTTCAATGCAGTACTAACGGCAATGTACGCATATTCTAAGTTGTATAACTTACTAAAGAAATAAAAAAACTTTAATAGTAAGCAGTATCATACTTTTAAAGCATTACACATTGCTAATTTTGTTTACAGAATATGTTAATACTAGTATGAGATAAGTAAATTCATATTAAAATAATTTTTGATCCTTATTTTGAGTCCGAAATTTCTTTTGAGGGCTCAGAAAATTGAGAATAATCTACACAATTAATAAAAATATTGATTCCTCTTTGAACGAAACACGTTAATATATTCTTATATTGATTTTGAGACATGGAATTTGATTAGGCGATAGCGAGGAATCGGCTAAAAGTATTAATGGCCGGTATGCCTGTAACAGGATTCTATGTCGCCCGCCGTACCACGCCGACCCCAGCTACGCAACACTTTACATACCCTCTCAGATTACTTGGAGCAATAAATAATGTTACATAGGCTACACAGTATGACTGCTGTCAGATGCAGATGCTTCTTAACTACGCTCATGTATCATATTGCTATGGCTAGGGCTACACGTACCGTCTACGTTGAAGTCTTTAGAGCCAAGACTAACTTGTTAATAAGGAATGGCACGAAGTTCGCTTGTGGGCTCTGTGAAGGAACCTTCTGGCACGATTTTGGAAAACCGTTAAGAACCGAAATCTGGATGCCGAACCCTTATAAACGCCAATTAAGGTTACCAATCTTTAGCCAACCTAACCTAAGGTGTGTGTTAAGCGCAATAACTGGCTGAAAGCACATATTTTAGTTTACAACATCTTTAGTGCTTTCTTTGCAACAGATAGGCCTATATTAAAGAAAGGACAAGCAATGTAACTCAAAAGTGAGGATAAAATCAGTTGTGTAATACGAGAGGAAGTGAATGAAATTCCAATGGACTGTAAATTTGATCCGTGGAAGAAACTAGCGGTAACATTGTTGTTGAGATTAGTGTCGTATACCATGTCAAGTGAATAATGTGAAGTGCGAGGGTAAGTCAATTATTATCCCAATTTAGTTATAATTTTGTTTGTGTTGGTAGTACTGTCGTGTTGCGTAGATGCTTGCTTGGTTTTATTGTTGTTATGTCTTTGCAGGTTTGATGCTACTGGGTTAATTATAGAGGTTAGTTCCATTATCACTGCGCTGCCGTTAATCATGGCTACTCCGCTTTCTGTATGCACCAAAGAAGAGCAACGTTCAGTGATCCATTTCTTGTGGTTGGAAGGTGTATCAGGAGCCGAAATTCATCAAAGACTTTCCGTACATTAGGGGAAGGGTGTGTTCCCACAACAGAGTGTCTATGAATGTATTGAAAAACTAAAAAATGCTCGCCCAAGTGTTACGAACGACGAAGGAGCCGGACGACCAATTACCGCCACAAATGAGGAAAACATTGAGCGTGCACGTGAGATGGTTCTGTTAGACAGACGAGTAACTATTGATGAAGTGGCACATCGCCTGCAAATTAGTCATATTTCTGCCTACGAAATCATCCACAATAGACTTGGGTTTCATAAAGTCTGTGGAAGATGGGTCCAAAAACAACTCACACAGTTGCATAAACAAACGTACTTGGACATCTGCCAAAACCATTTGGATCGCTATGGTAAAGAACGTGACATCTTGCTAGACAGAATCATCACTGGTGATGAAACATGGATCCATCATTACGAGCTTGAGAGTAAATGGCAAAGTATGGAATGGAAACATCCAAATTCGCCCTGCAAGAAAAAGTTTAAAACCCAACCTCTGCATGAAAAATGATGCTTACAGTTTTTTGGGACTCACAAGGCCCATTACTGGAACATTATCAGGAAAGGGGAAAAACAATAAACAGTGCACGTTACCATATAGTGAGATGCTTAGTGACAAGCTGAAACTGGAAATTCTAAGCAAACTCCGAGGACTGCTGTCGAAAGGTGTTGTGTTGTTGCACGACAATGCCCGTCCACATACTGCTGCCCACAGTGCTGAAACGCTCCAGAAACTCAACTTTGAAGCACTGGCTCATCCTCCGTATAGTCCTCATCTTGCCCCTTCTGGCTACTACTTGTTTGTACCACTCAAAGAGACATTACGGGGCCGTTGATTTATCTTGGACGAAACAGTGAAAGAAACGGTGCATTGCTGGATCGCAGCTCAACCGAAAACCTTCTTTCATGAGGACATCAGGAAGCTTGTGCAATAATGGATCAAGTGCATTGAAAAGCAAGGGGACTATGTTGAAATATGATATACATGTAAGTTTCCTATTTGTATTGCAGTAAAATTTATAACTACATTGCGGATAATAATTTACTTACCCTCGTAGGTCTTCGATATTGAGGACAGTTGGCTATCAAACCTTAACTTGGAGATGGAAGACACTGCACCCGGAATTTCACTCAATGACTTAGCTTGGCCAGACGCCGTAGCGGTTAGAATTAAAGTATTTCAACTGATAAGAGTGTGATTTGAGAAGTCATCTTCCTCTTGCCTAAGCATATGGCTGCAGACTGTTTTGGGCCTTTTCCGGCCAGTCACGCTATAATCAAATAGGAAGCTCGTATAAACCTACCTGATGTCTAGAACGTTGTTTAGATGTTTGTGTTTCGGTGCAGGGACGTTTTAATTTTTTTATCAAGGCTGATTACTTTGCTGCCGCTAGGTGTACTTATCCCCACTCGTAATACATCGATATTAGTGGATCATGAAGCAGAACAACATCTCTTTGTATAATCTGAATGTATTGCCTTGAATATAACAGCTGTGGAAGTTAACTTGTGCTACGACACTTAAAATTTCATCACAGGTATGTTGCCTTTAGCTGAACCTAACAGTGTTACTACTTACTGTTTTCTGTTTACTTTTGAGTTCTATTCTTCGAAGCTCCAAATTGAATGGTGGATGATTTAGCTAAACTTAACAGATTTATTTTGTTGAATGGAAAGACGAATTTAGGTGACTTATTTCTTCCAGGTTTCTAAGTAAACTTGAAGCCGCAAGTTAACGATGGTGTTGGATGTCAAAGTTTGTAACATCTTCGAGTGCCGGCCTCGATAGCATAGGGACTAGATTACTATCTCCCCGTTCCGAGGGCCGCCGGTTCGAGTCCGGCCGCGGGCATGGGTGCTTAAGTGTTGTATGTGAGTGTGCTTGGTGTATCCGTCCTATGGTGTGTCTAGAATTACTTAAAAGATAATATACACCTGGAGAAACTGAAAACTCTGGCTCCTTGAGCTAGCTGTATGGCTTAATGAAGCCAAATGGCAATTTAAAAAACTTCTTTGGGGCATAGTAATGGTATCACTGCTTATAGCAATTTATTGAAGTTAAGAAACAAATAAATAGTAGATTACTACCTTTACTCTCTGTTTGCAGATGACCGGTGAAGAGGATATTAACTATACGATGCGAAATGCGGTAGGGTAGCATGCGAAATGGGATAGAGGAGCATTCGAACTGGGATATTCCCACTAATCCCAGAAAACCTTAAATTTGGAGATACACTTTCTAATATTAGTTCTATTGCTGTAACTGTGCAAAGTTATAAACAACAAGTATTTCGGAAATATCGTCTAAGACGACGGTACAAGTAAGCTGGATAAAGAAAGTTAATTATCAGGAAAAAGACTGCTCAAAACTTACACCAGGTGCTGTGGTAAAATAATTATGTATTAGTATAAAGGTCAACATTCAAAAAAGAAAAAACAGAATAAATACTACATAGGGTGCAGAATGTTAGCATTTAACTAATAGCGAAAAGAAAACCGAAAGCCGAAGACAATGCCACGAATCACGAATTGGAAATGAATAAACAAGAACTTCCGCCCAACTCCAAATTTTTACTAATAGCACTTAGTGTGTAAGGAAGAGAAATGGCAGTGTTTATCTGCGACACACGCTTTCGACGGAAGGGAACCGACCTGTGTGCTTGTCCTGGAGGCGTCCTTGCCACCCTGCTGCCGGGGCGCCGAGTGTTGAGGCTCCCCGCTCGCTAGCGACGCTTCACTGCCGGTCCGAGTGTTTCCTTCTGCTGCCTCGTGTCGTACGAATACGCTGCAGGAATGTTAAAATCAGAAATACTAACCAGCATTTGTCAACTGTTTATTTCTCCAAGCAGAATTGAAGACCAATCTATTTTAAATTATCTAGAGCAAAGGTTCCCAAATTTACTATGCCCGAAGATACATTCATACATCGAAAAGACCATCAACCTCCGCGTGAAATAATTGCATAACAGAAAGAGACTTCAAAATTTATTTAAATTATAACACGTTTTAAAATACAAAAATACTTTTTTTTCCCAATGAGATGGGTGTAGCTTTTTAAGATCGCTATGTGCAGTTTAATTGAAATCCGTCCAGAAGTTTGACAGACAGACAAAAATTCTAAATGGTACGGTTTTAGCGTCTCTGTCATCACTAACTTGAAATTACTCATTTTGAAATAAATTTAATGTACAGACACACCTTTTCTACAATTTTATTAAATAGTATGGATTAAATTAAATTGATCATCTAGGTTTCTTTAAATTTATCAAATAAGTCATGTAAGATATATAGTTTTTTGTTTTAATTAAATTGTGCCTCAAATAATTGTTTTTACTTTTCAAAACTCCAACACTGCATGAACGAGCACCTAAGACCGATCGAACCATGCAGTTTTAGATAAAGAACAAACTTACCTATTAAGTATTGAATTATTATAATTTTTACCATTTTAAAAAGTTGAGCAAATAATTTCAAATTTAAGGCTTTCATTTGGATAACTGCTCAAATGAAATAATTAGTGAGCAATGCGTGCGTTCGGCAAGATTTGTCGCGACTAAATCTTGTTGCTGAATGACACAGGTAATTCGTTCTGTACGGCTATAGCCTGGAGAGACACGCTGGGAAGTTGCTACCAACACGGCAATGCTTAGAGTAGAAGAAGAAACCCGACACCCTCTACATGGTTATGCACCAACGCCATCGAGACTGAAGTCCCGACGGTGCTTGTTAAGGACATCAACGCCACTGAAAGGAACACCAAGCAGTGAAAGAATATCGGCCTGGGAGAAGAGAGTGCGGCGCTACATCGACTATATTAAACCGAATGAAGGTTATTAGCGCCCTGACTAATACCTGTAGTGAAAACGTGTCGTAAAACTCGATTGTCATCTGTGTGGCCGACCCCTTTAGAGTAGAATAAAATAAAATACTGACTAAAATACTGTCTGCATGGCCGACTGTAAAGAGGTTGGCCACACAGACTGCAGAACTAAATATAAAACAAACTATGGCTGTAGACTGGCCATAAAAGATAAAAACACAAACATTGACTGGTTGGCTGTAAAAGAGCCAACCAGATCCAAAAAAAAAAGAACTAACTGGTTGGCTGTAAAAGAGCCAGCCAGATATAAAATGTCAAACATAAAAACGTACACATAAATTCATAAAAAATAAGATCGGTTCTTGGATTGATGGTTGTAAAGGGCGATCAACCCAATCTAAAACTTAGGCCGATCTGCCCAAAATTTTTGGGAAAAGACTGGCCGAGCTACAAAGCTTTAAAACCTTGGCCACGTTGGCACTGTCATCGTTTAAAATATGGGACAGATCGTTGGATAGGCCAACGTCTGCCCTTAAATCTAAAAATATTACACAATCAGTTAAAATGTGGCGCACCGTCAAAGATAAGCCACAAACATTGCATAGAGGACAGTGCCCTATACGGAGGCGAGTAAGGAGAACCTCATCCCTCCTCGCCCGCTGAAAAGAGCTGCTCCACGGCTTGACGGTCGGTTTGACCAACCGGTGCTTATTATGCTCCACTTCCAGCCACTGCCCCTGCCATACCTCAAAAACAATTCTCTTTGCCGCCGAGGCAAGGTTTGATTTCGGGACCGGAGCAAAGTCGGTTTGGACCTTGTTGCAGGCTATCTTGGCAGCTTCATCTACTACCTCGTTCCCCATGATTCCCACATCGCCAGGGACCCAGCAAAATAAAACCTCCTTCCCACAGGATTGGAAGGAAAGGAGGGCGTCCTGGACCAAACGGTCTGCTGGGCACATGTTTCATAGCGCCTGAATACAGCTGCACATTAAATTCAGCTTATACCTGGTACCTATAGGTCGCTCGGGGGAACACTACGGAGCATCCTACTCCATTTACCTGCTTAGTCCCATCTGTATATACCGGGGTAAAATCATGATGTTGGTTTAGAAAATCGCTAAAAATCTTGATAAAATTACTGTCAACTGTAAACAGCTTGTTGTGTCGCGACAGTTCTAAAAGCGTTCTGAAACTCCTTAAAAGCCAGGGAGGAAATTTACTTCAACCCTGGTGACAAAACAAGGGTAGCTCAAATCAATATTCATCTAAAATAGCCCTTGCACGGTAGCTAAACGGTTTGGCTGCTCTTCGGGTATTATTATATAGCCGTTCGAAATTTGGGCGAATAACTACGTCGTACACGGGACTGCCAGGTGTTGTGGCAATATGCAGGTAGTGTCGCACCATGAGGAGGTGGCGGCAGATGGAAAGCGGCGGCTCACCAGAATCAGCACAAATGCTGGGTATCGGGCTGGTGTGGTGGGCCCCCGTGGCGAGTCGGATTCCTACATGGTGGACACTATCCAGTATCCGGAGATAACTGTCCCGTGCCGAGTCGTATAATCTGCATCCATACTCAAACCGCGACCGTACAAAGGCTCTATAAAATTGTAGCGGGCAAGAGTGATCAGCGCCCCATGACCTGCCTTTAAAACATTTAAAGCTTTTAGGGCTCTAGCTTTCACAGCTTTAAGATGTGGAAGCCAAATTAGCCTACTGTCTGAAATGAGACCCAATAACCGGACAGTATCAGTAAAACTTAAAACAATGTTCCTCAAGGTAAGGTGGGCCTCTGGTGAAAAACTTCTACGAGTAAAATGTACACACCGGGTTTTCTCGCCAGACAATCCAAAACCGGTGTGGACTGACCATTCATCCAGCCTGTTCAGCGCGAGTTACAGCTGCCACTCAGCGCTTCTCAGGCTGGACGATGTACAAAAAAATTAAAAAATCATCCACATATAAGGAGTACCGTATGGGAATCCTTATTACGGCTGAAATTCTATTAATAGCAATGGCAAAAGGGTCACACTTAAAACTGATCCTTGTGGAACACCGTTTTCCTGAATAAAAAGATCTGACACGTCACTGCCGACTCGGTACTGGAAGTAATAACATGATAAAAACGATTATAAAAAATGGGGAAGATTTCCCCGAAATCCCCATTCATGAAACTGTTTTAAAATAACGTGCCACCAGTTAGTATCCTAGGCCTTTTCAATGTCGAAAAATATATCTACGACGTGTTGGCTGCGGATAAACGCATCCTGTATTGCCGGTTCCAGCAGGATCAGATTGTCCAAGGTGTAACGGAGCTTCCTGAATCCACACTGAAAGCGGCTGAGAAGGTTTTGGGACTCAAGACACCAGATGAGGTGGTGGTTAACCATCCTCTACATTGTCTTTCCTACGCAGCTTGTCAGGGCGATACTACCTGCCAACAACTTATCCTTTCCAAGTTTTAAAATAGGGATCAAAATTGGTTCTTTCCACGAATCGAGGGTGTCCAGATATCGTTATCAGTATCTAGAAGGTACTCTTTAACATCTTTACTAAGATGCGTCAGCATCTGGTAATGGATCATATCAGGCACTGGAGCGGTGTCATTGGCAATGTTTAATGCCTACTCCAGTTCCCAGGACGAAAACTGTCTATTATACGCCTCGGTATCCGATGAATCGAAGTACAGCATGCGCCTTTCGCCAGCAATTCTTCGTCGCTGGCTCCGAAGATCCAAATTAGCGGACGAAGTGATGGCAGCGAAGTTCTTTGCCATTAGTTTCACTATGCTTCATTCGTCGGTAATTACACGTCCGCGATCCATTAATCCAGATACTGGTGGACGGTAGTACCTTCCAGATATGCGGCGGATAGACTCCCATACTTTTGCTGACTTAGTGGAACGATTAAGTCTACTCACAAAGGGCTGCCATGACCCTTTTCTTGCTCTCCTTAATCACCCGACGCGCCTTAGCTCTTGCTAGAAGGAACGCTCCCAGGTTGTCGGATGTAGGGTATAACCTAAAACGACGCAATGCCTAAAACGACGCAACGCCCGTCTGCGAGCCTGCACAACAGAACGACGTTTGTCGTTCCACCATGGGACAGGTGTCCTTCGTAGCGTTCCAGAGCATTTTGGCATGGAATCGTCAGCTGAATGGTGAACACTTCTGTGAAGTGATTCACATTCTGCTGTATACTCTCACGGGGCTGTAGTACAGCAGAACAGTGTAAAAGCTGCCAATCTGCATTGATGACGTTCAATTTGCGTCAGGTTTCCCCCTACTCACTCAACCTCTACATGCATCCATATAGGAAAGTGGTTGCTTCCATGAGGGTCGCGATGCACCTCCCATTGCACGGAGTCCGCAATTGAAGGAGAGCACAACGAAAGGTCAATGGCAGAGGACGAACCGGAAGCAGTGGTGAAGTGGGTCCTTTGTTATGTATTTAGGATACATACGCCTTTGTTCTCCATTAATCTACCAAGTGCTCGGCCTCTGGGGCAATCGCTGTTGGAACCCCACAGCGCACTGTGTGCGTTGAAGTCTCCTACGAGGAGGAATGGCCGAGTAAGCTGCCGCAATATGTCAGAGATGTCGTCATACTCGACGGGCGCATTCGGTGGTAGATAAATGGAGCATACGGTCAGTTTAATAGGACCGAGGATCCTCACTGCCACTGCTTGTAGATCAGAGGTAAGAGCGATAGATTCGGAGTGGACAGTGCTTCGAACAAACACAGCTACTTCCCGCTTCGTTCTATCACCCTCGGTATCGTACTTTCTTTATATATCATACCCTCTTAGCACTGGATCATGTGTTGGCCTAAAATGTGTCTCCTGTAAACAGAGACACAATGGATTAGACCGTGCTAAGGATTGGACTTCCTCCTTGTGAGCCTGAAAACCGCATATTTTCCACTGAAGTATGGGAGCCATCCTACCTATTTGACTTCACCAGCCCCTGTTCGGGTGGGTCCTCCGATTGTAATTGCCGAGGAACGGGACCAGGTTCGTCCACCAGCATTCTTACATCTTCAGGGTTCAAAGACGATTCTGGTTGTAAAAAGGACTCCGAGTCTTGGAGAAATTGCTTTCGCCGAGGCCTTCACCACCTCGTTTCCCTGCCACTGGGGAATCTGGTGGGAGAAGCAGAAGGGGACTTCACAAATACACTTGGGTCCGTATGCTTAAATTTGGAACCCTGAACTTTCAACACTGTTTGCCATCCGCTACTAGCTGATGCCGTTGCCGGCACTAGTTCTATTCTAGGTGCTGCTTCTGCTGTAGCAGAGGGAACTATTGTAGTGGATGGCTGCGCTTCTGCTTGTGGAACTGCTCGTGTCTCAGCGGTCGAGGTTTCAGACGTGTTGCCAGCGACATCCGTGGTCTTTGTTGTTAAGACCTTGATAGGTATGGCACCAGATTTGCACTGACAAGAGCACATTGGACTTGTGCACATGTCTGCAACGGACGTGTGCGTAGCAACACTTCGTTTCCTGACGGGAGCTGACAACGTCTTCGCGAAACTGGTTGTGAAAACGTGTGGTGCGAGAGCCTTATAGCGCTTTTTTGCTTCGCCATATGATAATCGCTCTTTCGTTTTCAGCTCCTGTATCTTCTTTTCTTCCAGATACACTCGACACTCCCTGCTCAAGGCTGGTTGTGATCCAGAGCAGTTTACACATACCTGTTGGAGGGTGCAAACGGCACACAGCTCATGTGGAGCCTTTCCACATTTCCCACATGTGGCGTTGCCATTAAAGTTCACCGTCGTATGATCGAACCTCTGGCACTTGAAGCAGCGTATGGGGTCCGGTATATACGGGCGAACGGTCAGATTTAAATACCCAGCCTTGATGGCTTTTGGCAACGTCAGAGTGTTGAACGTTAGGACGAAGGTGGCAGTCTTCTCAAGACTGCCATTAACCCTTTGCGTGATCTGACGAACCTCGACCACATGATCTGTTGACCACTCCTTAAGGAGTTCCTAGGTCTCTAAATCGATTAGGTCCTGGCAGGTGACAACGCCTTTTCTCGAATTTAGAGTTTTATGGAGTTAGCACTTTACTGCTATCTCCCCGAGCTTCTCAAACTAAAGGAGGAGGACAGCCTGCTTGTAGGTGGATGTTTCCTAAATCAGTGTCCCATTTCTCAGCTTTTTCAAACCTTTTAACGTTCCAACAATCCCTGTTAGACCCTTTTGTATATAGAAATGAGAGACATTTTCGAAGGATCCCTCCTTTCTTGTCATTATTATAAAGGCATCATCGATAAGATGACCCTTCTGTTGCTGTTCTCTGCCTCAGGAGGGCTTTCGACCCTCACCCGTTTACCTATCCTTTTGGCGTTAGGTTTCACCTTCGGCATGCCCAAGCCGCAGGTAGAAGGTGAAGATTTTGAATTTTTTGGGATTTTGTACCAAGAGTTCGGAGGAACTACATGTCGAGTGACGTGGAGCCACTGCATAACGCCACCAAGCCCAATACAACAGGGGTGCGGCAGGTTGTACGCTAGCGGGTGGTTTGCCTCACCATCCATCCACCTCCTCGGCTCGTTACTCACCTCGAGGTTGAGAGTTTTTGTTTTAATAGAGGTTTGCACCGTCCTCGCGATCCAGGCGATGAAGACAAGATCACCGTTCTCCTAGACACACAACATTCCACCGCCACGCCCTACGGTGGTCGTTGAAGCATGTTAGGAATTTACGATGTGGTAAATTTGCGGCGCTCAAAATTTTTCAGCTCGGATACCGCGGGTTCGCCAACCCGTAACTGGTATTTGCATACGAGGCCCCTGCAAAAGGTCCATAGAAAAGGGTACTTTCAGATTACCCGAATTTTCCAATATTCAGGCCTACGTTTCCAATTTTTCCTTCTCTAAAAACCTTATTCGGACTGTTGCGACCATTTAAAAATATTATCCACATCAGTCCATTCAAAAAAATATTTTCCAATTTTCCTGTCAACTTTTACAATTTTTCTTTAAACTTAAAATCTAAAAACCTTATATGGTCTATTTCGAACATTAAAAAAAAAAAAAATAGCCAAATTGGTCCATAGAAAAAGTTCTTTCAGTTTTTCCTGAATTTTCCGGCAGCTTTTCCAATTTTTCTTTCTCTAAAAACCTTATTCGGACTATTGCGGATATTTAAAAAAATAGACAAATCTGTCCATAAAAAGGGTACTTTCAGTTTTACAGACTTTTCCAATTTTCTGAGCAACTTTTCCAGTTTTTCTTTCTCTAAAAACTTTATTCGGACTGTTATGGAGATTTAATAAAAGTTATACAAATTGTTCCAAAAAAGGTACTTTCAGTTTTACAGAATTTTCCAAATTTTCAATTTTTTTCCGGGAAACGTTATAAATTTTTCTTTCTCCGAAAACCTTATTCGGACCATTACGAAAATTAAAAAAAAAAATAGTTAAATCTATCCAGGCTTTCCCAAGTGATGTGATTACCATTGAACAGTGTTTCATTTTTATTTAATATAAACAGGTCATCGGCGTAATTTCGTAACTTTTGGCACAATCGTAGGTAGATTCATAAATTAGGATACTTGCGTGATATTTCTCGGTAACACAGTAAATCGTATTTTAAAACTCTGCAATTCATTTGAAAATTTCCTTGAAAATTTTAAACACTTGTTGAAGTAGAACAGCGTGTGCATTAATTTAAATAAACGCCAACTGCTCTGTTTTTAGAAGTTGATACTGTTATGCAGAGACAACACAACCAAGTCCAAAGATTAATGCCAAGATCGGGCATTCAAGTTTCTTCGATTATTTGAACCGCATGAAACAAGAATTACTCAAATCTTAGATTTTTTTCTCTCAGCAACAAAACATGGTTTCTTTCACAGATTGATGGTGCATTAATTTTAGACAAGACAGACTACAAAACAAATATGCTTTTATCAACTTTTGAGAGTGAATAGTTTGAGTACTAAAGAATTTCGATTATATTAGTGACTGGAATTGGTTTGTTGAAGAGTTAAAAAAGGGAAGGCGAGAAGAGTCAGCTTACCAGGCACACAAGGTAAAAAAAGATTTTGAAGTGTCTTCTAAAGCCTTTAATTGTATATGTCTTGGTGACATATTTGATAGTAAACTTAACTGAACAGGACACTGGGCTAGTGGCAGAGAGAGGTTTCAAAATCATTTATTGGAGAGAGCAATGAGGGGGATGAGTCATGAAGATGAGGAAATTGAGCTGAAAAACCTTGTAAGACCGTTGCTTGCATATGGAGGTGTAGGATAAACGTAACGCCGCAATCTGTTGATGGATTATTATGTAACTCGATGAGACAAATAAAAAATGAAGAATAAATTTTTTTGATATGCTGCCTAGTTCCCGAGATATTTTGTCTCAAATGTGAGATGTTTTTGGTTGAAATTCAGAAGAAAAAATTGGTCAAAGTCAAATTTGATGATGGATTCTTATTTAAAAAGACGAGACAAATAAGAAATAAACAATACAAATTTTCGATATCTCACCTAGTTCTCGAGATATACTGTATCAAAAGTGAGGTGTCTTGAGTTGAAATACAGAAGAAAAATTTCGCAAAAGTCAAATTTGATGGTCGATTCTTATGTAACACGAAGAGACAAATCGAAAATAAAGAATAAAATTGTTCGATATCTAGCTTAGTTTTCGGGATATACTGTCTCCTAACTGAGGGGATTGGGTTGATATTTGGCCTGGACCAAAAATTAATTCTGCCAAAGCCACAATGAATTACATGGTGGACATGCAGAATGGATATTTCAGTTTTATTACTACCACTTGTGGTTAGGTTGAAATGCGGCCTAGACCAGAGTAAAAATAATTATCTTGTTACCATACATCGTAAGCTTAATTGGGAATACCTGGAAATAGTTTACATCGCGATACACGTTTTGTAACCTAACATGGTTCTCATTAAATTATTAACGATAATAGATAAATTCTTTGTCCCTTATGTATGCAACAACAAAACCATTCTGGTGTAGACTGCATTTAGACCTAACCACAATCTCCACTAAATTGCCGCTACAGAATCAAACTATGTAGACACATCCACACACGTGTATTTGAATCGCAAACTGAATTTGGGGTAACAACATCGTTTGTTTCTTCAAGATTCCTAGATGGCACAAGATGGCATTATAAAATACTTAGACACATAAGAAAATGAAATAATCACAGCATCAAACACAATGTGAACTTAGCATTTGTATGGATTCGCAATATGGCCGCGGCCGCCACCGCGCATGCGCAGTATCAGCCGAGAGTTTAGAGGCGGCGTCACAGATTTAACGTCATTTCTCCTCCATATATTTCCTTCCTCCATGAGCGAGGGAGGTAAAATAGTATCTTAGTTTGTAAGAATAGATGAAAAGTATCTTTGGTTGAGAGGAGTCGTGCTCAAGCGTTCGTGCGGTTTGGCTCGCGAGCGGGCGCTGCGAGTGATTGTTAATTTTTGTAGCAGGGCCGGATTAAGACAGCGCGGGGCTGGTAGCAAATGTGAAGAAGAGGCCCTAGATTTTTGCCGTCCGGAGGAAATAGGCGCGGGCCCCCCCCCCCCCCCCCCCTAGAGGAGGCGCGAGGCCCGTAGCATTTGCTACCTCCTGCTACGTGGTTAATCCGGTACTGTTTTGTCGCGAATAATGTAAATTGAAATTATGTTACGCCGTGATTGATTTGAAAAGTATCTCTGAATTGTGACTCGAGCTGTGTGTTTTTCTTTAAGATATTGATTAAGAGATCCTTTATAATTATCACGTGGGCATAATTGCTGACCCAGCGATAATTATCATTAATTTAACAAGAACTGTCGGTTTGCAGTGTTAGAAGTGGTCATAGATCTAACCAAACACAACATGCCGTAACTTAGTTTGGATGTGGAATGAAATTTTGATAGTAAAGCCGTCGGTTTACTACATGCGCACAGGTTGAACAGAGCTAACAGAAAGGTTAAACTATTGATTAATTAACGAATAAAAGCCACATTGCAAACGGCGGCAGTTCACAATACCCGTAACAGAGTGAAACATTTAATTAATAAGTCAAGGCTAACAATACTTTTCCCTCATTATTTAAAATCAAGCCTAAGTTATTCAGTATTCACTTGATTGCACAATAGCTAGTAAGGGTTTGATTTATTACATTGAGTACTAGTATCTCTCAAGCAATTTTATACTCGTTGCCTCATACAAGTCATCTGAAAGGTTCTGATACCATATACAACTAAGCTTTTCACATCCGATTTTGGTAATACTAGAATACACGATACCGCTAGAATTACTTTCTTCCGCGCCAGTGTTCCTATACAGATACAGAAACAGCCAACGCAGCAGATGAAACAGACACTACGATCCTGGCGTTTATCGTATTCAAAGTCTTATCCTACGAATATTATTAGTTCAGAGATCATATGAATGCACAGCAATTTTTCGTGCGACATCTTTTCATTCTTATTACTACAGCAAATACCCATAAGCAAACAGAACCACCGGTATCGTAAAATTCAGAACCCTGATTTCTATGCAATAAATTCAGTATTACCAGCCGCTCTTATCGTCCTAACTGTGGCGAGAGGGGCGAGCTACTCACAGCGGCTGCTCCCTCTCGAACTCGTCGCGGACGTGCTTCATGAGCGCCAGCACGCTGCCGGTGCCCGCCGCCATGTAGCGGTCCAGGTGCTGCGTGTAACCAGCCTCCAGCCGCGCCGGCAGAGACCCGCCCCCGCCGCCGCCGCCGCGGATCGCTTCCCTCAGCTCCTCCTGTAAACACCAACAAGCAGAATGTTTATTTACATTTGCAAACTCAGAATCTCTCCTTAGATTTTTGTGTTTCATTACTATTAAGGGAATACCATTAATTTATAGTTCGGATGGTTGCATCAGACCTGTCGAGAGATTGATCGCAGTTAAAAATTGAATATGGGAGACTTCTGACAATTCAATTGTAGAAATCTTAAAAGATCGAAATATTGTGCTACTGTGAAACTTTCGATGAATGAAAACCAAGATGCTTCAAAGTATTTATGAAACTATGCACTCAGACTGCAACGAGATACAAGCCTACTGAATTTATATCCCCTTGGCAATGGCTCTTAAGCATAATATAGTTCGCGCAGTGTATTGTCTGTCGCTTCTTTCGCATTAATTAGCAGATCATTAGTTGATACGAAATTCGTTGTGCGAAGTCTGGACGTAATTGAGTTTTGTACAATCTCCTACCACGTATGTCCAGCACGTCCTAAACAATATAACCAATAACCAGTTACACCGAAAATTTGTTTTATCTCTGGGCAGCATTTCCCACCTTTATCTCAAATCATTCGAACTCTTAATTATCAACCGCTAGTTTCTCACTTTTTTCTGGTTGGGAATGAGATTACAGAAAATTCCGTTTCTTCCGGTCATAACAGTGTTTGGGAATCACCTGACAATCTGTCCGCAAAAATAATCACCAAAGATCATGAAAAATCTATCGGATGTTACATCAAATATTTATCTAGAAACGTGGTCAAATGAAGCTGAGGGACCATCGGAAAGATGCAGCTTGGACGAAAATATCCAGTTTTCAGAACTATAGGAAATCAAATCCACAAATTGATGAGTCAATCGCTGCATCATCGGAGTACCATGAATGGAAATAAATATTGTTCTGAGCATAAAGTAATAGACGACGAATCGACGAATTGAATGAACCAGTGCGTGAGGGTAATGCTGCGTCTAGCATTCCATAAGAGACGAGTTCAAATCATTGTTCCCAATCCTCTCTCCCTCTAAATACTTCGAAATCGACGAGACATAAAGACCTAACAAAAAACTTTAGGCTCAGCGAAATATACACTAAAGTAGCGTTGTGGGTGGTGAGTTTAAAAAGATTCAGTTTTTTTTTTAACAATACTAACTCAGTCATTCAATTTTACATAATTTAAAATGCTGTAGAAACCCAGTTAAGCACCTTAATTTTCCGAAGTAAAAATTCCTGTTACGAATTTTGGTCTTTACTAATCCATTGGTGCTACATAATTCGTCAACAGGAGCCGTTAAAGCATTCGCTAACAAGGAACTGTAAGGAAATATACAGTGATATACCAAGAAACGAACGATTTATTTGCTTTAAGTAATTAGGTTTGCGGACTAACCTCAAATATACATATATATACTCCACAGTTCACGAAATATCGGGCAGCACAGGGTGCTTTGCACCAAAACAATTACCCTCTCCCCCCCCCCCCCCCCCCGCCACTCACCCCGTAACAGTAGAAAGGAGAGCTTATGTATAGACATCAATACCTTACTAGCATCACTTTATGTCATTCCAACCAAATACATTGATGACAAGTATTTAACGGCTGTCCTAAATGGAAGTATATATAGGGTAATGTACGTCTTAGGCTTGACGCTCCCGCCCATCTGCCGTTTCGTATTATATGTGAGGCTACAGCAAACAGACACCTGACCAGGGTCGAACCTGGGTCTGCGACAACGTCTGGACGTACCAATACCGGTCTGTCCTGGGCTTGGTTCGGGCAGTGAACAGGGGCGTAGCAACTATGGGGCTAGGCGGTGCAGTGCACCGGCCCCCTACACTCAGGGGGCCACCAACCATATCTCAGGGGCCCTCAACCGCACCTCTGGGGACCCCCAAGCGCAGTTCAGAGGGCCCACGGCGACCTTTTTTTTTAGCTCTACCGTCGTCTAAGGGGGCACCTGAGACACACCGGAGCCCTTGTTGACCTAGCTACGCCACTGGCAGTGAATCTCCATATTTTAACTGTACTTCAAATGATACTTCACATACGTTTAGCTAAATATTACGTAAACGTGATAATTATACTTCTATACTCTAACAGCCTTCACAGACATGTAGGTTCCGAGGTATTTATAAATTGTGTAATGACGCCGCTCCACGTCTCTTCAGCGTTACAAAGTGTTGCCGCTGAAATCAAATTTAATATAGAGAGCACTTACTCCAATTAGGATTCATTGCACTCTGAATTTAGGGCACTTTTAATAAAATAGTAACAATCTACGGCGAAATACTCGCAAAATAACATTTACTTGTTTCGTTTGCCACCTGAATTTTATTAGATGCAAATGTATATGTATATGTTCCTTTGGGCCAACTAAAACCAAGTTAAGCCTTTTTTTTTTGCATGAATTTGCAGTGGATTTGTTCGCATCAGTGTTAAAACTAGAGTCGTTAGCCCTAGAGGGGATCTACAGTTTAACGCGGAATCCGAACCACGGAAGAGTTCTGGCGTACTTCGTATTACACAATAAGCTGTGCCATAGGTGAAGGTCGGGTTAATCCCCGCCGAGACAGGGATACGAACCGAGGACCTTTCGATGTCCCGTCAGATGCGTTAACCACTGAGCCACCAAACCGCGCATTAGATGGAAATATTTTTAGTATTTGTTTAAATAATGTAGTTTATACGTGAGAAATTTCAAGTTCTTATGTAGAGTTTTCTAGATATCTCTGCTAATAAGAAACAGTTTCTGACAACTTTGACGACTGTTCACATTTTTTTTCCAGTGAAAAATGAAGTATCTTATTTCTAAGTTTGATAAGCTTTAAATATTGATAACTTGCTCCCTGGGGGAGGAAATAAAATCTGGCCTCTATTTGAGCAGGAATATACTAAAATATGATGTTACAAAATTTTAAATGCGATATTGTCTATTTGGTCATCGGGATACATGCCACTTGTAAATGTGCAATCCCTTAAGATTGCCAGGTGACAACTGCACAGTTTTTCTTTGGCTGCGGAACCCTAAATATAAAATGAGTAAGTATTGAAAATAATCGTGTTGCTTCATGATGTCAACTAATTGCTATTTAATGAAATTATCTATTCTTTATTGCTTGAAGTCAGTTTTGCCAACCGATACAAAGTCGTGTGGAGTATACGGTGTATATCGGAGGTGGGAATCGTGGAATCTATACATACGTGTGTCTGTGACATTTGTATCAGTCTCTTAACTCTTCTGTTAGCTTTAGAGGAATGTTTGTGAGAACTGTCATCTGTTGTCTCAACGTCGTACTGTGGTCAACGGAACATAGGTCAGGTCGTCGGATGATCGTTTCAAGAACAAGATTTCAAAACTTTCACTGTTCATGTTATTTTCCTGATTGACGTCTTTTCCAATAACTGGCATCATACAGATTTCGGATAAGCTAAAATTAACTAAAGCAAACATAAAAAAGCTGATTCTGGTATTTATTTTTATCAAATTATCTCCCAATAGCAATTAAGGTTACTTCCTTTTTTATAAACCTATCTGTAATCTGCACCACGCACCCCTTAAAATCTACTTAACGTGGATAGTATTTCAAAGCAACATAATATTTAAATGCAGAATTGCTCGACAACGGAGAAGAAGTTCATGTTACTACTTTGCCACATTACTCTTCTGGCCATGAAATTTTACTACAAACCCCATTAATTGAATGAATTTTAAAACTGGCGACCATACCTTGTTAGTAACCAAGTGGAGGATGTATGTTTCAAGACATCACATATCTTCCTGCCAGGTTGACATAACATTTGATATTAAACTTAGTTGGGCAGAACACGTAGGGGATAAGCTAGCGAGAGGTTTAAAAATCATTCAAGTGGTTGCACGACTTTCTATGCTTACGGAACTATCTTCTAGCAATATGGGTTAACTACTTCGATATAATGTCTTCGAGTTTCCCACTCACATTTTACGGAAAAGTCAATACAAGTTTAATTAAAAATAAAGAAACATGAGGCAACTGTAAAAATACTACAACTGTTGTCAGTACACGAATAATACAAACATAAACCATGCGGTCTTCTCCTAGAGCATAGGTGTCAAACTCAATTTTGCAGAGGGCCGTATATAAAATTTAGAATGTGTAGGTGGGCCAGATTCAAATAAAAAGAGAGGAATCGAGTGAAGTCTAAAAGCTCTAAAGAACATGATTCTTCTTTCTGTGTCACATTGCGATCGCGGGTCGCATCCTTGACATGCCTGTCCTAGAGGTTGTAGTTAGTTTGAAACGCAGCCTAGACCAGTAGAATAAAATTCTGGAAAATCATGCGTGATCTCGTAAATGCCGTATTTGTTTACAACGAAAGCAATTGATTTCCTGTATCAATATAACATGGCTGGCGTAGTTGAAAGAAATCAACTAACATTTTCTGTTGGTAAATTTCATACGACTTTTTTCTGACGGAGAGAAGATGAAATGTTAATAACACAATACAACAGAGGAATTAACCCTCATTTCTAGCGATTAATATTAATTTTTTAGCTCTGGCGGCATCTAATAGATGCGCGACGCAAACATATTTCGATATTTTTAATTTAGTTTTTGTCTATTTTTCGCAAAATTTGTGTGTGGAATATGAAAACGACATAACGAAGCAGTTAATTCAAATTCCAAGAGGCTAGTACCGTTTCTGGCAGATGGAAATAGTCGTGCAATCTCCATACTCGGGTACGGTGACGAGGGGATGCATCAGGAAAGTGAGAGAATTAGGTTAGTAAACCTGGGTCAGACCACTGCTCGAGTATGGTGGATTAGTATGGCGCACAAATTTTATGTACCAAATACAACATTCCGAGGATTGGGGGGGGGGGAGCTTTCTTGTAAAAAAATAACTGCAGAACGCAATTAGTAAATGATGAGGGATAGGTACTGGGTTGGGTATCAATGAAAGACAGGTATGCTAGATGTATATGAAGCATATATACTGGCAACGAGGTACGCATGGATATTGCTAGAAGGAGGAGGAGTAGAACGTGGCAGGAAAGAGAAGAGCATGTCCACAAGTTGTCACTAAATTTCAGGCGTAAAATTTTAATTTAGTAACTAACGAAGACGGGGATCGGAATAAATTACCATGAACAATTTACCTGAATCACAGAGAATTTAAAATTAATATTCATAAAGGGAACAAGCAGGCAGATGTTCTAATAGCCCTGAAAGTAGATTAAAAAAATAATCACGATTCAAGAGCTTGGGGTAATTGTCATCAGCATATATGCTCCATCTCAATTAAACCGTCCTTAGAACATGCAGTTGCTCGCGTGCGACATTGCACCGCCAAAGATGTTGTCAACAACAGAAACGTTGACCAGAGTCTGATCTGCCTTAAGGAAAAATAGACATCAGAGTATTAGAAAATACAGCAATAGTATAATGGCATCAACTAAACTTTTGAAAAGGGTCTACTGTAGAATGCGATTCCGCTGAAACAACATTCCTCCGCGCGGACTAAAGAGTGATAACACTACAGTAGTTCAATCACAGAACGTATTATTTTCAGCCAGTAAATAGGTTGTTATGCTCCCAGGGCCATTAATTTCAAGCACTATAATACACCCTAGACCAGCACTATATAGCTAGAAATACTTTGGAAACTATTTCTAACCATTGTCTTCTGTACTATGATAATTCCTCGCGCAGAGTAATGTTGCAGAGGAATCGCGATCTCCAGCAATCCATTTACAATTTCTATCTGCCCCATGGTAGGTTTGCTCCTATCAATTGCCAAATTAAAAAAAAAAAAATAGAGGACTTGGGTTAATGATAAGCACTGCCTCAGCTATTTGTTGTAAAACTATTAATCGTTTATATTAGGAATAACACCTTGTACCCACTGAGTTATATCTTAAGATGTTCATTGCAAGGTCATACACTGTAGAATTATGATTCCAGATATGTCTGTTCGGGATTACTCAATACTTCAGGAGACAGCAATATCCGATGCCATAATACTCGCTCGCTGACTCATTTATAGGTGTAGAATAAAAGCTCCCCCCCCCCCCTCCCCAAGAATAAATTATAAGGAAAGTGTTTATAAAATATCAGAATCATGGAACAGCTCATTCTATTGTTTTATGAATTTTCCATATTTTGTTCCTTTTTTTGGGCATTTGTGGTGACATATTTTTCTCCTCAAAGAATATATCCAACCGAACGAATTCAGACAGTAAATATAGTTTCTTGTAGGATTACTCCGGTTGTGCAGCCAATTTGAAAACTAATTAGGAGATGATTTATAGGGGGTTGTGATCCTGGCTGCTTGGCATTAAATCCAAAGTTACTGTTGACGTACCTCGACCTCAATGATGAACTGCATTTCCAAGTTAACCTGCTCGCGAGCCATGACTCCCGCCGTCAGCAGCAGCTGCAGGCGGTGCTCTCGCGACAGCTGGCGCTGCCACCTGGCCGCCACCTGCCGCACCCACTCCTCCATCCGCCGCTGCTGCTGCAGCAGCAGGTGCCTGCGCACCCGCTGTCGCCTCCGCTCGAACGCCTGCCACCAATCCTCCGCCTGCTGCATTTCGGCTGGACTGACCACTGCCCAGGCGACCTTTGTTTCCTTGTTTATCTAACTGCAGTCACAAGCACACTTCCAGTAAATCGGCTGTCGGATAAACGAGGAAGGCAAAGTGACGACGGCTCATAGATGTCGCATATATAAAAACTTTACCTTTTGTGCAGCAGACTCAATTTACAGGTTCTTCCAACTTGGAAGGAGACTATCGAAGGTCATAATAGACGGGGAAAAATCTAAGTAACCTGTAAAATTAAAAACCTAGTAACTGCGTTTGCAAGCGGTTGTATGAATCAACCGACGCATAAAACCATCCCCGTAGTTGCGTTCGCAGAGACACCCTGACGGTGTTTGGGTGCCTGCAAGGGATTAGTTTTTCGAGACCTGGTGCCAAATTTTAAGCATTTGGCATTAGGGCAGTGACAATGTTTTGATCAGACAGTCATCCAGTGTACCTAAATTTATTCTTAATCACAATTAACAGCTTTTCAGTACGATGTCAATTACTAAATTTAGTTATCCCTATTTCGATGTATTGAAGCTGTTAATTTCAATTAAAGTTCATCTAAAGTAGGGTTACCAGACGTCCCCGTTTGCCGTGGATAGTTCCCGTATTTAGCTCTCTGTTCCCAGTCAGATTTCGTCCCCGGATTTTTTGTGTTGTCTCCAGAATTTTTTTTAATCAAGCGAGAGTTTTTCAAAAGCTCTGGTTTGTTAATGCATTCGTTTGAAGAAAGAAATACGAAGCGCACTTCTTTCCTTGTACGTGCCCATGGAGGAAGGAAATATATGGAGGAAAAGTGACATTAAATCTGTGAAGCAGGCTCTAAACTCTCGCGCATGTGCAGTGGCGGCAACGTCGATATTGTGATCCCAAACAAAGGCGATGTTCACATTGTGTTAGCTGCTATGATTATTTCATTTTGTAATGTGTATAAGTGTTTTATAATGCCATCTTGTGTTGCATACGGTTGCACAAAAAGGCAAGAGAGGAAGGAATCCGGAATATCATTTCATAAGTAAGTTGAATTCTAATTATCGTTGTTGAAGTGGGAGGTAGGAATTACAAACTTCGATGTCTGTCTATAAATATTTAGTCATAGCTCTCAATGGGATGAATTTGTTCTCAAATTTTTGTTAGTATAGTGTAGAAAATCAGCATACCTTGCTATTTTGCACATAATAGACTAGCATTACTTTTTAACGAGTGTTGAAAATGAGATTTAAAGAGGTATGTCCAGGCCGCATATCAACCCAATCCCAGTATATCCCGAAAACTAAGCAAGATTTCGAAACATTTTATTCTTTATTTTAGATTTGTCTCGTCGTGTTACATAAGAATCGATCATTAAATTTGACTTTTGCGAAATTTTTCTTCTGCATTTCAACTTAAGGCACTTCACTTTTGATACAGTATATCTCGAGAACTAGGCGAGATATCGAAAATTTTTATTATTTATTTTTTATTTGTCTCATCTTTTTAAATAATAATCTGTCGTCAAATTTGACTTTGACCAATTTTTTCTTCTGAATTTCAACCAAAAACATTTCACGTTTGAGACAGAATATCTCGAAAACTAAGCATGATATCAAAAAATTTTATTGCTTATTTTTTATTTGTCTCATCGAGTTACATAATAATCCACCACCAGATTGCGGCGTTAGAGTCCCCTTGAGATTTTTGTACATATACCCCGTGTCTGTATGGGATCGGCATAGCCCCCCACTCCTCCTCCGCCCGGCTTCACTTCAATGCGTGGTGAAGGTCTCTTGCGTCGTCTCCATATATTTCCTTTCTCCATGTACGTGCCTAGGAATAAAAGAAAATTACAAGGCTGCTGCGTCTTGTACACAACATCTTTGCTGTATGCAACAAGTCTGTCTGTGATCCTCTTTGGAATTCGTAGATAGTTCAATACTGACAATATGTACTGTTGCAGCTAGCAATTGTTATATTTCGTTCAGTAGCTCCAAAAGGGTTTTAATTTTCGCGTTACCTCTTTATGTTAGGCTATATTTTATTGATGTCCGCTCCATAAATAATAAATTCCTCTATAGGTATTGGACGTTTTGGCTCCTGTTTTGGAGGAAAGCTATATTCTAATTGCAGCGGTTGACAACACTACATTTCGTAAGAACGGAGACTTTCTGGTGTATGCTGAAATCAGTGAAGAAGCTCTTGTTACCTCTAGAAGAAGATGAGTCATGTTCCAATATAGAATTCCTCAACACGTCGTATGACTTTTACGACAATTTCATACGATACCTTCGACGCAACAATTAATTACTTCTTGTGAAAAGTGGATGGGGTTGCTTTAGATGAAATTTAGAATGTAAGAACGGAGACTTTCCCGGCGTATGCTTGAAACGAAGTCTTCACGGGCGTACCGCCGGATAGTGTTTTGAAAACACGATATTTCGACGACTACCTCCGTCGTCCTCATCAGGTGTCGAGACATCTGCACAGGTCGGCTGACCGTCGGATACTGAGACAGGCCGTCGTCGTCGTCGACTGGAGGTTTGTGCCTCCACGGCGGGCCGTAGCGACACTGGACGCATTGGGCATTCCCTGCCCCTCCGTCCTTTTGCTTAGTATGTTGACTGTGAATTTATGCTGTTAATTTTGGCGAAGGTCGGGCCGGCTGTGTGTAGGGGAGGGAGTTGCTTCACTGTCCGGGTCTACAACGGCTTGAGGGTGGCCACCAGCTGTGCCAGGTCTGACACAGCTCTGAGAAGTTGTTCCTGGACGGCCGCTTGGCCTCCTGTATCGTGGCGTGTGCCGCGTCGTTGCGGCGGGTGCCCGCTGCTGCCTGCACACACAGCCACCATTCTCTGCCATTTCTTCAAAAGGCAGTGTTTTATGGGAGTTGTTATCCTAGGATATTTTCTCCTATTAGCAAGGTTGGTCAATTCTTCTGAGTTTGTTTGTCTTTGTGTTGGTGCATTAGTTTATTAAGCTCAATGGTCTTTTATGTCAGTCCGCTGAAATATCATACTGGCCGATATTTTTGATAATTTGATTTTTATTATACTTCTGGGAGCTTTTGTAGAATGATTTTTCCAACAGCCTGAATCTATTCAGGAGCATAGGCAGTGCAGTAGCCTCGTGTAGGGCATCGGTCGGGAATTGACGTGGCAAGTGTAGGGCTCTCTTTAATGCCCGGTTTTGAATGACTTGTAGCTTTTGTATTTTATGATTTGCGGCGTATGCCCATACGGGACATGCATATTCCATGATTGGTCTGATAAGGGTAGTGCAGATTTTGAATCCAATAGTTGGAGGTAGTCGACTATTAAAATTGAAGAGTGGGTAGAGTTGTTGTAGTCTCGCGCTCGCTCGGCATATGACTTCCTCTATGTGGGCGTGCCACGTTAGTCTCCTAATGACCCCTAGATAGCGAACAGTTGTAGACCAGGGGGATGTCTTTGACATTGAGGTGTAATAGAGGATGCGGTATCACCGGTAGCGCTGGGTCGCATCTTCGCGTAAGTATTATGGCTTGCGTTTTAGCAGGATTGATTTCTATTCTCCACCTCCTAGCCCAAGATTTCTGTAGGACTTCCCGGAGGCGTCGAGTTACAATAACTCTGCTTCTGCTGAGAGAGAAGTATGTGGTGTCATCTGCGTAGGTCGCACATCGGCGGTGTACAGTGTGTATAGTACTGGTCCGAGTACCGACCCTTGTGGGAAACCAGCCCGGATCCGTCTTCTAATTGAGAAAGCATTGTTGACACCGACACTGAATGTGCGGCTGGTGAGGTAGCTCCTAATAAGTTTCACATACGGGCCTGGGAACCTCTGTTTGTAGAGCTTGAGCAGAAGTCCCGAGTGCCATACCGAGTCGAACGCTCTAGAGATGTCAAGTAGCACCAACCCGCAGTATTTCTTGAAATTAAAGGCTCTGGTAGCTTTCTCGACAACTCTCATGAGCTGCTGAATGGTGGAGTGGCCTTTTCTGAATCCTATCTGGTGGTCTGGGATGATACTGTTTGCTTCTATGTGGGTGTACAGTCGTTTGAGTAGCAGTCTCTCAAACACCTTACTAATGGCTGGAAGGAGGCTAATAGGCTGGTAGTGTTGAGGGAACAGTAGGTCTTTCCCGCTCCTATGTAACCGTGCGACCACTGCTGGTCACTCCTTGGATGGCAGGCGAGGCTGCCCGGGCGCGGTGGTGGGGAGGATGCTGCGCGCGCCGCATGGAGTCTGGCTGGCAGCTGGGCGATCTTGCTGTCGTTGCAGTTAGGGGCTTCGTATGGAGCCGCGTCTTCTTAGCTGACGATTTTCAAAAATTGCGCCTGGTGACGCAACCCGCGAATGCGGCTGAGTGCGCAAGTCCGCAGTTGGCACATGTTGGTGTCGCGTCTCGTGGGCGCCTGCATATTTTTATGTTATGTTCGTCCCCACAACGAACGCAACGTTCCACTGCACTACAATCCTTGGCTCTGCGGGAGAACCGTTGGCAACGGTAGCATTGTTGGAGTGCAGCTGACGGGCGCTTCTTGGGTTCGACCCTGACATCTCGGCCGAGTAGCGCCTTTACTTGAAGGACTGTCGTGGCAGGAGGATCTGCTGTGAAGGCGACGAGAGGGAGCCGCTCCTCGGTGCTCGGTTTCACCACGGGGACGACGTCCCTCACAGTTAACCCGTGCTCCTTGAAGCCCTTGACGTCCTCCTCCGTGGTTGTCGTTTCCGGCAGCCCACGGACCACCAGGCGGCGTGGCTTGCCCGCATGTCTAACCGTATAACTGAGAACTTGCTCGTCCAGATGGGCTGTGACGGTCTCCAGGTCAGTCGGGCACGAACAGTTGACCAGAAGGCCCTCAGCCGCTAGCCAGGTGAAGATGTCCAGCTCCGTTATTTCCCATAACTTGACGGATAAGGCCCCACAGTCCACTGATGAGCTGACGACCAGCTGCTGCACAGGGCAGGCGGCGGTAAGCGGCTCGTCGTTGCTACAGTCGACGGGTTTGTCGCCGGATTCGCCGACAGATTGCTCTCTACTGCCCTCTGGTATCGTTGTAACTGGGGGAGTTTCTTCTGGTGGTGGCCACAGCATGTACTCCTTGACCGCTGTCCAGTATAGGTCCTCAGCAAAGCATTCTGCGAAGATCAGCGGGAAGGGCATGCGTTCATTCCTGGCTGCATTTTTCATCAACACGGCATGGTGTGATGCGTACTTGGAGTCGGTAAAAGTTAGTTTGAACTTTTTATAGGTCGTGCATGGTATTTCCCATTTGTACACGCCTTGGCCAAATGTGGTGGCAATAAAGACCTTCCATGGTTCATTGCCTGGCGCCAGACTAGCTTCCCATCTTTCGAGTGGAAAATCATCGAAAGCGTTCCAATGGACTTTGCCATGGAATTCAGAAACTATCTCTATAGTGCAGTGGCAGCTGTAGGACATCGTGGCTATCACAATGTGCGTGCGCTCAGCTTGAGAGACCCCCAAGTGCCGCACCTCCTTATATAGGCCAACGGCTCTCTCCGACGCCCGCGCCCGGTGGCTGGCAGTGAGTGGGCGGGGCTTCAGTTGTTCGTTGCGGGCCGAGGAAATTAATATCGGGTAGTTCGTGGCGTTTGCTGAACATGCGTGCCATGCTCTCTGCCTCGCTAAGACATAGTCCACTATCTCTGTTGTAAGTATCAGCCAATCGAATTTCAATCCTTTCTTTGACTATGGAATCCCAAAAGTATGAGGTCCTAGCCAATGTCGTAACGTTGTAGAAGTCAACCCTGTGGCCATGGTTGTACACATGCTCGGCGATCACTGACTTGCAATAATTGTCCCAGGCGAAGATAGCGTTTGTGTTCTTCACACCGGTTTTGTACAGTGCGGATGGTTTGACCGATGTAGCACTTTCCACACTCGCACGGGATGCTGTAAATTCCAGGAACTCTGAGGCCAAGATCGTCCTTAACTGAGGGGAGGTAGTCCCAAATTTTAGCAAGTGGTCGGTAAAACCATTTAATTCCATGCCGTACGAGAATTCTGCCAATTTTCTCCGAGGTGTTTCCGGCGAAAGGCAGAAAAGTTGTGACCTCAGCCATTTCTTCCTGATGGAGTGGATTTTTCTCCGGGTTGCGATCAATTGCTCCTCTTATCTGCCTTTCGGTGTAACCATTCCGCTTGAAGACAGTTCTTAGATGTTCCAGTTCCTGTGGTAGGCATTCTTTGTCAGAAACCGCCCTAGCCCTGTGTACAAGCGTATTTAGAACATTTTGACGTTGCACAGGATGGTGAAAACTTCTGGCTCCCAAATATTGGTCCGTGTGGGTTCCTTTTCTGTATACGCTATGTCTTAGCGTTCCGTCCGGCTTTCTTTCAATTGGAATGTCGAGGAAAGGTAGGTGGCTATCCTTTTACCGCCACAAACGGCCCAATATTTATTTCCTCGGCCCGCAACGAACAACTGTAGCCCCGCCCACTCACTGCCAGCTGCCACTACTCGAAGGAGGAATTCATCAACGATTCGAGCAGAAAGAAAACTGGAAGCAGCGCAAAATGACAGCAGAAAACTATGGAAACTAGCCTAATCACTAAAGAAAACAACAGAACCAATCAGACCACTGCAAGGTTCCCAAGGCTTCGTGTTCGACCCACCTGGGAAGGCAGAGGTTCTTGCGGACTCATTAGAAGCACAGTTCATGCACAACGCAATCGAAAATGATGAAAGTGCAGAACATTCACATGATGTACAAACAGTGACCGGTATGATATGGTGCAACAAACAACGGAAGGAGAGATTATTGACATCATCCGAAGGCTCAAATCCAAAAAAGCCTCCGGATATGACAATATCTCCCCGATTCAAATAAAAACCTGCCTCCAGTAGCCATTAGATTCCTAACTGAAATAATTAAGGCATGTCTGAACCGGTGCTACTTTCCTAAAGCCTGGAAAGTGGCTAAGGTAGTGGCACTACCCAAAGCCGGCAAAGACATCACCAAACCACAAAACTTTAGGCCAATCTCCTTGCTTTCGATCCTGGCGAAAGTATTTTAACGTGTAGTGCTAAATCGTCTAAACAGATTCCTACACGAAAATAACATAATTATAGGACAACAATTTGGCTTTAGGAAAGAACACACACTGTGCACCAATGTACCAGGCTAGTGGAGCACATCTGCAAGGAAAAGCAGGCAGGAAATGGCACTGTTGCGGTTTTTCTTGACATAGAGAAAGCTTTTGATCGAGTTTGGCACCAGGGACTCATCTACAAGCTACACCGATATGGTGTCCCAGACTACCTGATATTGTTAATAAATTCCTATCTAGCAGAGAGAAAATTCTTCGTTAAACACGAAAACGCCCAAAGCACTATTAGAAAAATACATGCCGGCGTACCGCAAGGTAGTGTCCTCGGGCCAGTCTTATACAATATTTACGTAAACGACATACCACATCACATATTAAGCAATCTCTCACTATATGCGGACGACACAACTGTCTATGCCAGCGACAGGAATGTCAAATATGCTATAAAAAAGGTGCAACGTCACCTAGAATTATTAACACAATGGTGTAACCTCTGGAGAATTAAAATAAACAAAAATAAATGTCAGCCTATTGTATTTTCAAACCAAATTAACACACCAGCACTACAGATCCAAATCGATGATGTAGACATTGCCTGGCAGGACTACGTAAAATATCTTGGGCTGCTACTAGACAAGCGGCTGACGTGGAACAAACACATAGATGATGTTAAGAACAAAAGTCGCGCCAAGCTTGCCGGCCTCTACCCGGATCTAAGAGGCGACGGCCTACGCACGGATACAAAAATGCTCCTGTACCGTGCTGTAATCCAACCCACATTTTTATATGGTTCAGAAATATGGAGCATGGCAGCCGATTTTCACATTAAAAAACTGCAGGCACTCGAAAACATGGCGCTGCGTGTTATTTTGGATGCACCGCGTTACCTCCCTAACGGGGAAGTACGCCAAATACTCAGTTGGCCAACCTTAACTGAGCAGATCAAAACAAAGTCACAAAAATTCTACAAAAAATGTTCTCAGTCCGCCCACCAACAAATTTCTGAAATTGGAAACGAGACAGCTGAAATGCATCCCCGAAAGCGACCTAAACTAACCTTGACTAGAGAATTTAATTTTTAAGACCCAAAAAACCTCCCAACTTCCTCCAACCCGCCAATAAATTTAGTGGTAGGCCCCTCAACATTTATGAGTAGGCCCACAGATTGATATTACCTCCATTAGTATTTTTAAGTAGGCCCTTCAATGTAAATATACCCACCAATAGAATTAAGTAGGCACTCTTGGTAGTCAGGCCCCATGTAAATACATATTAAGTTCTCCCCCATTAATTTTAGATCATCACAAAATATTTTAGATTTTTATTCAATCCCGATAATAACAAAAAGCCATTCTCAGTGTTATATAATCAGATATGTGTAATGGGAATGTCCTGGCACACTGTAAACAGGATGGGCTACGCCCTTACCGATGATGTCTGTCTGTCTGTCTGCCAGCTGCCTGGCGCGGGCATCAGAAAGAGCCGTTGGCCTACATAAGGAGGTGCGGCAGCTGGGCTGTCTCAGTATCAGACGGTCAGCCGACCTGTGCAGATGTCTCGACACCTGATGAAGACGATGGAGCTAGTCGTCAAAATATCGTGTTTTCAAAACACTATCCGGCAGTACACCCGTGAAGACTTGATTTCGAAATTTAGAATGTTTCAATTAAATTTCTTCTTTAAAGGAATTTGCGTCAAAAGATAAAGCAGGTGGATGGATTGAATCCGGTATTGGTGTTTGCTCAAGATGGACTGAAATTTTTTCACATTTTACTTACAGCCTCGCAAGTTAGTTGAACTGTCTTTGTGTCTTCCTGCGAGTAACACATCTGTAGAGAGAGTGTTCTCCTCAATGAACATGATTTGAACATCACAGAGATCCAGAATGAGTACACAAACAGCTCAAGTAATGTTAACTAATTAACAAACTTTTCCATGACTTGTCAAGAATTTTCGGACAAGCTTGGATCCAGACAAGGTCTTCTCAAGAAGGTTAAATCTTCTGAGAAATACCAGTTACAACAAGTTCGAGGTAAAATCAGGTACCATATCATTTAAAATACAAAATATATACAAATATGTTAAGTCAACCCAACCTTTAATCATATAGCTTATATGCAACGCATCATTAGGACAAATCCCAAAAGCGTCCCCGGATTTTGGTGAAGAAGTTCTGAAGCGTCCCCGCATTCTGAGAAAAAATTCTGGTTACCGTAATGTAAAGGCTTTTACTGAGCATAGTCGGTGAGCGGTAAGGCTCTGTCCTCGCATTCGAGAGCACACGGACTAGAATCCTCGTCCGGCCATCCAGATTCGGTTTTACTCCAGGCGAGTGTCGGGATGGTTCCTTCAATAGTCCATGGAAAAATTCCTTCCCATTTCTTGCCCCCAGTCTGTTCCCGCCTCTAATGTAAACCGGCTAGGTTGTCCTCATCAGGTCTACTACTTCAGATATTACCTGAAATCACGAACTAGACTGTCTTAGCAACGACAATGGCATGACACTAAATCTTCTGGACTGACGTTGTTTCCAGAGTGTGGAGAACTTCTTGCGGGTATGCCCGCATCTCCTTCCATATTAATTGCTTGTTGTCATTGGTTTATTTGTAATCATCGGGCGTGTCCTTCCAGAGGTGGTGGCATAATTTGCTATGACCTCTGTCAATAGCATATATTGCTGTTGGAGTAGATGAGTTATGACGCTTAAGCTGTCGGTTTGGTTGCAGGTCGCCTGGTGGTATAGATGGTGTTTTGCGAACTACCTCTTCACCGTTGCAGGTTGCTCAGAAACGGTCGCTGCTTGTCACCGGCCGGGTTGTCTCTTGGAGTCTGGCCGCTTTTTTTTAAACTGCTTAACGTCTCTTAACAACGAGGTTTTTAGAGACGGGAAAGGATGGGGGTGGGCAAGGAATGGGAAGGAATTAGGCCATAGCCATATGAAGGAAGTATCCCGTCATTTACCTGGAGTGATTTGGGAATCCATGGAAAACCCAAATCTGGATGCCCGGACGGGGATTCGAACCGCTCTCCTCCCGAATGCGAGGCTAGAACGCTAACCGTTACACCACCATGTTCGGTAAGTCTGGTCGCACCGGCTTGTTGGTGCTGGTCGCCATCTTGTTGGCGCGTAAGTTTCTCATCACTGGCCGCAACTGTAGCATGCAGGATGGGGCCAGTTGCAGTTGCAGCAGGTTGGCACCCCACTCTCGCGGGATGATGAGGTCAGCTACTTTGTGGCTTCCAGCGTACCTCACGCAGCGCTCTTGGCCAGTGCAGTCGCGTGCCAGGTGGCCATGACCCTGGCAGTGAAAACACTGGGCCGGAGCGAGTGGTGGCTCCTTCTTGTTTTCAAGGCGGACCTTGCGCCCTAGGAGCGTCCGCGTCCGCTGTTATCGGCACTACTCGATACCGAGCGGCCCAATCTGTTGTACTTCCGAGGCAGTGATGCCGCTGCTGGTGAGCTCAGCGGCCACCGCCTCCTCGCTGACATCAGTCGGTAGTCCACTGGCGACCAGTCTCGCAGGCCTCCGTGGGAGTTGCGGGGCGTGTTGAATGCCTCGCCAGTCCAGAAAGCTCATCAAACGAAGAAGTTGAGTCGGGTGCTGCGGGAGGAATCGCAGACGCTCCTTCACTGGTAGGCAGAGGAGGTAGTTGTTAGTCTCCATGGAGAACGCGGCTGCTAGTTCAACGAAGTTGCCCTCATTGTGGGCAGTGAGGGAAAGAACCGGCCCCACTTCCTCTAGGTCCTCATTATCTGGGAGGTCAACGGCCATCTCTTCAGATGCGTCAGAGGCAGGTGGTGGCGTCTCGACGACTTCAGCCATTCTTGAGCAGTCGACGACCGTGGCTTCAGTTGTCGCGTCGGAAGCAGGTGCTGGTGTCTCGACGTCTACATTATTAAGCGGTGGGAGTTTCTTCTCCTTGGCGTTGTTCTCAATGCCAGATAGGTCAAAGCTAAAGGCTCTGTATCTTCTCTTAATTATATTGGAGTACTTCTCCACAGTGAAGCCGCTCGCAAGAAGAGTTGGGAAGATTAATGGTTCAGACCAAGTAGTGATTCCTGCCTGAAGAATCTTCTTTGCTAGATGCCTGCCTTCTGGATTGCACATGGCTCTTTCAAATGCTAAAATGTCGTTTGTTGGGATAGCCCAGCTGAATTTGTAGTCGTCCCGGATGACGGAAATGGTTAGCGTCCAGTCCATCTGGTGGGTGTAGGCAAGGCGATGTCTCCAAAGCTCGATGGAAATGCCAGTGGTGGATCTAGCAATTTTCCGAACCGGGTCAAAAAAAACTACGAGATTGCCGCCCATCGATCATTATTTGCGCCTCCATCGTTGCCACCCCGAGTTTCACCGGCCGCCTGAAGCAGCAGTTGAGCTAAAAAAAAGGTCGTCCGCTTCATAATACGCTGCAAATTTCGTCGCGGAGACAATGGAGTGGCCGTCCTCCTCGACGTGCCGCCCACGTGTGGTGTGCAAGCCTTGCATGCCCACTTACGGCGAGCCCTGTGAATATGATATACGAAAGAATAATGTGATTAAAAAAAAATCATGTTTGCATACAAAAAAAAAAAAAAAAAAAAAATAACATGACCTTTCACCTGACTGTGACATATCTATTTACAATAAGTAGAGACGGTTATTTTTTTAAAGAAGCCTTCTCAAAACTCTGCACAGAAGCCTGATATTATAATGGGACAAGTATTTAACAAATATTATAATCTCGTCAAAGTATTTCGTTTTTAAATAGGAGGTTTCACCGCTGTCTTCCTTTAATGTTTCCACTTATTTTTTGAAAATTCTTCATCTTTTTGTGATAGATTTGCTTAAATAAATATGGACATAACCATCAAATCGGGCCTGCAGGCAGAATGCTACTGACTCCCGCTTTCATTGTTTCATTTTAAAAATATCAGTATTCAAAACTTTTAAACCAATAACAAAGGTACAGGACAAACATGCGATTAGATTCGTAATTGTTGTTGCTTCGCGGTTATAACAAACATTCAACATCAAAGCCAGTACCGCATTGATCAAATGGATCCTGTGGTAATAATACGATACCGAGCGTGGTGGTGTAACGGTTAGCGTTCTGGCCTCGCATTCGGGAGGACAGTGGTTCGAATCCCCGTCCGGGCATCCAGATTTGGGTTTTCCATGGTTTCCCAAATCAATCCAGGCAAATGCCGGGATGCTTCCTTCAAAAGGCCATGGCCGAATTCCTTCCCATTCCTTGCCCCCCATCCTTTCCCGTCTCTAAAGACCTCGCTGTTGAGAGACGTAAAGCAGTTAAAAAAAATAATAATAATACGATAACTAACACCAGGCAAAAGAAATAAAGTCATTGTACCTTGTTCTATGTTTATGGAATTTTGGAACTGCAAAAAAGGGCTGCTATATTTGTTTCTGGAAATTATCGCATAATGCAATCAGTAACAGATATGATAAAAGAGCTGAAATGGGATTCATTGGAAGACAGGATGAGGGTGAAGAGGATCGTGGGAGTGTACAAGGCGTATATTGGTGATGAGGCATGGAAAGATATTGGTGTAAGAATTAAAAGTAAAGCTTGGAAGGAAAGAGATGACCATGACCACAATCTTGCACTCGATTTCAGGCACAAGGGTGTAGGATTATTCCCTTTTTTAGGATTGGAATAAGTTACCAAGAGATATTATGAATAATTTACCAAAAAACGGTGAAAGAATTTAAAGTTAAAATTTGTGTGTAGAAAATGTAGGTGGATGCAGGAAAGGGAGGAAGATGAGTGTGTAAGGAAATTGCCACCGGAGCGTGCGCTCCATTGCAATTTAATTAAATATTATTAGAATATAACAAATGCTGAGATGTATATCACAAACTATAGACAACTCTTTTATATTGTAAATTATGCTATAAAATAAAACAGAAGGTATCAAATCTTAAAATAAACAAATTTCATAAATGTTTGAAATCAATAAACCTCATTAATTTTATATTTGCAAATTATGTATGCACTGTAAATTTTAATGTTAAACAAAATAAAAACTACAAAATTAGTCTTTACTTTGTCAATATTAGTTCCCTCGTTAAAAATATCAAAACTTAATAGTAAATAATATTAATTACATTAAAATAATGTTCTCACAATGTGTTTGAACACAAACATTTTTATTTGTAACTAAATGAATTCAAATCAAAATTCTCACAAATACGCGCGTATGTACGCGTATTTATACGACGAACAATTTTCAAACTTCATTCTTTGATTCACATTCAAAATATGTTTTTTAATTACATAGAGTACATGCACCTGTGGTAATTTCCCCACTCATCTGCGTTTCTGATCAATGATTTTTTTTTTTTTTTTATTCTTAAAATTCATTGATTGCTATGTCACATTACTTCTGATACAATTGAGCACTAGCATGAAGCATCGCATGAATGACTTTGTTAGTACTTTGTAAAGTTCACGTAAATTGTTCATTGAGTGAAGTAAATTTAGGTAAATTGTTCGTACATTTGATTTACTGTACTGAATATTTCATACTTCAGAATAATACCTAATATCACAATCTCAGCACACTTCGGTTTAAACTCTTGAACAAGTGGTTTCTCACTTGGTGCTGCGTGAGTGAGGACGATTGGTGAGGCAGCGACTTCGAGGCCCGCACGCTATATTACGGTAATAACATTTCCTCGAATTTTAACGACGAGTGTTTGCACAGGAATTTTTTTTATCGAAGAGGCCACCCAAATGACGCCCTGAGTAGATAGCTCGACCCGATAATAGTTTCACTACCGGACAATAAATACTGAGCTGAGCAAAATTAGTCGCGTTAAGCTTCAGAAACAATTGCATTGATGATGCATCAGACTGAATTAAATATTGAATTGAGAACCTTAATTGTGATCCTTAGGATCATATAATATTGCGCGTCCCTTTTGCTAAGATTTCATATTTTAGTTACATGGTATATTTTGTAAAGTCAATTGTATATCAATCATACTGTATTGTAAAATAATGTTTGTTTTAAAATATGATGTCTTCAGTGTTATCGGAGTAAAATCAACTTCATAGCCTAACGACCATATTTGTAGGACGTGGTGTTATGCTTATTAATAATTTTTGAATTGTTACTTTCATTTTAAAAGTAAATACGTCATCCGTCCGTTTGGTCATTCTGATGTTAAAATAAACTGTGAATTTATCACACTTTTAGATTTGCAAATAGTTACAAATTCATTTCGCACCTTTTTCGCAATTAATATGCAATTCAATAAATATGCAAATAAATTATAATAATGGTAATTAAGACCCTACAAAACCCCATCCACTACAATGTTGACTATTCACCGCAACTGAACAATGTACAGAGCCTCCTATTATTGTGCTAAGTATTAGGCAGCTCTTACCTGCGACTTCGTTTTCACTTCTCCGTACAAACCATGAATAAACAACTAGCCGAACTTCTAGCAGAACCATCATCAGAATTTGATAACTTCGATCGCATGTTATCAAGCGACTTTGAATGTCTAGTGCAAAAAATATCTCCATTGGTTGCGAAAAAAGTAATATTTTGGACCTCTGCCGTGTGACAGAATGATGGGTGATTGTGTGGACACGCGCACGATCATCCGCACGCATTCCTTTGATGTACCGAAAACCAGTGGCGGCCAAAGTGATTTGCTCAGGTAGTGACGTCAATAAAAAGTATCCAGTGGCGGATCCAGGATTTTGGTTTTGGAGGGGGGGGGGAGGGTCTTGACTTGGACGAAGAGGGGGTCACCAACAGAAATCTCCATTATTCCAAATTGCCACCGCCCTTACAAGAACAGTACAGCAAAAAAAAAAAAAAAAAGGTTCCTAAAATCCATGGTGGGTGGGGGGAGGAGCTTCAGACCCTACCCTCCTCCTTCCCTGAGTGTTTCGACGGTTTACTGATCATCATTGAAGTTGAAGGTGACTGGAAAAACAGCTGAGAGTAAGAATCTCGCGATATAAAGATTTGTAACGTGTGAAAGTCTCATTACCTGCAGTTACTGCCAGATTAAAGAAATGATTTTGAAATTAATACATGATAAATGTTTTAAAGATGACCAAACGGTAAACATTTAGTGATTAGCCAAAAAAACGACAAGTTGATCTACAAGTAGTGCTGGAATACCCAATAGGCACGACTAGGCAGTAACCTGGAGCCCCATTGAAAGTTTACTTTTTTCACTAAATAAAAATAATAAAAAATAAAATCATCCAGAATAAAACAATCAAAATAATATTAAAAGCATGGAAGTAGGTAGAAACTGTATTACCTGGCGTGGTTTTCTCCATGACGTCATAGGGTGGGGGACGTCCCTACCCTCCCCTCCAGGCCCCGGCGCGCCGCCGCGATATTGCAACAGCGGACAGCGCTAACCTCAGCCTGTGTGATAATGCTGTGTAGTAATTATTTTTTTTTCCATATGCGACATAGCCCAGCACCTAGTATCTAATCTGGGCCCTTATTTCCACTCTTTTACATTTACATATATTTGTATCTTATATATATATATATATATATATTTAACATATTAACATATAAACAATAAATGAAAGAAAATTTTGATTCAATTTCCAATAACTATTACATCTACTGTTATTAAACAGAATGGGTACCACACCACTACTAAAACTACTACTACTGCTATTGTCCCTAATATTACTACTAACATTACTACTACTGCTACTACTAATACCATTGCTACTACTACTAATACTACTATTACCACCACCAATTGTTACATCCGCACTTTGGTCCACTATTGTTCATTTTTCTTGGTGTTGTGTGCGCTCCAAAGGCAGAGTCCCCTGGAACCGGCAGCAAAGTCAGCCGCCCAGGCCATCAAGAGTTGACCTCCTGGAATACCAAGACGGCCCCAGTTGTCGCTCAGAAGACGGCCTTTCTGGAGCACACTGAAGTTCCTCCGACGATTGAAATTGCTCATTGTCCGTCAATTCGGTGTAATTGTGTTCTCCTCTTCTGCTATCTGTGGCCTTTGATTTCGCTCGGCATTTTTCCTTTTTATAAATTTCTCCTTCCAAAATTTTGAGGCTAGATCAGCTGCCTCGTCCAGCAAATGCCACAAACTTTCGTCGCGTAGTATGTCAAATATTCTCCTACCTTGCAGCCGAGCTTGTTGGTGTTCTCTCAAACTGGCTGTTGTTTCACACTCCCATACCACGTGCTCAAGCGTACCGTCTTCACCACATTCGCACCTGTCTGAGTCCACAATATTTCGACTTCGGAGCCAGCTGTTTTATGGCCCGTGACCTGTAATGTAGTGTACCAATCCGGGAGAGGGTTGAAGGTACTTCAACTTTAACCTCTCCTCTACGGATGGGAACATATCATATGATCTTCGACCTGTGTCACTGTTGTTCCATTCTTGTTGCCATTCCGCCAATAGAAGCTTCCGAATGTGCATCTCCGATGTTGCTTCGCTGCTTACAATTTCTGCTACCTTATCTTGTTTCCCTTTTCTGAGCCAGTATAAGGCACCTCGTTTCCTTACTGCAAGGTCCAGTGGCCATACATCAATGGCAACGGTTAATGAATTTGTTGCCACGGTTCTGTATGCTCCTGTCAATCTTAAAAGTATTCCTCGTTGGACATGTCTGACTCGCTGTTTTAGTTTTACTTTTCTTAGATGCTTTGCCCACACACTTGCTGAGTAGCCCACTAAAGAGGATAAAATTGCGTCATGGTATAGTCTTATTGTTTGGACTGGAACAGTAAATATTCGTTGGCCAGTATTAACGATTTTATTCATGACCGCCACTGCTCTTGCTATTGTCTTCCCTAGGTGGGCTTCGAAGTTTAAACGTTCATCCAATTGAATGCCTAAGTACCTGGGTTTCTACGAATTGATTTACCGTCGGTTCTTATAGTTGGTTTTCGAGTCAGCTTGCCCTTGAGCAACATAAATGTTTTTTTATGTGGTGCTAAACTCAATTTGACTTTATTGCACCATTGGCTAAGGCAGTTAAGTACTAGATTACTATTGTACTCAATTTCTGATCTTGTTGCTCCTTCCACGAGTAGTAAAAGGTCATCAGAAAAAGCTATTAGACCTAGAAGTTCAGGTATCCTTTGTAATAGTTCAATCACTGGTTCCATCCCTATATCCCAGAATATGGGACCGCAAACGGAAACTTGCGGGCATCCTTTAGTAAGGATCTTCGTGATGAACGAGTTCTGGCATCTCAAGGAAGCAGTTCTAAATCTGCAATAGTCCCTGAAGATGTAAAATAATCTTCTTGGACAACCAATCTCCCTTAGCTGTTCAAACAGAGTAGGCCACCATAAATTGTCGAAGGCTCCCGAAATATCAATAAATATGCCTACTACGTAGTTTTTTGTACTGCTACAAATTATTTCCATCGACCGATTTATGGCATCCTCTGTCGACTTCCCGGTTCTAAATCCATATTGACTAGGATTTTTTGCATAGAATCTTCTCTTGAACTTTGCCAAGCACATTCAATAAATAAATCGGCCGGTAAGATTTCGGTTGACGAGGATCCTTGTCGTCTCATTTCTTCTCGCTTTTCTTCTATATTTCCGGAACTCTACCCTGATACAGACATTCGTTCAGGAGCCTGCATAGGACGGGGGTTATTTTTATGATTAACTCCCGCAGTACCTCGGCTGGAATTCCATCTGGACCGGGAGCCTTTCCTTTTTTCATTTTGTTTATCACGGTTATTACTTCTTCGGGTGTAATATTATTTCCTTCCTCTTGACTCCAGCAGGGCTGCCACATGTTCCTTCGTAGTGTAGCTTGTTCTACTGTTTCTTCTTCCGGCTTGTCATCAGGAAGCAAAACTTTTAATAACTCCTCCGCTGAGTCTTTCCAATTCGTGGTTAATCGTCCATCTGTTCTTTTTACTGTGGATACTATTGTGGGAGGCCTAATTTTACCAGCAGCTATTTTGTAAGGAATACCCCATGGATTTTTCATGAGGTTTTCCCTCACGAAGACTTCCCAGCATTTTTGTTTTGTCTCTCTCATCGCGTCTTTGAAAATCTGCCTCTTCTGCCTGTAGTATTCAAGGAGGAAACTTCTATCTGCTGCCACCATGCTTTGTTGATACATTCTCCTCGCTCTTCTCATGTTTAGTCGTAGTTTTTGAAGTTTTTCTGTCCGTATTTTGTCAATGGGATCTACTATCTTTTTTAGTGTTATCGCCCGTTTCATGGCACTTTGTATTGCAGTTGTCAGCTCTCTTGCGGCATTGTCTACATCGAAATGGTTTTCTGGCAAATCCGGTGGAATGAACACATTCCTTAATTTTCCCCATGCAGCTTTCTTGATGTTATATGCTGTTTTAATGTTTCTGTTGCCACTGCTTTCTTCTGTCTGCATTCTGCCCAGTTCATAGACAATCAAATTGTGATCACTTGTTGTCATGTTGTCAAGCACTCTCCAACCCCAAAGCAAATTCCCCGCATGAATGTTTGTAATTGTTATGTCGATATTTGTTCTTGCGCCAACACTGTGGCAGAAAGTAAGAGGATTCTGTGCTTGGTTCCTAACCTCTAGACCCAATTCGCTTAACAGTTCTTCTAGAAGTTGCCCTCTCCTGTCAGTCTTCTTGCTGTGCCAAAGAGCAGACTTTGCATTGACGTCCGCTGCAATAACTAGTGGATAATTCCCCAGAGCTGCATCTATCTGCCGTATTCTATCTAAGTATGGGAAGATCTCGTCACTATACTGGAAATACATGCTTACCATTATGAAGTTTCCCCATGCTGCTCCTATCTCAGCACATACTGTGTGTTCATCATATAACTGCGTAATTTTTGTAATGTGCGGGATTTTGCTTTGCCAGGAGTAAAGTTCTTGTAGATAAATAATACCTGATCTCAATTCCTCAGCTACCTTTCTGATTTCATGTAGAACCATGGCGTTTCCTTTAGTATTCAGCTGAGTAACTTTTAACATAGAATTTACGGGTGTCTTGTGAGCACATTGCTCTGGGGCCAAGGTAGTCTTGTATCTAACAGAATGCTTCCATGGGTCATGACACACTGCTTGTATGTTTCCTCAGGATCAAATATTTCTCCTCTTCTCTCGAAAATCTTGTGAACTATTGTCAGGAGCTGAGATGGGTCTGTTGGAAAATTTAGTGACCTCAGTTGTATTCTGTCAATTGCCGAAGGTTGTGGGAACGTTATGATTTTACCGCCAGGATGGAGGACTCTTGTCAAATGTCGGAGGGCAAGTGTAAGTTTATGCACTTCTTCAAGTCTAGTTAGCCGAAGTGTATCCTCAAAATCGGCGTACAATACCGCTGGATCTGCAGTAATGGCATTCGGTTGACTTTTCACAAAGTTCGGCTGTTTTATTTGGCTGGTACGCATACTTGGTTTGCGAAGATGATATTCGTTTTCTTTGGCATATCCGAGCCCACCGCCTCTAACAAAACGCTGGCAATAATACGATTCAGAGGTGGAGGAAATTTCGTCTAATTGCTCGTCTATTAACAGCTGCCGATCTGTTTGCACGCCGGCGCTTACCATCATTTTCTGCATTTCCATCGCCTTCTTCTTCCTAAATGTTTTGGCTCTTGCAGCATTTCTTCATCTACGAGATGGGGGGTTGCCTCTCTTCTTTTGATTTTTCATTCCCACTTTTCCAACTGCTATTTCAACTGCTCTGTATATCAGATCTGCTATATTCTCCATCATTTCTTGATCTATCCTGCAACTGGATTGTAGACTAGCCATAATCTATTCTGTTAACTAGGCGTTGCAGTAGCAGTTGATACGTGGGACAATCCTTTCCTTTGTTTTTGCATGACTTACCTCTTTTCTGGCATGGGATGCACGTTTGAGGCATCGACTTCTTATCACATTGATAACGCTTGTGATTGTTCTGACCACAATGACTACAAGTCTGTATGTCCATTTGGCAGTGTTTACTCACATGTCCGAGGTCTCTGCACTTGACACAAGTTTGTACCACGGTGTAGTCTTTGCAATTGATTGCACTGAATTCCACGTATATTTTATGTTGCTCTAGTAATAATTTGCGCTTAGCTGGGCTTACTTCTATAACGTAATGAACGGTTGGCTTTTAACGGGGTCCTGTTTTAAATTTAGGGCAGAAACCGCTTTCGAACTCCTCCTTTGATAATATAACTTCAAACTTTTGCTCATATATTTTGTCTACTAGATCATTTATTTCCAAATTTTTTGGTACATGATGTAAGATTACCAATGGTTTCCTCTTTCTTGGAAGCTCACATTTTAGCGTCTCATTTAATTCTTTGTGTTCCATCATTTTTTTTACATCCTCTTTAGTTTCTGCATATATAATTACTGAGTTATTGGTACTCCTTATTTTATTAATTTTTATTTTGTCTTTTGATGGTTTGATTATTTTGGTAATCTGTTCCACAATTACTTTTGGATTTTCGCCACGTCTTGAGCTCACGAAAAGAGAACTTGTTTTCGCTGGTGTGATTCTATTTTCTGTTAAGCTAGTTGCCTTACTAGCCACTGCAGCATAGCTTGGCCGAGAAGTTGTGTTTCCATTTGACTTAAGTTCCTCAATTGTTTTATTTAGCGTCTCTAATTCTTTGTTTAACTCTGAATTTTTTCCTTCTATGAAAGAAACCGCAACCGCCCAACTAGCAAGCTTGTCTTTAATTTCACGAAGTAGCGTTTCGTTCAATTTTTTGCCCAAGTTTTCGTTTAAATAGCCTACGAGATTTTCATATTTTTCAACTAGCATTGGGGTTTCATTGGATTTATTTGCACTTGACGAAGCCGCTGCCATTGTTTTGCGAGCGCCTTTTACTTACGTTGCAGCTGTTGGACACCGCTGAGCTGTCAACATGCTGACGTCGCGTGGCGTTGAACTGTGCGGCGAAGCCGGTGACTGCCGCAACCAATCGCAAACCAAATAATTGTTCACAGAGCCAGTGTTAGTTTAGCTATTATTGATCCACTTTAACACACACCCACTAAAACACCAATTTTCCACCTTCGCGACTTTTGAATGTTCTGCGTTTCGTTTTTCCCGATCAAAATGAACTAAACTTCGAGAGGGTAGTGCGACGCGGCTGCTTGTGTGGCACTCCACTGGATACTCCTGTGTAGTAATTAGGTAGCGCTGCGAGAAGCACATTGCTATTTCCGGGTGTACTGTTACTCGCGTGGCTGACGCAGTGGTGAGAGTTATTCCCAGCGCGAAGACAGCACACACTCAGCACCGCCGCGGGGCGAACAACGGTCCCATTAGACGCTATTCCTAGTGTGGATGACCACGACTACTTTCCACAACACAATTTACCATACGTGGCAGAGTATAAATTCCTTGCCAACCATCTTCTCATCCTCATTGCTCATCAGTGTCTTGCGGAGTAAACAACATGGATCGTACTTTAGGTTTTTTTCTAGTACTGACTGCTGAAGACATCGATCAGTATTTGGCAAATATTTGTAAGGGACTAGTCGAGTGGTCTAGTTCCTCTTCTGCGGGCGTAATTTGGAATCGGCAGAGAGTGTCTGGCAACTCAGGTACTAACCTTTAATGGAGTTGCTGCTGCTGACCCCCGGCGACCTGGGCTCCACCCTCCAGCTCAGCTGTAAGGCTATTTACTAATATCAGGTTCTGACACCACTGTGGTTAAGGCCACAGACCTGTGTGGTAGTTAGTATGGCTTCACCAACTTATGCTTGTTATGGCAACCAGCTGGTTCTATTATATTCTACCAGTGCCATCGATATCCATGTAACTAAATTCGAACCGCTGTATCGGGGCTCTTCATTCATAGCTCTGCCATCCGATATCCAAGCAAAGAAAGGAATAATCAACGTTCAAAACAACGATGATCGTTGTTTTCTTTGGACGACCCTGGCTTTTCACGAACAGGTGGAAAGGGACATAGTTAGGAAGTATTCTCCAGCACGGTCCACTTACAATTTAGATTTTGCAGGCATAGAGTTCCCTGTAAAATTGTCAGACATTTCTAAATTTGAGAGACAAAATCATGAATATTCTATCAATATCTATGGCTTGGAACCAGAAAATGGAAAACATAGAGTTGTAGGCCCCTTCCATCATGCTGCAGTCAAACGTGATTTCCATAACATCATGTTATTGATTACAGAGGGTGAAGATAAGTTTCACTACTGCTGGATCAAGAACTTGCCAAAGTTAGTCAGGTCATCAATAACTAAATATACATCTTCAATTTTCATATGTGATAGATGTCTGCAGCATTTCGGACGCAATGATTTCTTGGAACTCCATGAGATTGATTGCGCAAGGGTGAGGGCGCTGTAAGAGTGGACCTACCCGGCGGTGTACCAACTGCGTGTACCATTCGTCGTTTACGCGGATTTTCAATTCTTGTTGAAACACTTTGATACGTGCAGACCCGACCCTAATGCATCTTACTCCACAGGAGTCCCGGAACACATCCCTTTTGCCGCCGAATATCAGCTCATTTGCGCATACGGGCGTCAGCTGAACAGATTCGGCTCATTCTTGGGAGCAAACCCTGAGGCGTGGCTGGTGGAATAACTCGTTTAACTGGCCCATGACGTTGATGGAATTTACAAGGCGGTCATACCTCTTGTAATGTCAGCTGATGAGGAAGCACGATTTACCTGTGCTACGGTATGCCACATCTGTGGTGATGGCTTTGCACCGGAGGCCATTAAGGTTCGCGATCATTGTCACATCACAGGTGCATTCAGAGGGGCTGCACACAATAACTGTAATTTACAGTGCAAAAATCAACCATGCATACCCATCTTTTTCCATAATTTATCTGGGTATCATGCGCACTTTATTGTTAATTCTTTAGCACACCTCGATTATGATAGGATGGATGTCCTACCCTTCAGCACTGAAAGTTACATTTCGTTTTAGAAAAATATTAACGGTACATCAATTAAATTGCGGTTCCTGGACTCGTACCGTTTCATGCAGTCCTCGTTAGATAAAGTGGTTGGAACCCTTGGGACCGTTTCATGTACATTACCAGTGCGTATTTCACGGACCCTGAGAAGTTTCAACTAGTTAAGCTAAAAGGAGTCTTCCCCTACGAATATATGGATTCGATGGAGAAGCTCAAAGAGGCCACGCTCCCTCCAAAGTCTAAATTTTAAAGTTCGTTGTCGGATTCAGAAATTTCTGATGAAGATTACGAGCACGTGACACAAGTGTGGCTGATTTTCCAGATAAAAAACTTGGAAGAATATACAAGTCTGTACATGGGGATAGATGTACGGCTACTTGCAGATCTGTTTGAAATATTTAGGAGTGAATGTTTGGAGATGTACACGCTGGACCCCGCCCACTATTACACATCTCCAGGCCTTTCATGGCAGGCTATGTTAAAGAGAACGCGTGTCGAGCTGGATTTTCTGACAGATGTTGACTTATTTCTCTTTTCGAACATGGAACTCGTGGTGGCATTTGCCAGTGCGTCCAAAGGGATGCCAAGACAAATTACCGGTACATGGCGGAGTACAACCACAACTCACCTGAAAATTTCATCATATATTTTGATGTAAACAATCTGTACGGCTGGGCCATGTCAGAGTGTCTACCAACTGGAGGGTTTCATTGGTTATCGGCTGAGCAGATTGCAGGCATAGACATCATGAGCGTAGCAGCCGACTCACCTAGGGGTTTCATTTTAGAGGTAGACTTGACGATTCCCCAGGATATACACGACTTTCCAGCAGACCTACCAACATGTCCAGACCACAAAGCTGCCCCTGGATCTACTTACCCATAGCTGATGACTACGTTGGAGGATATGGTTCGGTATGTTCTCCATTACCGAGTCCTCCAGCAATGTGTAGGCTTGAGGATGAAGTTGGGCATGGTTCAGCGGGTAATATCTTTCAACCAGTCAGCGTTGTTGAAAGATTATATCTCTCTCAACACGTGTTCTTCTCAGTCGGCAAAATCAGAATTTGAGAGAGACTTTTTCAAATTAATGAATAATTCAATTTCCGGCAAAACAATGGAGAACCTTAGAAAACACCGCGACGCGAAATTGTGTACAAGTAGGGCGAGACGCCGCGGTGCCCGCAAGCACGTGGCTTCACCACACTTTAAACGAATGACTATTTTCGAGAACGACGCTGGAGATGTCGAAAGTTAAGATACTTTTCAACTAGCCAGTCTACGTCGGGATGTGCATTCTCGATCTGTCTAAACTGCGGATGTATCGATTTCACTATGAATTCACCATTCCGCAGTTTATACGCCCCAAGTTACTTTATATGGACACAGACAGTTTCATCTATTTGGTGAATGGCTGTGATCCATATGAAGTAATGAAACGCAACAGGGTGGAATTCAACACGTCTAGATATAAACCCAACAATCGTTTCAATATCTAACCCTACAACTAAAAGGTTGTTGGAGTTATGAAAGATGAGGCGAATTGTTCCCTGATTGTCTAGTTTGCGGCTCTAAGGTCTAAAATGTATTCATTCCGACTAGAATCTAACCAGACCTCAAGACGGGCCAAGGGTCTGGGGCGTACAGTTACCAAAAAAACTTACAATACAAGATTACATTGACTGTTTACATGGCGCCCCAGTGAAGCACCACAAACAACTCCGATTTGTATCAAATCTCTATAGAGTAACAACTGTTGAAGTATCCATGCTGAGTCTGTCTAGATTGGATGATAAACGCTATATTTACCCCGACCGGATTGGGACCCTACCTTGGGGGTACAAGCCTGTACCAGAGAGTTAATCAGTTTGTAAAATAAGTGTGAATGAAGAATAAATATAGCGTTTGTCCCGTGTATATTTTTCAGTGCACTGGAGGGTAGGATGTGTTTTAAATATTTGTGACAGCATAAGTTTCGGTCATCTGTGAATATCATTAATTGTAAATAGTTGTACCAGCATAAGTTTTTACTTGTAAATATATGTGACAGCATAAGTTTTTGGTCATCTATGACAGTCATTAATTTTAAATAGTTGTACACGCCTAAGTTTTGCCTATCTGTGACAGTCTTTATTTGTGTCAGCGTAATTTTTTTGGTAATTTGGCAATCATAAAATAGTTGTTGGGGTTTGCCAATGCACTGTAACTTAGTATTACGTAACAAATATCAGTGTCATTCAAATGTATAAGCATTGCACTGATTTATAAATATGAAAACAATGTCTGTAATAAAAACAAACATATGTTGTATTATTTTTTATTGATCAAAAGACACTTTATAATTTAAATAAATTTTTTACGTTTATCCATGTGTTATGTGATTCATCAAAACCTAACCACTTCACTAATGCCATGTTCTTCCTTTTCCTTATCACTCATTCAACAAGAAATGTACTTGGATGTTTTGTTAATTGTAATTCTTGCTGGTAAAATGCTCGTGCAATATCTTTACCCTGATAATCTTTAAGTAAATAAGTTACAGGATTTGATAATTTAACTTTTCTAATGGTAAACACTTCAGTTGACCAGTTTGGTAAATAACCTCTCTCAAACTTTCCTTTAAACCTACTTATCCTGACAAGGTCACCAACTTTGAATTTTGCTGGTGTGGTAGCCTTAACACAGAAGTACACTGTTGAAAGTAGAGAGTTGTCCTTTACATCACAGGGTTTCATTTTGATGGTGGTGAGCCACTTGTTGTTATAATTTGACATTAACTGAGGAAGAAGTTCAATCCACCGATGTGAACCACGCCTGCTGAATTCTTTCTACATTGCATTCTTAATAGTTCTGTTTAGCCGTTCAACTACTGATGCTTTAAGATGGGTGTATGTTGAGTAGTGATTAATACCATATCTAGTCACGAGTTTCTTGAACTTTGAATTGTAAAACTCTTTTCCGTTGTCAGTCTGTAAGTTTTTAGGAACACGACCACCTCTTAGGATTCTCTTCATAGCATCAGCAGCCACACTAGCTGTCTTGTTCTTGAGAGGTAGAGCCCATGCAAACTTTGAATAAGTATCAATCACCATCAGTATATACTTGTAGCCACTGTTTTTACGAGAATATGGGATCACTTCCACTACATCAGCTTGCCACAGATCATCCTTTGATGACTACGTGAAGTCTTGGGAAATTTCTTCTTGCTGGTCTATGGAGTCCTGCCGTAACTCGATCCATGTTACAATATGATGTCTCTTTCACGAAGTTCTTCAACTACTGATAAAATTTCGTTGGAGTGTGCTGTATGTCCTGCAAATGTCGATGAGGTAAGTAACTTCAATCTTTCAAAGAGTTCATTGGGATCGTCCCAGTACACATATTCCTTCATACGTAGGAAGAAGTCCAGAACCAGACTGGTTTACAAGTTTAGAGATTATGGTTTTATACTTAATATTCCCAGGTGACTTCAAAACTTTGCCTGATGAACTAAAATTTACTCTGTGAGCGCTCGTGATGTTTAATATTTCAGAATAGCTTTTTAAGTCCTTGGCAGTATACTGTTTTGGGTTTTACAAAAACAACAATTCTATTAGCCCTCTTGTTCTTTCATATTCACTACCATCGATTAAAATAACATTTTCATCAATAGTAACAGGCAAGTTCCCAATCATTAGTGAAACATTTTTCTTTTGGACACCATATACTTAATCACAATCCCGCTCACTTCGACTTAGTGACTTCAAGAAATCTTTGATCAAGAGAGGAGACTGCTGCTGTATATGTCACTGAGGTACGAAAACTCTTTCCATAGTATCTGTCAGGGGTCCTAATGAATCCTTGAAGAATCTCTCAGAGTCAATCACCTCGAGTAACTTGCGTCGAATTGCATTGCGGGCCTTTATAATACCACGTTTGGTTGTCGTTGTTGCATCCATTTTACACACCGAATGAAGCTTGTGTGTGTTTACTGTACTAATTTATATTTGAAAAATACATTCACATTGAGATTGACAGGGTGCGGCTTTCTGAGTTCGGCTAATACATGGGAGTTGGACGTTTTAACTTGGAAACTAAGTTTATCGTGTTGTTTTACATTGAATGGTATATCTTTATTATATTCACGTGAGTTATGTTTAGCGAGTTTGCCTTTTGGTACAGTCATGGAAACCATTGTTCCATCAGTTGGAATTTCATAATAATTGTACCCTCCTTCAAATACATACGCCTCATCGATAACTTCACCCGCGGGGGTAATAGGTACCACGATGGTTGCACTTGCTGATTTTAATTCATTCAGTAAGGAAAATAAATGTTGGTTTAAGCAAGATTTTTCATCTGAGTATGAAAGTTTCTTCTCAATTTCGACTACCATACGCAAGGATTTATCAATGGCATCCTGATGAATGGCTTGAACGTGTCCTTTATTTGCAGCATCATCATCTTTGATGGGATTGGATACATGTTTGAGTACTTTACCCTGACAGTCAAAGTTACCCTCCTTCGTAAGAAGTTTCTTCTGTGGTGGGTAAACCAACACTCTCTTGCTCTGTGTCACTGAAGTTCTCCCAAACTTGTCCATGCTTCTAATAATACCAGTTCGGCTATTTATTCAATAATTAATCAAATCCGTTGCGGTATCTTCCATGATACATGTCACAGTCTTTGTCAATAACCAAAAAATCAGTGTTTACGCTCATTCCAGCAGTACCCACATAGGTTCTTAAATTCCTTGTACGTCATATCGGTGTTGATGTGATCGTTGTAAATGAGTTTTAGATTCATATCATCCGGTTTAAAGAGCACGATCAAGTTAGCATTGTCTCTAACCAACTGTTTCGGTACACGGCTATATCCCTGACACAAGTAAAAAGAATCCACTGATCTGTGCCAGCCCATGCAAAAGTAATCTCGTATATTATTGTGCTTCTCACACGAAACATCGTCAAACAAAAACACAGAATTAGGTAGAGATTCACTTGGAGGAGGTTTCACTAAATGTCAGATACTGAATTTCTTTAATGGGTTCTAATATTTTCCCGAGTAACTGATACTTTGGCCGGTACAGCGACTTGGAAAACACGTATACATTTACAAATCTAAGTCCATTTGGGCGTTCCAGCAGGGACAGCACAAGATTGGTTTTCCCACAATTTGATGGACCACACACTATTGCCCTCACTGTCTCAGGGAACAGAGGTCCGTTCTTGGGACTAGTATTGTTGCCGACAGTATCGACAATACTCACGGGCAATGTGTCTCTCTGTTTGACGAACTTCATATTGACAAGGATTGGTGGTTACTGTGGTTATATATAGCCACGCGAACATGTAAAGTTAGTCAGTCGGTAACAATGCCTCCTACGAGGAAGAAGAAGAAAGGTCGTGGCTTCTTAAACAAGCTCATCGACAAGATGCCTTTTGAGGCACATATACCTACATACCAGTTTTGTGGCGCCGGTACTAAACTGGAAAAACGGTTGGCTCTTGGGCAGAAGGGTATCAACCCACTAGATGCAGCCTGCAGGGAACACGTCATAGCTTATGCACAGGGAGCAGATAGAGCTGAAGCAGATTGTACACTCGCAGAGAAGGCAGCAGAAAGAATTAAGGCTAAGGATGCAAAGTTTGGTGAACGTGTAGCTGCATTTGTGGTTAACGGAGCCAAGCGTGCACAGTTAAAGTTTGGTGGGGGTGTTAAGAAAAAGAAAAAAAGGGTGGTATTCTTCCATTAATACCATTATTTGCCGGCTTGTCAGCAGCTGGTGCTTTGGCAGCTGGGGTTGCAAATATTGTCAAGGCTATCAAAGCAGCAAAAGAGGCGAATAAGCAGTTTGCAGAGAAGAAACGGCACAACGAAACGATGGAGGCAATTGCAATGAGGGGTAAAGGCTTATATTCGAAACCATACAAGAATGAAGGGTCTGGATTAAAAAAAATGACAGACGTTAACATGTAAAGCGTTTGGGATTATTACATTTTCGAGGTGTTTTCATGCGTGATACACTACCTCACAAATTTCGTGAACCTGAATGTGGAGTCGTGTACTTGGACAGTACTGATAATGCTGGAACACATTGGGTTGCTTACATCAAGTACAAAGACGGTATAGTTAAGTATTTCGACAGTTTCGGTGACTTGCCTCCTCCATTCGAGTTGCAGCGGTACTTTGCAGGGAACAGAATATTTTACAATGTGTAACGGCACCAGAAATTTGCACACATGTATGTGGTCATTGTGTTTAAAATTCCTGTATGATAATGTATTACATCAGTCTTGAAACGAACCTTGGTCAGAGAAACACATGTCTGTGACACTCTGCTTGTCGAGCAACAGTTCAGTCTTGGGCTGTGATTACTTTCCACCGATAGATTTGAGCCAGGCGAATACACAGTTGGCTTGATTGATTTTCAGACTTACAATTCGATTCCGAATATAGATAAAACAAATTTTCAATTTAATTACTCGAAGAATAAAGTGATAGACATACCCACTGGATCTTACGATATTGACGATTTGTCAAATTATATGGTTCGGCGTACTAAAAACGAAAAGCTAGTAATTCGAGCAAACAATAATTCACTCAAGTGTGAGATTGAAACACCTGTGGAAATTGACTTCGCTAAACCAATCTCAATTGAATCTCTGCTCGGTTTTTCGAAACGTGTGTTTAAGCCTGGATTTCATACATCAGACTACACTGTGCAGATCTTCAAAATTAGCGCAATAAGTATAGAGTGCAGCATATGTACCGGAAATTACGACAACGATAAGGTTGGTCATACACTACACGAGTTTTTTTCCAACAGTTCCACCAGGGTACAAGATTGTGGAAGTACCCGCTAATGTCATTTATCTGCCCATCACAGTAAAAACTCTCAGCAACAGCAACGTTAGAGTTGTCGATCAAGACGTTAATTTAGTGGATTTTAGAGGCGAAAATATTACCCTTAGACTGCATATCAAGAAGAATGGGTGCTCGTTATAACAGGAAGCGGCAGCATCACAAAGCTGTCAGTCGTGATCCGACAGTGATGCTGTTAACACCTGAAAACGTGCTCTTCCTACAGTCGTTAGGCTATTCAGCTAAAAGTTGTGGATGAGGTGCTAGACATAACTTCCAGTGTGGGGTTTGACGAGTCTGTAACGCACAAACAATATTTGAGTCACCAGCCGTATACGCCATCCACATTTAATAATATTGATGAAATTCATATGCCGATTCAAAACCAAGATACATATACACTACCATGCGAAAGCTACTTGCATATTGAAGGAAGATTCCTGGAATCAGATGGAGCAGTAACAAATTCACTTATCACATCCAATGCATTCGCTTTTCTGTTTGAGTAAATTCGATATGAACTTAATGGAACAGAAACTGACCGAAATAGATACGTTGGTATCACAAGCATATTAAAAACGCTTATTTTTGCAAGCCCCCCAAAAATGGGTGTGTTGATCAATGCTGGATGGGTTCAAGGCATTCCTGGAAGTGGTTACTTTGATGTATGCATACCGTTGAGTATGCTCTTGGGGTTTTGCGAAGACTTTAAAAATATACTTGCAAATGTAAAACAAGAACTAATACTGATTCGAGCGAGGAACGAGACAAATTCATTTGTGCAAGCCAATCCAAATCCACAGGAAAGTAAATTCACCATCAGCAAACTGGCATGGGTGATGCCTCTTTTGCAAGTAGGTGAAAGAGAAAAACTAGCGTTGCTCAAGATGGTTGACAGTGGAAAACCACTTCAGATTAATTTCAGATGTTGGGATCTGCTGGAGTACCCGTTGCTTCCAATCAGTAAGACTCAAATTTGGTATTTGAAAACATCAACGCAACTGAAGAAACCTAGGTTCGTGTTTCTGGGATTACAAACAAACAGGAAACGGAATGCGGAATTCAGTGCCACCATCTTTGACGACTGCAATCTCACCAATGTCAAAGTGTTCCTAAATGATGTCGCGTATCCATCTGAGAACATGAATCTAGACTTTAAGAAAAACCGAACCACAGTGTTGTATGACATGTATGCAAAATTCCAACAGTCTTACTACGAGCGAGACCTTCCTTCGCCGTTACTAAAACGTGAAGACTTTATATAAACTGCCCCTATCGCCGTAATAGACTGTTCACATCAAAATGAGTCTGTTAAAACAGGACCTGTAGACATTCGTATGGAGTTTGATAGCAGTGAGAACTTTCCTGCCTAAACCGCTGCATACTGTCTGATTTGCATGATCGTGTCGTAGAATATGTACCTCTAACCGGTGTTGCGCGTAAGCTGACATAAAACCAAGTAGCACCCAGTCCTACCAACCATTACCATGCCGACCATCTTCCTGGACACAGGGCTTCACGAAGAACGATGGTGGGTTTATTTTCAAAGAAGTTGCTATATGCATAGTGCGCTCAGACAAAATTATCGCTATACACTGTATTACTGTACCGTCGCCATCGTGTGGAGATAATGAGCCAGAAGTTAGATGGCTTACACATAATTACCATGTAATACCCTGGAATTCTGACGGTGTTTCCTTCAGTAGGATGTGCTCTATACTATATGCAATAACCAATGAGGATGATTCAATCATTTACGTTAAAGGACGGGAGAAGGCAAGATGGCTGCAGAAAATTATCAGGAAGAAAGTATGCCACAACATTGAAGATTTAGAATGTCCGCCACTCCGTGAACTCAAGAAAAATAATTTGAGAAAACTTTGTAACGTACAGATATTTTGTAATAATAAGTGTGCAATTGAAAATGTATCTTTAATCGCCAATTGGTGGTCGAAATAAAAGATTTTAAGAAATATTTATTCTATCTTATTATTTAATTAAGATAGGTGAAATGACAAAAGAAAAATCTGGTAAAATGATTTTATTCTTCACTGTTTACAATTCTGCATACATCATTAAGTACAGCCAAATTTTTGTATGCTACTATTTCATTCCTTAATGCACAAAGTCAATTGTAGAACTGTAAGAGACATGAATAGGATGAACGTAGTTGATGTGCATGTCCATTAACTTCGACACTGATGCAGTACATGTGTAGTAGTCACTCATCACTTTGTCAGCCAACTCACTCACAAACACCTTGTAGTATACTGATGCGTTGAAGCTCCAATTTTCGTGGTGGACAAGGATGAGGTCACTGCTGGCTGCACATCGATGAGGTACCGCCATGTAGACTCGGCGAAGAAAATGGCACTGGTAGGATCAGTACTGTGGTGAAATAATAACATTTTCGCCCCAGAAACCGCCCGGCATGAAACAATATGCTGTCCGAGTTGGATGCTGCTCTGGTCGCTGTCGGTGAACACATTGGACACTGTGTCCGACTCCCTGATGAGTACTTCCCATTCTTTGAGTGTGAGGGTGATCTTGTTGTAGCCCACCCTCTCAAGTACCACAACAGGTTCGAAATCATGCTGTGGAGACAATCCCAAAGTCAATCTCCTGGAATCTCCACCGTTGAGCTGGTACACTGACGCGAAGAACATTACTTGGTTGCGCATCGTAGCAGACTGATGGATGGAGGGCTGGTATCACTAATTATCACCACACACATCATAATTTTGCTCAACTTTGCACTTTACGTCATCAAACACTAACAGTTTTTTATTTGCCTTTATTTCTAGCATTAAAGATTCATATTCTAGTGTTGAACAAGGGTTGTATGACACCTCATTGACATGTACATTATCAATATGCATATCTATCAGATCCTGCACAGAACTACGGGGATATTCACCATTCACTTTCACTGTTAACGTGTTCACAAACTCGTTGTAGTACTTACTAGCTTGATAACTCCAGGACTTCATGGTGTTGATTGTTCTGCTTACTGCGGGGGTGGTGTCGACCAAGATGCCCCATGTTGATTCACCAAGAAACACACCATAGGTAGGAAAAGCATTGTTGAAAAACTATATAGTTTTCGCTCCAGACACTGCTCGGGATGAGATGGCGTGGTCACCAAGTAATACACTCGTTTGCAGATGTTCACCGTTGTTGAAGAAGCTGCCAATTGTATAGATCTGTGTTCTCAGCACATCCCACTCTTCATGTGTGAGAGTGACTTTATTGTACCCAACTTTTTCGAGTACTACGACTGGATTAAATTCCAATTTAGGTGATAAACCGACTGTGTGCCGCTTGGTGTCACTGCTGTTTAACTTGTAGCATGTTGAAAACAGGAGAACCTCACTAGCCATAGTGAACTGCACTTGACGAGTGTCGACCGGGAACTGACTGTTGTGATGGCATTTATGTATGATGTCACGCACAGATTGAGGTTACCGTTTTCTGGTGCTGCCATCTCGCGGCGGCGCGCCGGGGCCTGGAGGGGTGGGGAGGGGAAGGAGGTACCCCCACCCTCTGACGTCATGGGGAAACCACGCCAGCTAATACAGTTTCTACATACTCATGGAAATTAATTTTTTTTCATTGTAGTGTACGATAAATAAAAGTAATTTTCAAAATAGGATAAATCGTAAAACTCGTTTATTAATTGAATAAATAAATATGATAAATTTTATTAGTCATCTACAAAACCTTTTCTTTGTACTTTTAAAATACAGATAATTATTTTCAAAAACAGAGGGAAATAATTTTTTGAGACTGCGTAGGGCCCCATACTTTCTTTTTCGGCACTCCCTTCGATGACCACGCCGACAGTGGAACACATTTCACCTGAGAATCGTTACCTGTATTCATAAACTTATGTAATTCTCCTTCAGAGAATCTAAGGGGAAAAAAAACTATTTCCTGCTTGCGTTGACAAAGTTTCTAGGGCAGCGTATCCAAACCTTTTTCAACCCGAGACCAGTATATTTAAAAAAAATAATGCTGTGGGCCACAGGCCTAATTTTCTTCTCTCTCCGTTTCAGCCGACTATGGACTACGATTATGAAACTTCATTTTCCTCTTCTGAGTTTCCTTCCTCCGTCACCAGTTACCTCCGAAATTTTTCCTCTGTCTTTAATGTCATCCACCCTGGGCCTAATTTTATTTTCCACATTGTTATTAAAATCTCGTACATGTACCATTATAACATAATAAATTTAAAACCACTTTTTGAATGTTATGAAAACTAAGATATAAAATTGGATATGAACTATTAAAAGCTAATTACATGTTAATCAGATCAAAACATATTAATAATAATATTACTAACCGTATAAATAATTATGTTACTACAGGCCGGACACTATACTATACCACCAGCCTACATGCATAAACCAAATAAAAGATGTTAGACCGTACTCCTTTTATTTTTCTTATTCGCCGCTCACGTTACCAATCTTATCACCTTCCGCGGTTCCTCATACCCACTTAGAACCCTTAGTAAACCATCATTTACTTAATCTCTAGACGCCTTATGGAAATGAGTAGACTATTGTAGAAACAGTGCTGTTCTATCCTCATCCTGAAAAAGCCACATTTTTGCCCGGTCATTGAAATATTCAAGGCTTTTAAATGTTGGGCACACATCCTGATACAGTACGAATATGGTATAAGAGTTTATGATGATATGCCTGTAGAACTCTGAATTATGTTCGCGAACCACCAGTAATCAGCGAACCACAGGTTGAGAAGCACTGTTCCAGTGGATATTTATTTGAATACTATAAAAATGGCAGCTGCTGCTGCTGCTACAGCGCTCTACTGGTAGTGTTGCTAACTTTATCGAGCAACAGCGTGTGACAGAACGAAATTGTCTCCATTCGCCACTAACAAAGCGATCCCCCTTGAATATTTCCACGAAAACGATAGAGCGCATGCGCGATCTGTGCCATCCAAAAATTGTCTCCACGACAGTGAAACAGTTCACTAATGAGGCCAACAGATGGAGTTCAATACTTTCCCTGTCATAAGTTATCATAGAGTAGTGAATGCCGCATATATAAATATTTATTTTTCTTTCACTGCATTTATTTTTTAATTTATTTATTCTTGATTAGAGGTGGTGACATGTCACAGCGTCACTACATCTAGAGTCGCCACTGTGAAAATCTATGATGTTCCCCTTGATGTGTAATGGAACAATTCTTGGTCACTGCTCCTCGGGGATACAGTTCTTGGAACTAACGCTGTTTACCTGCCTTCACAAAGGAACAGGGAACCGTCTCCTTGTCAACACACAAAGGCGCAGAGGATAAGGGTCTCCCACAAGGCGGGTGCCCAATGTGTTAGAACTTCTGGCATTATGTTTGGAAAGTTCGCTTGGCTAAACCTATAAATTTTTGACTGACACTAAGTACTGATGTCCCTACAGATTAAAGTTGTAAAATTGAGGTCCTCCAATGGCTTTGTTCAATGTTATAATTGTGAGGCCCTGGGGCATGTTGCAAGACATTGCAACATGCCCTCAGTGTGCGTCAAGTGCGCAGGGGCGCACCTGTCCAACGCTTGAACCATGAGGAAGGGTGAAAACACCCCGACATGCGCTAACTGCAAAGGCAGCCATGTCGCGAGCTATAAGGGATGTCCTGTATTCAAACGCGCCCGAAATAGACAACGGGGTGTCACCTCTACCCGGACAAACAAGGAGCAGAAGAAGACGAACGCCGAGAAGAAGACGGAAGAAACACCTGCCAAGGAATCACGAGTTACCAACCAACACAGGCGCCAACGAGAAGATAGCTTGGTCGTAATAAGTTACCTTTGTAGTTCTGCGTCTGATGTCTGCGGTGTTTGGAGATGACCCACGGTATGTGAGACTTGTCTTACAAAGCGGGTACAGGCACTTTCTACTGGTAATGCGCATCATCGCATTACTGGCCGTGTCGCCATGCGGAAGCCACTCCATCAAGCCGGCAGCGTCAGATTTCCGACATCAGGAGTCGGACTCAGCAGTTAGCGAGATAAGCAAACTTTCGGACTCCACCACAGAATAGACTAGCATGGAATCGAATGAAGCTCGTCGCTCTTCTCTCTGGTGGCGGGTTTTTACGCCAGGTCAGTGGCCTGTTGGCTGCCCACCCCAAGGTGAAAACCAGTGATGTCCGGCAAAACCCTTTATCCGCAACTTCCGGTCGCCGTGGTTCGGGAAGGCCACGATTAGCTTCAAGCCTACACAGCTAAATAATTCTTTAATATTCGTTGCAACAAAGTACAAAGAATGTTCACCATTTCATTACAGTCCTCACTTGGACTCTTGCGTACTTTAGGAAATTACTATAAACTATCTAGGTGGTCGCCCAAGATTTATGGAAAATTACTCTAACCTTATGATTTATAATAAAAAATGCACATTATAATGTGGCGACAGCGCGTCACGTTATAATAGGGCTCAGGGCCCGCTCTAGGGGGGGTAAACCGGGCATTTGCCCGGGGCGCTAAAATTTAGGGGCGCTATTTCGGCTGTAAGTATGAGAAAAAAATAATAATATTAATGGGTTAAATACCCAATTAATAAAAATAATCCACATACCGATTTTTTCGTTCGTTAAAAGCTTACAGCTCTTAGCTATTTGGGTGCGCCCCTAGAGACTTCGAAGAGACGGGGCGCGCCGTTGCCTCTCCGCCTCTGTGTGAATTCCGCCATAGGAGCAACTTCAAAAAGCGCCGCGTCCGCGCTTGTCTCAGCCCGAAGTCCGCGCCACGTCTCTTCTGTGTGAATTGGGGCTTAGCACGCGAGTAGAACGCGTTGTTGTCTCAATTTGCTTATTATTGCTAATTACAAAAGTGGTTTCATTACACATCATTAATCTTACTATTACGTTATTATTGATAAGTGGAAGTTCATAAAATTTACTTCAGGATTTCATAATTTGTAAAGGTAAGTACCTATATGATTAAACTGTTATTTAGTTGGATATACGACATAAGCGCACAACGAAAAAGCACACAATAGAAGCCCAGTATGTGGGGGCTGTTACACCTGCCCTCGGCTACCTGCACTGATTCCGACGTTATACTGCCCACAAGTTACTAGATGCGGTGAAAAGGAGTGTTTTTCGCAATTGCAGCTAGACTATAGTACATGGAATCGATAGTGCTTGGCGGGAGATGCTGAGTATTTATTTTATTGAATTGATGAGCCAAATCAATATGGATCTTAGTTACTGGAAATCGAAGTGGAATAATTTGCATAATAATTTCTTCTCGTAATCCGAGCTACACAGATTTGTTGTAAAAATTAGATACAGGCATTGTAAGTGTTTTGGTTGGGTTAAATTACATACGCTAGCTTTGATCGCTTATGAAAAAACTGGTTTAGTGGGTGTGGGACAGTACTTACAATCATTAATAAATAAATAATATTACCAGCCGCTGATTACCGATTAGTTACTTCACATACCATTAGTATATTTATTTTCGAATGCTAACTGCTAACATATAATAATCCATGATGCTTATTATATATACGAATGCGGTTTACAGATACTCTAATTGCTGCATTTGTAAATCGTCTCAACAAAAATAAATTCTTTAACTATTTTAGTGAAGGTGAATAACTTTGTCAGTTGGTTTAATAAGTGCATTGTGCGACAGTCATTCCACAACATCTTTTTTTGTTTGTGAACTTGGAACGTATTCCGTTTAAGCCTATAGAAATTGCCATTCGGAATACAAGGTTTCTGTATTTGCAGCAAATTTGCGGATAGTATCATCCGCGAATAACCTTTGACTGTGTAGTAACACTAGACTTTCTTTATGTTCACAGGGTATGGAAAATATTTTGTGTTGTGCATAATTATTTTTTTATATCGACTGAGAATAATTTATCTTAGTTATGGTTTTAGCTTATTTAGAGCAAGGATAAATATTTACTTTTTATATTATTTTATAGTGTACATTGTTTGAGTTAAGTGCGTGCCTCTTCCAAAATGTCTGACGGTCAAGGAAAACTATCTGGTTACCTGTACAAGAAAAGAAGGTTGGGAAAGGAAGCGTAAAGGCAGAATCAATCTGGCGCGTTAAAAAAATATACTGTATTCAGGGTTTAATAAAACAAATCTTAGAATCCAATATCAGGTCGGGATACAAAAGAAGTATAGAATCGTCAGAGAATAACAGCGAACAAATGAACGAAGTTTGTAAACCAACTGGAACTGACACCAACGTGAGACTCACAGAAGGCGATCTAAAACTTTGTGGACAAGAATTTTATGAGACGCCGTAAGAAGCTTTTTAGTAAGACAAGGTCCACCTAAACTATTCCATAATTACAAATTTCCTTCCAATGACACAGATCGACGTTTTAGCGCAAAATATTATTGCTCGAATTTTCAGCAACGGAGAGCTAATATTGCGAGATTAGCTACTGCGTTTACTGGTTCTGTTGTAAAATTTTCAGTTGTTTAGTTAGTTTTCTCTCCAAGGAGGGTTTTAAAAATTGGAAGCACCTCCACGAAACTTTAAACGATCATGAAATTTCGAAAAATCATAGTCAGGCAAAAAAGATTAAATTGTTGTAAAACTGTAGATGCTGCCACTCAAAGAGTTATTAATGCCGAAATAAATCATTGGAATGAGGTGCTTCTAAGAATCGTTGCAATTACCAAAATGCTTGGTAAAAGTTGACTGGTTTTTCAAGGTACAAGCGACAAGTTGTTTGAGCATAATACTGGTAATTTCTTAAAAATAGTTGAGTTACTGTCTGAATACGATCCCATTATGGAACAGCACGTCCGTTGAGTGCTCTAAAAAGTAGAGATTAAAGCTCAATATCTTGGGAAAAATATACAAACCTGGATTGTAGATCTGCTGCATCAAAGTGTAAAGTCTCATGTTATTAATGAAATAAAAAAATTCAAATATTTTTCCATAATTTTAAACTGTACTCTTGACTTTAGTAAGATACAGCAAATTACTCTTGTAATCAGATATGTTTCAACCAATAAATTTAATCCTGATGTTGAAATTAAAAATAATAAAAGCTTTTAAGGCTTCTTACCAGTCGAAAGATCCACAGTAAAACAAATGTCTGACATTATAGTTGGAGAACTTAATGACTTGTGTTTAAATTTGCAGGATATCAGAGGACAGGGACTGACAACGGGTCCAATATGAGGGGTAATAAAGAAGGAGTGCAATTTAGAATTAAACAATATAATTCGCGTGCATTCAATGTTCCGTGTAGTAGCCATTCTCTCAATCTTATTATTAATGGCAAAAGCATCCTTGGAAGCCGCTAATTTCTTCAACATGGTTCAAAAAATATATTTATTCTTTTTGGCATGTACTTTTCGATGGGCAATACTTTTAAAGCATGTTCAGGGTTCAACTTTGAATTTTTTTTTTTTTTTTTTTTTTTTTTTGTAACTGCTTTACGTCTCTTTTTAACATCGAGGTCTTTAGAGACGGGAAAGGATGGGGGACAAGGATGGGGGCAAGGAATGGGAAGGAATTCGGCCATGGCCTTTTGAAGGAAGCATCCCGGAATTTGCCTGGAGTGATTTGGGGAAACCATGGAAAACCCAAATCTGGATGCCCGGATGTCGATTCGAACCTCCGTCCTCCCGAATGCGAGGCGAGAACGCTATCAACTTTGAAAACATGGAGTGACACTAGATGGGAGAGTAGGATAGAGAGGATAGAGGCATTAAAACCTTTAAAATTTCATTTGGGAGACGTATACGACGCCTTGTTAAGCATTTACGAAAACCAAGAAATTGATGATTTAATGATTTAGCCATTTTGGCAATTGAGTATGAAATTGCTGATGAAGTAAATTTTAAGATGTAATAAAAATTCGTAACCTGAAAGTAAGAAAAAAAAGTTTTTTTGTGATTTCTAGCGTATTTGATGTAATCTCGTTTTATTTTCAAAAATAATGGCATTTAGATTGTTTGTGTGATAATATTCATTTGTAATAGCATTAAAAACGTAAAAATATGGTTAATTTGTGGCTATGTACAGATATTTCATAATTAATTTCTCTATTTTGTTCCGCTAGATCAAAATTCAATAAGTTTATTTATGAATATATAATGTTATTAAAACTTAAAATTAAATATTTTATTCGATTACAAATTAATTATTTTTTTAAATAAATAATTCTACATAATCTTAAGGGGCGGCAATTTGTCTATTCGTCCGGGGCGGCAATACCGCTAGAGCGTGCCCTGAGGGCTTAATTGGTTTTTATATCGTATTATTTCTAGGTGAAAGCTTCACAGAAAACTGGGTCAGCATCTGGAAGCGTTCATGTACCAAAACTGTGGTACTTTAATTGCCTGTCATTCCTGTAAGATGAAGATACGCCAAGAAGCTCCAGCACTGCTTCATCTATATTGGATGAAATGCCGTTTGAGGAGGAAGAGGTAATAAATAATAATTTTTTTAATACTTTTTATTTTTCTCAGGCCAAAAAAACTCTTCTACTCTAGTACATTTCTCTGAAATTTTTGTATTTAATGTTCCGTGCCCAGGTACTTGTCATGCATCAACCAAACATTCTTTGAACTTTTCGCGAGCAAGCTTGGTGTAGTAGATACATTTGGTGATATGATATTTTCCGCGGAATTTAGCGAACTTTCAGCTCAAATGCAACTTCCTTCTTCTGCTTCAGTTTCTTGCAAAGTATATCTACAACAAATATTTCTAAGATAGATATATAAAATTAACTAGATATCCTCTTCAATTCCGAGGTATCATATATGATACCTCCAGAAATTATTTTTTTCTTGGGCCACTGCACAGCTGAACCTTTACTGGCCTATCGTATCATGTACAATATACATCGCGCTTCTCACAGCTCATATCTTCTGCTTTTGGCAGCCCTGATTGGAAACTTGAGATCCTGCAGCTATACAATATGGCTCGTCGAAATAAAGTCAAAGACATATATCTTTTCCATGAAATAAAGTAACATGAAGCAGTAAAATTGTGTGTATGATTTTCCTGCTTTACTCTCGAGGTATCATATATATACTATCTATAAAAAATTAATTATTGTCTCAAAAAAATTTATGGTCATTCATTGTTAACTAGCATTACAACAAAGTAAATAACACAATAGGTCTCTTGCACTTTTATTATGAGCTCGGGACTGAAGAGGATATGTTAGATTGATCATAAATAACGACAAATTTATGCTGTTTTGAAATTTTCTAAGACGATTGTGATGTCCCCTTCGTGACGGGAAATTTGTGCGTGTGAATTAGCCAGTTTCGGGCCGAGCCGAAACATTCTACGTTTCTTTGTCATCGGCGAGAGCCAGGTGACTCTTACCTGCGCTGAAAGACCGAACGATTTATGGCAGGCCGTAAAGTTAAAAGCTTTACGCATTCAAGGAAATTCAGAGGACAGTATAGGACCTGTGCCGAAAGAAGGATTCCTGGTAGAGTAGAAAGTTGAAACTAGAGAAATGATGCTTCCTAGAAAAAGTCAGGTTGCGAAACACCTCTGTTGGGAACCAGCGAATAAAGCAGTGTGTTACGAACTTTTATAAACCATAAGTTTTGTGTTGCATGAGGGCCCCAGAATAAAGGGATATTTCAAATGGTCAACTTAATGTCCCTAAAAATCTCAGTGGAGAAACTGAGAGCATCAAATGGCCCTGTGCAATGCTACAACTGCCAGTCTCTAGGGCATGTTGCTAAACACTGCAACATGGCATCTAAATGTGTGAAATGCGCTGGCGCGCATCTTTCCAACAATTGCACCTTCAAAAAAGGAGAGGGCAGCCCAAAGTGCGCCAACTGTAAGGGCCAGCACGTGGCCAGCTACAAAGGATGTGAAGCCTACAAGCGTGCCCGTGCCCGCCAACGAGACGCAGCTGCAGAACAGGCCGCTGCAGCTCAGAAGAAACGTGAAGAAAAGCAGCAGGGCACTGGCAAAACCCAGCGGCGCGCAGAAGAAACTACTACCGGCCAAACCACGCTACAACAGACCGCGCAAACCAAACCACCACAGGGCAATAAGTCCACTCAACCCAAGCGCACCGAGGCTCCAAAACGCCAGCTCCAAGGGACTAAGGGTGCGTTTATGTTGGAGCTGCGATAGACGATGAGAGCGACGATACTAGCTAAGCGAAAAAAGTGAAACATTGTTAACAATGGAGGTGTTTATACTGGAGCAGCGCGCAGAGCAACGCATAGTAGCAGAGCAGCGATGAGAGCGGCGCTAATCGCTGCGAGCATTTTCTTCGCTATTATCGAGGGTGGCTGCGACCGTTTGATCGGTGAAGTTTTTAGTAGGTCCCCTTTGTGGTACTGTAAATACAAAAATCACCATAACTGATTCGTTCTAGACAAATTGTAGGATGAAATAGCCACTAAATGTAATAAAACAAACAATTCTAAACGTTTTTAATTATTGCGATTTCCGTAATTTAAACTCATTTTAATGTGTGAACACTACAAACTGAAGATTAAAGTAAAAAAAAAAAATATATTAATACAGCCAAAGAGAAATTGTACATAATTTACCGAAAAAATATTTTTCTATTAAAAGTAATTTAAATTATAAATATCAAATTAAATGCATAATATGTAGAAATTCGTATTAATTTATTTCGAATTGTAACAAAAGTAGATTTTATATAAGATGCCGGTATTTTTTGCAGCTTGGTTTGGCCTTCCAATATTGGTGTCAAATTCTTAGGAATTTAAGTGTTAGTTTCTTCGAAATTCAATACCTTTTCACTCAATAATATTATGGAGCAAACAAATGGTCTTCTTAATATTGTCAGTTACGACTACAGAAGCATCTATTGTTGTGGCTAAAATTCTCCATTAAGAATAAATAAGGCACATTTGACGGTTCCTCATGTTCACGATAACCTAGCATTGAGGTATCATCTACCTGCATCTAAATATTGTCCATAAGGATCTAATAAATTATTTAAAAATGGATAAGCCTCGTCACCTATAAAAAACACGAGGTTCAGTGATTTCAGAATTTGGCAGAATGATTTGGAATATTCTGTCTTCCATCTATTAAAGATACATACAGAACTGCAGATCTGTTTACCATTACCTTCAGCTTCAATGTTTATAAATTTATAATTAGCATTGACAATAGGAAAAAATCTTGTAATTGTGGAACATGAAGCCAGAGTGGGCAGGACAAGTAACTCTGAAGTATTTTCTATTTTTTTACGAAATCCTGTTCCTCTGGAATCGTCATATGAAGTAGTTGAAGTATTTTTCATAATTATTTCTCTTACAACTTCTAAAACTGTTGCAGTACAACTCCTATACGAAAGAAATAAGCTAGATTTCTTCTACATGTCTGGCCGGTTGACAATTGCGCGCAATATAAAACACGATTCTACGCTATTATCGAAGCTCCAATATAAACACTACACGAAGAAAGAAATTGAGCGCCGCTCTTGTCGCCGCGTTTATCGCCGCTCTCATCGTTTATCGCAGCTCCAACATAAACGCACCCTAAGACTCAAGGCCCCAACAAGAAGAACACCAACGCAAACCAGAAAAGCAAGACAACCTCCTACGCGGAAGTAACTACTGGTCAAGCCCAGGCGTCAAGAGAACCAAACCAGTCAAGGGAAGACTCTACAGGCTCGACCACACAGCCAGGACATTGCCACCACCTACCAAATCAACATCCCGCGCAGAACAACGGCATAGGTGGAATCGAACGCCTACTAGACATAGTGGGAACTCTTCTCACAATGCTGACTACGCTGATTGCCAAGTTCAACCAACTTACAGCGGACATCAAATCCGCGGTAATGACGGAACACAGAGCCGATCCCTCACAGAATGCTCCAACCCAATCATGGACAGAGTCCGCATAGAGGGACTTACTCTCTGCATATGGAATGCAGACGGTATTCATCAACAACTAGGCGAGTTTCGGCAGTTCTTGCGGGATGAGAACATCGACATCTGTCTGGTAGCCGAAACCCGCCTCAAACCTGGCCTCAGGGCAAATGTAGCCAACTATCAATGTTACCGCTGGGACAGAAAAACCGCGGGTGGCGGAGTGGCTATTTACGTGAAAAGAGGGATACCACATCACGAAATCCACACCCCTCCTCTGCAGCTACTAGAGTCCACTGCAATTGAAATAGCGACCACCACGGGGCCCGTAACCATAATTGCAGTATACAGACCACCTAGAAGAACACCTTTCGAAGATGACTTCCGGCAATTACTCAACATCAGGGGTAAACTCCTGATCGGAGGGGATCTTAACGCCAAGCATCCAACCTGGAATTCGCTTATCATCAATGCGGCTGGCAACCAATTATACCGGCTGTGCATCCGACACAATCTGCAGACCTGGGGGCCGGACGAACCAACCCATCACCCGTGGAGCGGAAATCGCCCTGATGTTCTGGACATGGCCATAACTCGAGGTATCAACGGACTCGTAGCTGCAGGAACGATGAACTACCTCTCTTCCGATAACTCACCAGTCTAAATAGACATTGACAACGGCCAGTGGACACCAGCCACACCAAATCAGCCAAACTACAATAGAACAAATTGGGAGCGGTTCCGCGAAGAGGTCACCGAATGTCTCCAACACCTACAGCCTATCAACGACAGAAGAATTGAGAATGCCATAAAACAATTCTCCACATCAATAGTCGACGCAGCTAATTCAAACACGCCACCACCAGCAACAAGGCCGCAGTCAAGGCAAATCCCACCACAACTTCTTTCACAGATCCGGCATAAGAACAGAGTGGCCAAGGAATGGCGTCAAACCAGGCAACCGGGTACTAGACGTCTGTTAAATCGCCTGCAGCGTGAACTAAAAGCGGACCTCCAGGCACACCGTAACAGGGAGTGGGAAGCACGCCTAGCCACACTCAATGTAAGCGATGGAAACCTCTGGTCAGCAACCAGGCACTTCACCAAACGACGCAAGCGTCTGCCACCCTCCACGGTGAGAGAGGCTTGGTATACAGCAACTAGGATAAAGCCAACGCCCTCGCTGACCACCTCGAAAAACAGTTCCGGCCAGCCCAGGATGACGATGAAGACGAGTCCGCCAACATCAGGAGGAGATTAGCACGCTATCTAGCTGCCGAGGATGACGGGTACGAGTTCGAGGAGATCTCGACGGAAGAAGTAAGAAGATCAATTGCTCGACTCAACCCAAAGAAGGCTCCCGGGAAAGACAATCTGGAGAACGGGCTAATCAGGAACCTACCACATCACCGCACTGTTCAACGCCATACTCCGCTCACAACACTACTCCAGGTATTGGAAGGAAACTACTGTGGTAGGCGTACCCAAGCCAGGGAAGAATGACATCTTCCCACAGAACTATAGGCCAATCAGCCTGCTCCCCTCCCTAAGCAAGGTCTTCGAGCGGCTTCTCCTAAAACGTCTTCAAGCCCACATCTCTTCTGAGAATATTATACCAGAGTTCCAGTTCGGCTTCCAGAAGAAACATTCCGCCACCCAGCAAGTGCTACGCATAGTCGAACACGCTACGACGACTTTCAACCGTCGAGGCTACTGCCCACTCGTCCTGTTGGACGTAGCACGAGCCTTTTACTCTGTATGGCACAGCGGTCTCCTCTATAAAATGTACACCCAGGGTATCCCCGGCCCGATTGTGAAACTGACCCGGAGCTACATCACCGGCAGGTCCTTCCGAGTGAGGGTCGGAAATGATCTGTCAACACGCCGGCCAATCAACGCAGGGGTACCGCAAGGGTCGGTGCTTGTACCTGTGCTTTATAATCTCTACACTTCAGACATCCCAGCACCACCAAACGTAAGAACTGCGTTGTACACAGACGACACCGCCTTCTACACGTCTTGCAGAAGCAAAGCTGCGGTCCTACGGAGGCTGCAACAGGTTCTCCAACAAACAGAGGCATGGGCCAGAAGATGGCGGATTACCATTCATTCTGCCAAAACGCAAGCAATCATGCTGACCAGGCGCTTGGGGAAGCGGAACCGGCGGCAGGAGCCTACACCAAAGCTACGCCTAAATGGTGAAGACATCAACTGGTCGAAGACTGTCAAATACCTCGGTGTAACACTAGACTCCAGACTAACATGGAGACAACAGACTAAAAGTCGCAGCCAGGATGAGGGAGTTGTACCTGGTCCTCAACAGGGACAGCTCTCTAGCAGCCAGCACCGGGGTCACCATATTTTGCAGCCTCATCAGACCGATTATGGAGTATGCGTGCCCTGCCTGGGGTTACGTCTCAAGTCTGCCTTGAGTCGCCTGCAGACAATGCAAAACCGTTCTCTTCGACGCGCACTCCATGTGTGTAATCGGTTTCCGACAGTCGACCTGCACAAAGCTACAGGTATTCCACCCCTGAAGGACAGGATTGTTCAGCTAACAAAAACGTTCTACAGGGCCGCACGCACATCAACACACCCGCTCATATCCAATCTAGGGCAATATGACAACACTCTGGACAAACATAAAAGACCACTCTCAATACTAACAAGTAATTGAAAAACACAGAGCAAAAGAAATGACAAATCAAAAGTAAGGGTATCCCTCATCCAAAGTTGAAGGAAATGTCTTCGACAAAACCTTCGATCTTAAACTGCTTAAAAATGAAACAAGCAGTAAATGCTCTGGTGTGTGTGTGTGTGTGTGTAGAGATCGAGGACGCTCCGCCAAACGCTCCCATTGGCTGGAATTTCGCGGGCCAGCTAAAACACCGGAGCCTGGAAGCCTTCGACGGAGCCGATAAGCAGGGGGAAGAGATTCTGTTTCTGAACGGCTAACAAACCGCAGCGGCCCACCACGGGAGACTATGTTTTCTGGTCGGACAGAGCCCGTCAGGCCGAATTCTCCAGGGAACAGCCGCCTCTACCTGAGCCAGACATCGCCGGCCTCACGCCTAGCTGATCAACATGGTCCGTCTGTTTTCTCCGCAACTCATCTGCTACGGTAAAGAACTCCGGCGATGTATAGACACTCTTGCGTCATTCAACCCTAGGCAAAGCTCTGAGATTTGAATCATGCTCTAAATTGTTCAAAAGAAACGTTTAACTTAGTAAACTCCTTAAATATTCAGTTCTGTTAAATCAACCAATTTTATATTCAAAGTAAATAATATAGATGTTGTAAACCCTGCTTTCAATAACTTCCTTTCCAATTTATCAGTATATCATTTGAATAGATGAAGATATTTTATTTTAATGGTAATTTTAAAGGCATAATTGCTTTGATAAAAACTATTTCAGAATCGGAATGTCGCTTCTCTCTAATAGAGAACACTTCCATTCTTGGCGCCTACCCGGGATTAACTTTGCAAATTAACTTATTAATTAATACATCTCATTAATTTTTCAATTTTAATAACGTCTTAAAAAACCAGACGCCAAACGATGAAACATGATTCCAAAATACATTCACGAATACTTTTGTTGTTCTTGGTGAATGGTAGTTGAGTAATCTTCTGTGATAGTTTTCTGACAAAATGGTTTTGTCTCAACGTAAATGCTGCATCTCCAACAACACATATGGAATATTAGTAGCTACAACATCCGAAAGAGGTTCTGTGGGAGCAAAGTTGAGTTTGTCTTGTTACATTTTATAGACTGAATTATTTTTCTAAGACACCACCATTTGATATTCGATCATTCGTGCCTACGTCAGTCCAGATAAACTCATAGTCGGCAATGACGAAAGCCGCAAGTACAATAGAAAGGAACTTTTCAATTACGCTTCGTGTGGAAGGACGTTCTGAATCAGGAAATATGTAAAATTCCATTTATCTTTAAATCTAGTAATTATTGTTGAGTATTCAGCGGGACAAGTTTTGCCATGCACATCGTTTCGACAGCTAACTTCGTTTTACTCACAATGTCGGGTGGTATACTGAAGTGGTTACTACATCAGTGATGTGTTGTCGCACTCACCATCTCGACCTGCATCTTCACCTTGCGTGGCTGAACTTATTCGGCTGGACACCCGAGAAGAATTTCTGAAAGCTGTAAGCCTGGATCGCCCTCCACTGTTGGACGGAATTAGGTATATGCAAATATTGAAATAAATTGTTTTCGATATATATACAATATAATCATATATTCCAAATTTTTATAATTTTTTTTTTTTCATAATAACGATACTTTGATCAATGAGGATAGCCCAATCAGCCATCATTCTTCAACCCCAAGGCGCTTGAAACGCCTACTGCCAAAAGTGGATCAAGTGTTGGAAAAAAAAAAAAAAATAGCTAAGCGGTTGGAGCGACCCATGGTCCCTATGCCCTCTGACAAAAAAAAACCACGTTTGGAGAATACGTGGCAGTGAAACTGCGATCCATCCCACCTCAGTGGTACCATATAGCCAAAAATTAATCAAAGACGCCTTGTTTTTTAGTGAGATGGTATCTGTAAACATCTCGCCAAGGATTGTGACGGATATACTAAACACTGCTCAAAACGGAGACACTGTAATGACGGCGTATTACACAGCTGTAGAAACTACAGTAAATGATAGTGTATGAATATTTGTATATATGTATATTATTTTTGTATTAATTTTTCAATAAATTTTTTGTATGTTATTTCACATGCTTCCCATTTACGATCAATGGAAATATCTAAGATTTAACGTGTTTCTCCATCAAAATTGGACTAGCACACAGTATTAAATAATAGCTTCCAGAATTCATATTTTAATTTTTTATTTTTAAATGGGCTTAGCACCTTCTTCCAGTAGGCTCTTCACTTACATAAAATGAGAGCGTGAATGACAGTTTACCGCAAAGTAAAAGAAACATTGAACTTAAAGTTACCGTTACTGGAACAGTCTTCCAGGAATGCAAAATACGAGACTGCCAGAACAAATATTACAACACAGCAACGGCAGGCAGTCGCGGAACAAAGGGACCGCCGTTATACCTGCCGCATTCCTTCCTCCAGCTGACCAACCCTTTGCACTTGCTTGGCAAATGTAATAATTATCGAACCATATATTGTCTACCAATGAAAGTTACTGCTTACAATTGTATGAAAAACCTGATCAGCACAACGTTTACGCCATTAAAACCATTCTTCATATGTGGTTAATGGCCCACAATTTTCTATTACTGAAGTTCAATTAAAATGCCAGATATTGCAAAAAAAAATTTAACATTTTAAATTACATACAACTCCCGTCTCCAGGACAGCTTCATCTAAATTGAATTACGTTCTATTTCAGGAGGTAGAGGAACTAACTACAATATGTTTACAGTTTTTTTTCCTGAAGTCAATACATAATAAATTTTTTGTCTCTTAATTTAGCTAGCTAAGAAAATCTGTTTTTAGTTAATGCAATTTTCTGTTCCTTATTCTTGCCAAGTCACTTTCCTGGCACTAACGAAATATTTTTTTGAACAGTTCGCGAACAAGTTTTGCTGAAGTAGATAAATTTCTTGCTGTTGAAGTTTGCAGGGAGATTAATGTATTTTCGGCAGGAGCCCTATTTGCTTCTTCTGTTTCAATTTCTTCCACAGTATATGTAGAAGAGGTCTTTCTAAGGAAGTAATGTAATACGGAACAAGTTAGTATCACAAGATCGATCCGGTCGAAAGACAAATTAATACTGCTGTGAAATATTCGAAAACGATTAGCCATGATTCCAAATACATTCTCGACTGCTATTCTAGCTCTTGATAAACGGTAGTTGAAAATTCTTCAATCTTTGGTAGAAATTTTCTGATTAAATGGTTTCATGAAATCATTTCGTAATGCAAATGCTTCATCCCCAACAAAAACATAGGGCAGAGTAGTCGGTGCAAATTCCAAAGAGGTTCTATGGGAGGTAAATTTAGTTGGCCATTATTCAGTTTCTTGAAAAACTCTGTATTTTTCAACACAACATCTGATATTCGACCATTCGTGCCTACGTCAACCCACAAAACTCATAATCGGCATTAACGCAAGCCATGAGTACAATTGACAAACTGTAATTATAAAAGAATGATGGGATTCTTGGTGGTGGGGTCAGGGCCGGCGTTAGGGGGGGGTAAGCGGGTCAAAAGTACCCGGGCCCGCCGGCTGATGGGGGGCCCCGATCACCGATTGTAGGGGCCTTCGGCCATGAAGTCAAGAATCCACCCATTGTCGCCCGGCCAGTTTGTAGAGCAAAAAAAAAAAAAAAAAAAAAAAAAAAAGGTCGCCCATTTTACCCCGGGCCCGAAATTCCTAGCGCCGGCCCTGGGTGGGGTGATCCGAATATGTTTTCCGTCCCAGGTGCCAAGACTGTGTGGAAAATCCCATCCGTCTTCAAATTGTTGAGCGATTGCCCTCCATTCTTGGACGGTATTAGGCATCTGCAAGCTAATAATGAAATAAATAAATTAGTTACTTACCTGTACAATATGATTGTATATACTTTTTTTAAAATTTTATTCACACGGTTAGATTTATTGAGAGCTACGCTCTGTTTGTTTATGCTAGTAACGACTTACTCTGTAGCTCTCAAATCAACAGGTACTGTGGACAATATATAACAAAGAATATCAAAATTTGTGATAAACACCTATTTTACATATTATATTACTTTTTACTGCTAACTTTTAAATAAACTTTTGTTCATAAGTTATTGCAAAACTGAATTTGATATTTGACATACCTTCATGTAATCCTGGAGACAACGCAAAATCGCACGACAGATGTCAGGTATTATCCGCCCCAAAGCCTGTGGTGAAATAGCTGTAGCGAATTTCAGTTCCTCTTAGGTACATCTACTTGCTAAGAACCGTAGCGTAGCAGTCAATCAGGGTCGGCGCTAGAATTCTCGGGCCCCGGATAAGCGTTATTAAGGCGCCCCCCTCTCCCCTCCCCCCCACAATTTTTTTCTTTAAACTTTGATTTTTTGATAAAGTAAGGAAATTTTAATGCAAAAAAGTGAAAAAACTCCTTTTTAAGAAAGTTTTTTTTAAAGTTTATTTGTATTTAGTCAGTCACCCCGGACGAAGGGCCCCCTTCGGACGCTCGGGCCCGGGGTACTTTTGCCCCGCTTACCCCTCCCTAACGCCGGCCCTGCAGTCAATCTCTCGTGAGGTGTGATGGCTTGTCTCGTGTTAGATTCCCTCCTCTTGATCAATGGTGTGACCATTTTGAGCAGCGTATTATATGTCATCTCATCTCATCCATCCGTAAACAATTTCGCCATTCAGCAGAATCGAGCGACAGTTGTTGCACCAAATTTAAAGGCGTCAATTGTTTTCTATCTGAAAGCCATCCTTTCTGCCATTTGGTTTTCGGTTATATATATAAATGCCAACTGCAGCAGCAGCAGCTAAATTTATTAACTCCTCGTCGTTTATAGGTGCAATTTATAATAAGTGCACTAATGTAAATAGACGTATATAATCAGTTGGTTCACAATCTCAAGGCTGCTCTACACAATCGCCCATGATGGGCTACGATTGTGTAGAGGGCATAATCGTCTGAGTTGGAGACCATCAGACATGTTAAGAACGGATTTCGACCTTCATATATAGTAATGGGTACACAGCATATATGTGTGTGGTATAGTAGTTTTTCAAAATGAGCCCTAGTTTTTGAGATGTTCGCATGCAAATAAACAAAAAATTCTAAATGTCTGCTATATAATAAATTATTGCCACATGCAATCAAATGGAAGTGTGGTCTATGCGCTAGGATAATTTTCTGACCAGAGTTCAAATCCCCGCACAATCAAATATTTTTATTTATTTTTATCATCAAACGTTTTTTAAGCTTGACTTATTTTGTTACAAACTTCATTTCCACACATTTATTGCACGAAATATAATTTAAAACAAGTCACATTGCTTATAACAGATACAAACATAATTTCGGCCCATATACCAACAATAGTTTCCTAATATGACCCACCTATACCCAGTCAAATTAATTAAGGAGGCGAATCTGCTAGTAAACATTGCAACATTCTTGTCAGATTTCAAAGCATTTGTCACTTTGTTGAGCTCCATTTTTCGTCACGGATAGGCCTACTTTTTTATTTTCAACCATTTACACGCAACCGTTCTTGGAACAAATCGAGTGTAGAAGAAAGAAAAAACTATCTTCCCAATGCTATGTATTTCGTTTAAAATACCTCTTGATGATATACAAGTAAAGAAACGACGAAGATGAAATAAATAACATGATAGTAACTATTTGAATTGAAAACGCACCGAAACAACTTATTAACAAAGAGTGAAAAAATAATGTAAGAATGGAGACTTTCCTAGCGTATGATTGCAATGAAGTTTTCAAGGGTATGTGGCCGATTTGTGTTGTGAAAAGACAACCCGTCGGTAGAACCGTGAATTCATTACGAAAAAAAGAATTTCAGGAAAAAAAAAATACGCTGAATTGTAGGTAATATGATTTGTTTTAAATATTGTTTCACTCAATAAAAGTACTTAAATGTAGTTTTAACAAAATAAAAATGTCAAGCTCGACAATTTCTGAATATAAAAATAAATAAAAACATTGATTCTGCGGGGATTTGAACTCTGGTCAGAAAATCATGAAGCTAACACCCTAGAGCATAGACCACTCTTCCATTTGATAGCATGAGGAAATTTACTATATAGCAGACATTTAGAATTTTTTTGTTTATTTTCATGCGAATATCTCAAAAACTATGGCGCATTTTGAAAAACTACTATACCACACACATTTACGCTGTGTACCCTTCACCATATTTGATGGAGATCGAAATCTGTTCTTAACAAGTCTGATGGATCCCGAGTGAGAGTGGCCATCATCGCCTATAATCGTGAGTAATCCGTTGGTTTTCGGCTATGGCGGATTTAGACGTAGTGACAGACATGTCTCCACCTACGAATCAAGAATAAATAAAAAAAATAAATGTAGTGAAAAGAAAATAAATGTTTATAAAGCGATATTCTACAATATACAATTACTTATGAAAGCTAGGGAAACTGTTGAACACCATCTGTTAACCAGTGAACTATTCCGTTTTCGTGGAGACAGCTTTGATTTGTCACCAATCGCGCATGCGCTCTAGCGTTTTCGCGGTAATATTCAAGGGTAAGGGTCCGATTTTCCCTCCGTTTGCTAGTGGCCGTTGGTGACAAGTTTGTTCTGTCTCAAGCTACCCAGAGCAGTGGGCAGACACGCGGTCGCTGGAACATTATAGAGCTCGAAAAAGTATCACTGTCGGTAGAGTGCAGCAGCAACAACCACCATTCTTTGTCAAATTCAGTTACATCCCCTAAGACTGTTTCTCAACCTGTGATCCGCGAAGATGATTTAGATGGTCCGCAGCCAGAAAATTATAAATTTTGATACCGTATCTCTACATTACAAGGTACGGACTCTCAAGCGAAGTGTGTACCATAGTCGGAAACGGTGTGCCACTGTCGTCGTGGTCATCGACGGCTGTGCCGAATAAGAAAGTATGCACTATGGGGGGCGATAGGCACTCAAATTTTTTTTTGATCCCACCGTTTCTGAAAAAGTTACCTGAATTTTATAAGTACAAAGAAAAGGTTTCGTAGATGACTAACTGAAATGATTATATTTTTCATACAACTAAACAAACTAATTTTACAATTTATGATATGTTGAAAATTTTTATTAATATTTTACACTCAAATCAAACCAAAAAACTCAATTTTCATGTTTTTCATTTTACTTTTATTGTTAATTTTGGATGTTTATATTTTACTTTTTTAAATATTTATTTAATGAAAAATGCTCACAAGGGGCTCTTTAAAAATCAGATGCTCGAGGATACTGCTTAGTCGTACCTATTGGGTAATCCAGTATTACCTGTAGGTTGTAGCGTCTGGTTTTTAAGACTTGATTAAAAATTAAAATATAATAATGAGATGTATTAATAAGTTAATTTGAAAAATTAATCCCGGGTAGGCGCCAAGAATGGAAGTGTTCTCTATCCGAGAGAAGCGTCATTCCAATTCTGAAATACTTTTAATCAAATCAATTTTACTTTTAAAATTACCATTAAAAAAAATCATCTATTCAAATGATATACTGATACATTGGAAAGGAAGTTATTGAAAGCAGGGTTTACAACACCTATTATTTTCTTTGAATATAAAATTGATTGATTTATTGAACAAAACTGAATATTTAAGGTGGTTACAACATTAAGCGTTTATTGAGCAATTCAGAGCATGATTCAAATCTCAGAGCGTTGCCTAGGGTTGAATGACGCAAGAGTGTCTATACATCGCCGGAGTTCTCTACCGTAGCAGATGAGTTGCGGAGAAAACACACGGACCCTGTTGATCAGCTGGGCGCGAGGCCGGTGATGGCTGCCTCAGGTAGAGGCGGCTGTTCCCTGGAGAATTCAGCGTGGCACGCTGCGTCCCCTGTCTAGGTCAACTCACTGTCCGACCAGAAAACAGTCCCCCATGGTGGGCTGCTGCGATTAGTTTCTCGGCCAGAAACAGAATGTCTTCTCCCCCGCTTGTTGACCCCGTCGAAAACTTCCAGGCTCCGGAATTCTAGCTGACGCGGGAAATTTCAGCCAGTGGCGGCGTTTGGCGGGTCGTCCTCGATCTCCATTGGCACTCCTCATGCAACATAAAACTTATGGTTTCTCAATTTTCGTAACACACTGTTTATTCCCAACAGAGGTGTTCCGCAACCCGACTTTCTCGGAAGCGTCGTTTCTCTAGTTTCAACTTTCAGGAATGCTTCTTTCGGCACAGGGCCTATACTGTCCTTTGAATTTCCTTAAATGCGTAAAGCTTTTAACTTTTCGGCCTGCCATAAATCGTTCGGTCTTTTAGCGCAGGTAAGAGTCACCTGGCTTTCGCTGATGACAAAGAAGCGGGGAATGTTCCGGCTAGGCCCGAAACTGGTTAATTTACAAGCTAAAATTTCCCATCACCAAGGGACGTTACAAGGTCAACTCTTTTTCACTAATCAGTTATTGTTTGTTTACTTTCTGGTCAATCTTTAAGCATTTGTCACTGATTAATTTAAAATCATTTATTTAATCCGGCAGAACACGCAGGTTTCACACATTGCAGATTTTTAAGCTGATTCTTAGCCAACACTGAGATCTTCCAGGTACCTTTCACTTCAACAACGAAAATCAGTAAAATATCAAATCGTTCAGCGTTGTCACTACCTGAGCAAATTACTTCGGCCACCACTGTTTGTATCACTCGATTTTTAGTTAATAAGTATTGTATGTACGGACCGTTTATTGCGGTTATGTGCATGCTTGTACGCGGTGGCGCCATCTACTATATTTACCCGTTATTAGTTTTGCCACATTTTAGCCAGTCGGCGGAAATCACCCGCCCAATATGTACGTTTTGGACCGGTGGACATTTGTATTTAATATGCTTCACAATGTAATTGGAATTTTAAAAATTATATTTTAACAAATGACATAAGTGCACATCGCACTACGATATGACAAGAGTTATTTGGCTATTTTCTGAGTATATGTGATTCCACTAGTGAGCATAATTTAATATTGTATATCTGATGTTAAGGTATAAGTGTTTATAATGATATTTATGGTACTATTTACTATCCAACTCAGTTTGTAAAAAAGTTCTTAAAATGTCATAGGTCCTTCTGAAGACAACGATCTTATGATCGTCGAAACCGCAGTCAAGGTTAAATAAACCTAATTGATGGAACTGGTTGGCTATCATTTTCACCTGATCATTACTTTGCAATTGTTACGAGGGTGAGTCAAATGAAAACCTTAAATTTGTAATAAAAAAAATCGAAATTTCGCGCCGTTATCCTGTAAATTGGTAAGCGTGCTACAAGCAGCGTGCAGAATGACCTGTAGGAGGCAGCATAGTGCAGATGCACAAATACCGTCGCAATATCAGTATAAAGATGGCTGCTCCACTTGAGACTTGCACCAGGGAAGAACAGCGTTATTATTTGGTTTTTGAGTAGTGAAGGTGTGAAACCTATTGAAATTTATCGAAGAATGAAGGTTCAGTACAATGATGCACGTTTGTCACAGCAGCAAGTCTACAAATGGAGTAGGAAGTTCGCAAATGGTGTGACTTCAGTGGAAGATGCTCCTCGTCCAGGTCAGGCACAACGAGTTGTGACTCCACAGAACATTGCAGCAGTTGAAGCCATAGTGATGGAAAACCGAGTGACACTGAATGACATTGCAGCATGTTTAAAGAGGAAAGAAGTTCCGTTCTGATGAAGAGCTACGCCACGCGGTGCATGAGAGGTTGCGTGGACTACCAAAAGAAATTTTTTCTAAAGGAATTTATTCACTTTGTAAGCGCTGGAGGACTTGCATTGAGCGTAGGGGAGAGTATGTTGAAAAGTGATACAGTTTTGTACCACTTCTGAATAAATAATATTGAAAAAAATATTTAAGTTTTTCATTTGACTCACCCTCGTATAAACCAACGGGCAATATAATTTACCAGTAACAAAAACTGCCAGTTGTCACTATGGTCCGGGGTGCATTTAAACTCTACCGCAAACTCTGCTAATATACTAGACCTAAATTAGAATTACATGCATGTTTCCCATCGTCAGTAATTTCATTGTATGTTACTCCGGCGTGTCCCTCGATTATCTTTAGTTGTGTCTAATACGTAATTAACGTCCTAAAAGCGTAAAAAAATTAATAATTCAAGTATCTGACAATTACCTAGCAGTTTCCTCTTCTCGCACGTCAGCGACTGTAAAATACGGATTGCATGAAAAATACGTTATCATGAAAATATCTTTTTTTTTTTGGGAGATTATTTTACAAAACGCCTTCCAGTCACTATTTATAGTATCAGTGTTCTAGCAAGAATGTAATATTTTATCAGTTATGCTGATAAATTACTGTAAAACGTGAACACAATCACAAAATTATAAAAACATCCAGTAACTACGCCTTCGTTTACAATTTGAACGTATACTTTGACGTCACGTTTCGATTGGATTGGATTGGACCAATAGCACTGCGTTTTGCGAAGTTACATTTCACTTTATTTTTATCACTTGATTAATTAAAAATCAGTAAATAAAATGTAGGAAAAAACGTTGAAGCGATAATTCTAAAATAATAAAGCTTCGAAATATAAAAAACTGGACATATATTTGAATTTAATGTATATTGCCTATTGTCTCATTTCATCCGATTCTCCCTGCTACAATTCCACATTTAGACCGTACACTAATGTTGCGGTGGAATGTCATGGAGATACTTTAATAGACAACCAGACACGTTGCCTTACAATAGGAGATATTTCACAATTTGGCTAGGGTAGGCTAGCATGTTAAGACCTTACTTTCCCCAGTGCCAAGTGCAGAATTTGGCGAAATAAAATTCGAGAATCTTCGAAATAAGTTTTAGTTTTAAGTCAAATTATAATAAAAGCGAAAAATTTACGATATTGACAAAGTAACCACCCTTACTGAAGTTGAGTTCTTTTTTATAGTGTCTATAAGAGAAACATCACCTCTTTGGAACACAATGTTTTTAGTCAAACTTCCCGCAAGAATACTTTACGACCTACTCGTATCAATGTGTGTATAAAACTGCGGCTGCACTCACACTAGCTATGTGGTAACTGTTGGTTTAGCTTGTAAATTAAATCCGAGAATCTATTTGATGTTCGGCACAGTCTGCACATATCTTAATGCTTACCAATATCACTGTTTACGATGAACGGAATCTCAACAGCACGTCTATAAACAAGGTAGACAGATCAGTCATTGTCAAGATATTTCGTCAAGAAATTGTTGGAGTTTAATGCATCTGACTGTTCCATCCGAAGACACGTTGCAGGAAGTCAAGCATTGGTTGAATACTGATAGAGTCACTGGAAGATGGACCAATTTGCGGAGTATATTGTGGAGGAACTGGAATCTGCAGATCTTCGTGCAGAAATACACATGGCGAACCTGGCTGAAGGCTGCTGCGTGTCGAGTCTTGGTTTCTAGGATGAACCGACAGATTGAGAGCAGGCGCCTCTAGGGTACTGGGAGTCGAGCGGACTCGTGCAGCTGCTGCGAAGGAGGTGGCCTGAAGCGTGGCCCCCAGAAGCGCCATTTCGCGCAGCTGGCCCTCGGCGGAGCGCAGCAGGTGGGTGAGGCGGTTGAGCTCCGCCAGCACTGAGCGCATGTCCGCCGCCAGCAGCAGCGGTCGCGACGAGAGGCGCGGCGCGCGGAGCAAGTGCAGGTAGTGGGCGTGCAGGTGCCGGTCCAAGGTGGCGCGGAGACGGCACAGGCTGCTGGCCGCCTCAAAGTCACTCACGAGAGCCTGCAACAAGGAGGGAACCAGTTACTACTCAAGACAGTCTTCAGACCAGCAGATTTGTCCTCTATAGCTACGCTAAAATAGTGTGTGCATTACACAGTCAGTTTAAAGTACAATTCATACACTATTGATACATACAGCCTTAGAAAAGAGATAAAAGAGGATTTGTGACATAACTATAAGGCCTTCGCGCCTCTTAGTACAGTCTCTCGTAATATTCTGTTACTCGCCACTTGCACAATTTTTTAAACTTAGTATTATTACGGTCGTCAGTAGTGTAAAACATGTGACAACGCTGGAAGTACGTAAGTCTGAAAGCCCGTGGAACGAGTTTCTCTATAGCAGCTCATGACGAGTCCATTGTTTAAATTCAGTTTTTGTTTTTAACGATAGCAGACTCGGCGGTCGAACAGCGCCAAAGCCAAGCAAGCAAGCAACCTAAGACGTTGCGTCTGGGAACAATACCATTAGACACTTAGTAGTGAGCGACCTCATGCGAGGTTGGACTCTGGACCCTGTGCTAAAGGTAAATGTATACGGTTAGGTGCCAGCTTGTCACGTCACGAAAGTCATTTGGGAGAAGGCAGAGGCTCCTTGGTGCCATGGAAGCCCGGATTTTTGAAGGAACGTCAATGATTGCAGACTATGGACAGAATATAATGTTTGCTTGGAAGAAATTCGAAGGACTCGAGAGAATGAAAGAGGGGTGTGCTCCGTTTTGTTGACTTTCTTTTAACAAAATATTGAAAATAATTTAAATTACAGTTATTTGAAATTTCCTGGTTAGCGAAGCTGCGCTGGGGTGGCCACCATTGTAATTAACATTTCGGGAGTCATCAGCTCACCAAATGTTTCAGATTTATTCAGGTAACATCCAGTTGCCAGGTAGAACACATTTTATTAGAAGGGGATTAATCGGAAATGTCAAATTGGACATTGTTATCAATGTGAAGCAGATTAACGGTTTACTATATGAATAATAAAAAAAAAACCATGAAATTTATTTTCCAGTATTGCTATTACTCTCGTCTTTCACAACTCGGGGAAATTTATATCCCAGCTAACATTGTAAACATTTCGCAGCAACTGCAACCAATGAAATTTAATGAATAAAAAAAAAACTCATTTAAAATGAGACTCTAGAAACGAAACACACGCACGATTGATTCTAGTTCATTGCCTGCTAGACTTTCTTAAAAATAGTGATAATATTGGAAGTTGAGGAAACGAAGGTTTTAAGCAACTATTTTTTCCGACCCATAAACATAATTGTTCCTTGATTCTGCAATGCACAGATTTCTGCAGGAATACCCCAATTTGGGGGGAGGGAGGGGTGGGGTAATAGCACGAACAGTTTAAAAGTGCAGTTTTCAGTGGACAATTACTTATCAAAATCGATTTGACACATTAACGACGTTTCCTTAGCAGTCCGGTATAGAGCCTTGATTTGCTGTATGTAGATTCAACAGCAACTTACTGAACGCGTACGCAGAGTAAGAAACATTATCAAAAGAGGTAGAAGTAAATATGATAGTGCCACAGAGACGTGTATTGGGATAATTACTGTTCATTGTTTTAAGGAATGATTGTGTTAATGGTTTACAATCAGAATTTAGGTCGTTTGCAGTTGACATATTGGTATAAAGAGGATTAAATCACGAGAAGACAGAACTGCAGTGTGATCTGGACACGATACCTAGCTGGGTTGGTAAACATGGGATGAAGATAAATACAAAGAGTCAGCTTATTAGGTACAAAGATAAATAAAAAACCTAAGGTTTATTATGATTACAAGGTGGGGAAAGAAGGCTTGGCATAATGTCTAATGATAAATTCAACTGGGCAGAGCACATTGGGCAGGTGGTTGGAAAAGGTTACAAAATCCTACACTTACTGCAGAGGGTGTATCAGAGATTTTAGGAAATTGGGTTACAAAACTTTGGTCAGACCATTGGTTGAATATGGTGGTGTAGTTTACGATCCACATTTTGATTATCAAATACAGGAGTTAGAGGGTGTGCAAAGAAGAGGAGCTTGATTTATTTGTTGAAATAATTGCAGGACCCAGGCAGTAACTGATGTGATAAAGGAGCTGGATTGGGAGTCATTGAAAGACAAGAGGGTGAAGAGAGTGCTGGGAATATAAAAGGCATATGTTGGTGATGGGGCTTGGAGGGATATTCGTCGAAGAATTAGGAATAGTGCACGGACGCGGAAACATGACCATCACCACAAAGTGGCACTCTGTTGCAGGCATAAGAGCGTAGACAAATTTTCTATTGTGGGTAAGTGTGCCGGGGATTGGAACAAATTACCAAGTGAAATGAAGAATAATTTACCAAAAACGCCGAAGGAATTTAAAATTAAAATTTGTATTTCGCAAAAGTAGATGGGGAGGAAATGAATATTCAAATTATATAAGTATTAAAAACAAAAAAGGGTAATTAGTTGGCAGGGAATTGCCACCGGAGCGTATGCATAGCTAGTGGGGCAGTGAGTTACCCTTGTTGCTGCCGGATATTCCTCTCTGGCGTCCGTCTGCACGAAGGCGGACGCCGCGCGTCTGCTGGCAGCTGTGGACGCCGCGCCTGCCGCCCCTTCAGCCACCTCCGCGGCGCCGCTGCCTTCACTGCGTACATTTACAGATTTACAGTATTAAACCCCAAGCATCAGCGTGTTGGACGGAGCATACCGGGGAGGCAGTGTAGTTGTTTGTGTAGGGACTGGGATATAGAACTTTGGTTAGGACGTTGCTCCAGTGCGATCCACGTTGTGTGTCCTGTATTTGCTGACTTTGAAGCAGGTGCACAAGAGCTAAATTTGTAGCTAAATTACCGTAGGACACAATGGGAGTTTATCATAAACTATCTGCGTTGAGAATCATCTCAGTTGAAAAAAAGACGAGGGGGAGGGATGATGGACAATTGCACAACATTCAGTGGTGACGGAAATGGTATTGGACGAATACTTAGAGAAGCACTATGAGGAAGGGAAGAGAGCATTTATACTATAAAGTTTTTTCCAGGCAGAAGGGATCGACGCAGTTTTCACTTGTATGAAAGATCTCTAGGAATGGAATAATACTGAAAGAGCAGCAAACTGCTTTATCTAGGAGAATTTAAAATAAAACGGTGTAAAAAAATTACTAGAATGGACTCGAAATTAAAGTAGTAAAATTTAAAAACAATCACATCGTGTGTGTTGCTAAATATTTTATATTTATTGGAGCATTATAGAACATACGAATTGCTAATTGAGATGCAGAATGAAGGATTTTCCGAATTCTAGCGACGTTTTTACGTACAGCTCCCACAAATACCTACCAACTTATTTGGTTCGGAAAAAAATTGTTCCGAAGTTCAAAACTTCATTTTAATATCCACTGCATTATGAAGTATCCCAAGTATGATACCCGTGCAGTTAGGGTTCCTTTTCTAAAGAACTTAAAATACATTGGTGTATGTTAACCGGTGCCTGTATTAGCATGTCAGTTTATCACCACGGTATGTCGCTTCGTCTATGGCAGAGGTTCCTAAACTTATCATGGCCGTGGACCCCTTGTTATAGTAAAAAACTTACTATAGAGCCCCAAGTGGAAACTCGATAGAACCAAGTAGGCCTAATATAAAAATTAAAAATTTTATTTTGATGTGTAGAATGATAAATGGTGACAAAAATAAAGTATAAATTAAAAATGTTTATAGTTATTAAAATAACTGCTTTTGTTTTAAGATGCGAAACCATTTTGTTTTCGATGTGATTGGTGAACCAGATGGGATGATCCGAGATTATTCGTGTTTGGCTGTCTATTAGTGAGTAGCTTTCGTAAGTCTCCACGAACATTGTGCCTAATTTCCAGCCATTTTCTTTTCTTCGTGACGATTCTCATAACTGCACTAAATATACGTCTACTTAATAGGAACAGGGGCGGCCCTAGGGCGGTGCGAGCGGTGCGACCGCACCGGGCGCCATCATACGGGGGGCGCCGAATTACAGCGGAAGATCGTCTGCGCAAAAAATAAAATTAAATTCTATAATAACCAAGCTTGCTGTCCACATGTTATCTTAATACACTAATCATCCAGACGAGTTTATTGACATAACAGCTTCTTCTTACTGCATCACAGAATCGAATCAACTCGAGTAGCTCAAGTTACTTGAATCAAGAAAATCAAAACACGTCCCATAATTAGCACTCACCAGTTCTGTGCCTCCCGCACCTGTTTCCTGTCTTTTTGGCTGTAGTCTTCGAATAAATTCGCATGCGGGTGCACATTTATGACCCGAGATTCAACCTACTTAATCTATTTCTCCCATGTTAGGACCTTAGGCGATTGCAATTAACATTTGTATCGTAAATATTTGCAAAGTATGATGTGTGTTTTACCGACAAGACATGTGCTACCCACAAAAAAAAGGTATTACGTATTTGGCGCACAATACTTTAAAACGAAAACAAAATCAAGGCCACACTGAGAAGTGTTCAAAATTGCTTGCAAAATTTTTTAGAATTGAGAAGTCATCTGAATCGTTGTCACCAGAACTCGTTCAACACGGGAAGGAATGAAACTTATTTAATAAGTAGTTCTACAGACGAGGCTCATGATGATAAAGAGCAGGATGTACATGAAGATTTAGTCATGTCTGGAACGTCGTCTGCAGTTCAAAATATTACACAATGGGGTATACCAGACATACCACCACCGCCGCGCCGCCTTTTCAAAGCACAAATTATGATAAATTTCCAAAGTGGTCACTCATTGACTCTGCAGCCAACAGATGAAATAATTATTCCAGCGATGAAAACAACAAGCAAAAAAACATGGATGTCAGTTTTCAAATACGTATTTTTAAAGAGTAATATCAAATGGAGAAACTTATTAAAAACATATGGCTTATTTGCTCTTGGTCTGTACATAAAGAGTGTTGTTTATTCAACAGAAGTTTTTTTTTCTTCGGAAAAAAACGAAACTGCCTCAAGTTACGAGCATACCATGCTCAATTGGATAGGTACGTTGATTCCATTTAAAAAAGTCAGTGTAATAGACAAGGGTATGTAAATACAGATTAAATACGAAAAGTTAGGAGTGGAATACTACCCTTGAATGAATGATGCCCGAAGAATAGTTTTTAACATGCAATAATATTTTTTTCAGAGAAAGCTTTGGATCTGAAACACTAAATACTTCTAATAATGGTAACTTCCTGGTATATTGCAACCGCTAGGAAAATATGACTATGTAATCATGGAGCATCTCCGGCGTATTGCTAGCAACGAGAATAATGTCTGTTATTTTGGCAAATGTATTCAAAATGAATGAAGTTCGAAATAAAATTTTGACTATGGATAAGTCATTACACTGAATTGTTCTCCTGATAATAATAATAATTTAATTTAATTGCAATGGAACACAGGCTCCGGTGGCAATTTCCCCACACATCCATCAGTCATGCCGAAAAATTACCTTTCACATTGCTTTTGTTGACACTGATGAAGACGAAGTCCAAGTACTTGAGTGTTTCGTTGCGTACAAACCGGAAAGTGACTTTTCTGGATTTAGGAACTGGTCTCACTGGTATGTTTATAAATAATACTTTGCAAAAGTTCAATTTTGATATGAATGATTGTCGAGGCTAAACATATGACAATGGATCCAATATAATAGGTTTCCAAAGCAGAATTCAGAACCAATATCTTCGAGCATTTTTAATCCAAATAGCTGTCATTAAATCTGCTAATAGCATGTGCCACCAAAGCATCAGTAAAATCGGTTTCCTTGTACGGGTTTCTTTAAAGAATATTTGTTATATTATCTCGACCAACAAAGTGATAAGAAGTGGTATCCTTGCACTTGAAGGATTATCGCAAAAAAATTTGCGGAACTCTTTTGGAGAATAGAATTTCTAGCCTCGCTGCAGTCTGCTCTTCAGTTCGCGACACTATTCTGGAAAAGAATTATTCAACTGCAGCAAAAGAGGCCTTGTACCTGAGCCGGATCATGGAGCAATTTGAGTTTGTAGTTACCATTGGTAACTTGGTATAACACACTGTTTGAAATAAAAATTTAAACAACGCTATGCAGGGTGAAAGTGGATTTATGAAACGCATCACAATTGTTTGAGAAAGAGTACCGGAATTATTCGTCTGCTCTGATAACACCTAGAGAAATTATTTCTCCGGCTGGGACGTATCCTATAATTAAACCAGTCAGATCCCGAACAACTATCCAGATTTAATGACACATTGTCGTTCTTACATATTATCAGACCATTTCCTGAAAAGATCGAATTGGAAAAAATCTTTGCAAGAAATAAGTTTGATGGAGAAAATTGAGACATATCTGGTTGTAAATTGATTGGGGAGCTTTCTGACTGAAACTGTTGATGATGGGACTTGAATCAACAGAACAAATAAAAAGTTCAATTTATGAAACAAAATGGTTGGCTGGATATATTTCTAAACGTTGGGACAGCACTTCGAATAACTATCGTTTAAAGGAGAACGAGATTTTAGTAAATTAAAAATTATCAAATCTTATTTACGGTAAACATAGACTCTAGATAGGCTGTCAGATTTTACAATTTTATCCATAAAAAATAATATTGCCCAAGGATAAAAGCGCGGAAGATGACAATCCTGGCCTTTTAGTTATGGTTTTATTTCCTTATTTGTTTGTTTAAAGAAAAATGATTAAAAACTATGTAAATTTGGCGTATACGTGATGTGAGCATTGTGTACGCCATAGCAGCTTAAATAAAAGTTTTTCAGACTTAAAGTGTAACTTTTTACTGTTGTTTCTCATTCATACCACTGCTACCTTATACTGATTTGTTTATTTTGAATTATTACTAACATGTAAAGACTATCTTCTGCTCGCGGCTTTGCTCGAATGGAATTCATAACGCATTCATATACGTATTTGAATTTAAATTCACAAGGGAATTAATTTTCGATCGGGATAAAAGTAGATTGTCAAAACATTTGTCAAAATTTTATTTTAAGCCGCTTAGCCATTTCGACATGAAACAATAAAAATATTCAAGCAATCAAACTTTTACATTTATAATATTAGTAGGGCGTAAAAAAATTATTTTTGTCTATAGGGTCACCTTAATCACAAATAAGGGATTGCAGCAATCAAAACTTTTACATTTATAATATTAGTAGGGCGTAAAAAAATTATTTTTGTCTATAGGGTCACCTTAATCACAAATAAGGGATTGCACATTGGGGGCGCCAAAAATAAGATTTCGCACCACCTGAAAAATTTTCTAGGGCCGCCTCTGAATAGGAAGACTGCAAAACAGTTACCAGCTTCTGTACAGTGACACAATGTAGGATATAAAATTGGTATCTGTTTTTGTAATGAGAATTTGCGGTATCCTTTTTCAAACGTTATCAGTGTCCCTTTTTATTAACCGACTTCAAAAAAGGAGGAGGTTCTCAATTCGTCTGTATTTTTTTTCTTTTTTTTTTGTATGTATGTTCAGCGATATCTTCGCTAATTTTGAACCGATATAAATGAAATTTTTTTAGTGGATAGGGTATACCTCCAAAGTGGTCCCATATAAATTTCATTGAAAAACCACCCCTTCTACCCCCTTGCACCCCTTAATATTTATACAAATCCACATTTTTTATTCGATCTCGATGAAACTTTGGTCATATATACCCAAAAATAAAGAGAAAAATACTGTCAACTTTTGGTTTAAAAAAACTGAATCCCTCTCCCCTATCCACCCCCTTAATTTTTGCCAATTTTCTTTATTCAAAGCTACAGTCGACAACATATAACTGATCTCCATTAAAGCTGGCAATTACATGCAGTTTTTCATGGAGAAGGTATCTGACTGAAAAAATAAAAATAAAAAACCACCTCTCTCTCCTTTACACCCCTTAATTTTATAGAAACCTACATTTCGTATCTGATTTTTATTGAACTTTGCACACATATATACTTTAAAAGAAAGAGAAAAATCCTGTCAACATTTGGTCTGCCAAAGCTCAACCCCCCTCCCTCCTTCCACCCTTTAATTATTGTCAATGTTCTTCATAAAAAGCTATACTCGACACCGTTTTGACCGATTATCATCAAAGTTGGAATATACATGTAATTTTTGATGGAGGAATCTGGCCAATAAATAAATAAATAAATAAAAAACCACCCCCTCTCCTTTAGAAATCTTAATTTTTATACAAACCCACATTTTTATCCTATTTCGATGAAACTTTGGACATGTATAGTCAAAAATAAAGAGAAAAATACTGTAAACTTTGGATTTGAAAAAACTGAAGCCCTCTCCCCCTATCCACCCCCTAAATTTTTTACCAATGTTCTTTATACAAAGCTACAGTCGACACCAATTAATTGGTCTCAATTAAAGTTGGCATATAGATGCATATTTTTCATGGAGAGGTTTCTGACAAAAAATAAATAAATAAATCACCCCATGTCTCACTTTACACCACTTAATTTTATAGAAATCTACATTTCTTATCTGATTTTTCCCATGTATACTTTAAAACAAAGAGAAAAATACTGTCAGCATTTGGTTTGCCAAAGCTCAACCCCTTTTCCCTCCTTCAACCCCATTAATTGTTATCATTGTTCGTTATAAAAAGCCACAGTCGCGATCGTTTGACCGAATTACCATGAAAGTTGGTGCTTATACGTATTTTTCACGAAGAAGATGTCTGACCAAAAGATCTAAAAACCACCCCCTCTACCCATTAAACCACATAATTTTTATAAACAACCACAGTTTTTATCCGGTTTAGACAGAACTTAGCAAATTTTTTACTATAAAACAAAGAGAAAAATAATGCCAACTCTTGGTTTGCAAAATTGAACCCCTCTCCCCGTTCCACCCCCTGATTTTTGTCAATTTCTTTTTAGAAAGCTACAGTCGACACCCATTTGACCGATCTTTATGAAAGTTGGCACATAAATATGTAATTTTTTATGGAGAAGTTTTCTGACCAAAAAAATAAAAACTACCCTTACTCCCCTTCCCTTAATATTTGTACAAAACCCACATTTTAATCAGATTCGGTGGAACTTCCATTGCGTAAACTTTAAAAAAATAGAAAAAGAAAAATACCTGTCCACATAACTTTCACAAAAACGCAAACCCTATCCCCCTTTCTCCCCTTTAATTACTGTCAATGTTCTTTATACAAAGCTACCGTTTCTTTCTGATTTTGAAGGAAGTATGCACATGTATACTGCAAAAAACAGAAAAATACTGTCTACATTTGGTTTCGAGAGTCCAAACTCCGCTCCTTCCTTTCCATCCTTTAATCTACAGTTTCTATCCGATTCTGAAGGAAATTTGCACACGTATACTTTAAAACATACAGAACAATTGTGTTTAAATTAGGTTGCAGAAGCCCAACCCCTCTTCCCTTCTACCCCCACCCTCCTAATTTCCTTCTTTATAGATACCCACAGTTTTATCAGATTTCCATGGAACACTGCACATGTATACTTAAAAACAAAGAGAAACATAGTGTCTATTCTGTTTACAAAACTACCACTCACTCCCTTACCCCATTTAATTTTTGCAAATGTTCTTTACACAAAGCTACAGTTTTTATCTGGTTTCGATGGAAATTTGCACATGTATACTTTAAAACAAAGAGAAAAATACTGCCCACACTAGCTTTACAAAAACCAAACTACTCTTCGTCTCCACACCAATTGTTTTTATACATACCTACAGTTTTACTGATATCAATAGAAATTTACACATATACTTTAAATCAATCAGAAAAGGCATCACATTTGGTAACAAAAGCCCAATCCCTCTTCCCTTTACCCTCACCCCTTTTAATTTCCAATGTTCTTTACAAAAATCCACAGTTTTAAATTCCCTTCAAAATCAATTAAGCTGTTTTTAAGGTCATGGCATAATATTTATAAAATAAATATGTCATTATGTCTCAACATGTACACTCTTTGGCAAAAAAATTGACTGTCGGCGCGTGAGTCTAAGTCCCTTATTTCGCACAATGTGGCATCATTGCCCGTATTCAACTCTGCGCCATCTGTTATTCATTTCCTTAAGTCAAGCCTCGAACAAAGCAGGAAGACTCCGCCCGCCCATTGACGATTCTTCTTGGTACTTCATCTATCATTCCCCACATTTCAGTAAAAAGCTATTGACCGATCTCGAAACAAGTAACGCATTTTCCTGTCCATGGATTGACTGTAATATTAGGCAAGATATCGCCGACCATACCTCAATCGGACGAAATTCGGTTCCAGCTACACTTTTCTTAAATTCAGATCTTGAAACATATCGTTAAAGTTGTAATTAACAAGATTGCAATAAAGCGCAGTAAAAATAAGGTTCAGTTATACATCTTATTCCAAATGATTAGCGTAAAACTATAACCATATTTATTTATATATTGATGTGGCTAATCAGTTG